>VXBQ01002743.1:74042-201920 GCA_013400175.1 Phainopepla nitens
GGGAAACCCCCCCCAAAAAATCCAAACCTACCCGGTATTCAAAGAAACTAATAACACACCACAAAGGACAAAAGATAACTCGGCTCTAATGAACCATAAGGGTGGGGAGGGGGGTCGCCATAACTTAAGAAAACTGGATTGAAACCAGCCTAGACTTCGATGTAGTGTAAGATCGAGTCCACCTACGGGTGTTCCTGCGAGCATAGGGGACTCAGCTGTGCTGCTGAGCAGGACTGAATTCCTCATTTGGACCGTTGTAAAGCGGGAGCAGCAGGGGGATTTTGGAATCATCTGAGCCCCACCCCAGAGCGGAATCTTCTTAGTAAAGACCTTAAAAGGAGCTGATCTTCTGCCTGGTTTTATTCGCTTCACTAATTTTCAGCGTCCACTTTTGAACCCAAGTGTTTCTTCTCTGTCTCTTCCCCTGCGTTCTGTTGTTCAGACAAGGATATTTGCTTTGTTTGTGTCCCTGTATCTCCCACGCTGATGGGGGCACAAGTACTTGTGCTTTGTGAGACTCTTTCAAGGACCTTAAGAGTTCAGTCGTGATGGGGACTCTGAGTTGCCATGGTATCACACCAAGTATGGCAGTCTGGCTTTTTCACTCAGCGGATTTCAGCAGGACTTTGATAGGAAGTTGTTCTGATTTTTGGCACATAGGCCATAGGAACATATGGCTAAAATTCTGTGTAAACATATTAGATAGCTGCAGATGATTGATGTTATCCTGATGGAAGAATGGTTGGTACATTGCAATATAGGGGTTGGTTGTACCTGTTGCAAGGTGAGCATTAAACTGTGTAAAATAGCAACAAACTTGTGCCTCATCTTCTGTCTCTCACATTTCTGAGTTTCTTGCATTTGCATTTCTCAAGTCCTTGTGCCACTGGGAGACTTTCTAGCTCTTTTGCATAGGTGCAATACTGGGAGCACTTTGTTTCTCCACTTCCTTTGCATTTCCTTCTCAGAAGCTCAACACTGCCCTGCAATTTCCCATCCCCACTGATCAGCATCTGATACTCCTGCTCATACTTGTCTTTGCGGGAGGCTCTTCCTTCTCTTCTCACCTGCTCACATTCAGTCTGGGAAGTCCTGTCCTCATTCCCACTGCCTTTGTTCCACAACAGTTTTTATTTTCTTGACACATTATTTTCTACTAATATAGTCCAGTTGTGATGGAAAGATTCATTTTGAAAGAGATGTCGCTCACAGACCCTTGTCTCTACAGTGAATTGAGAAACAAACCCAGCTAGCATAACACTCATATGTTTACATGCACTCATATTTGAGTACCAAATTTTAGGGAGGTGTGGTTATTTTTGGTTCTGATTCTTTTCATGATAACTTTGATTAAAAAAATATAATTGGTGTTATCTTAAATATTAGTTTCTTAGATGGAAAGTGTACCTGCACATAAGTAATGTTTTATAGTTGAATTGCAGATTTGTTTTAACATAATTCAAAGTAAAATTTGAAATACACATTAAAGCTCATGTTTGCTTCTCTCTCTTTGCTTCTGTCTCATACAGAAATCCTGTAATCTGTTATTCAAGCTCAGTATTAGTTTAGCAAAAGAAAGATAATAGTGATGTTGAAGTACTTTTCTTTAGCTTTGAGATAACGTAAGATTCTTGACCTTAATCTTTCTAGTTTTCAGGTAAAATCCAGATACTCCTTCAAAAATGAAGAGATGCTCTCAGAACTTGGAGTGATTATTTGTGAGCTCATTTATTTCCTTCTCTTTCCTTTTCCCAGCTGGCCAGTTTCCTACAAGCAGAAAGCAGTTCTTCAAGGGAAAGAAACAACCCCTCCCCACACACCTTTTCAGTCAGTTGCTCTAGGCACTAATCTGAAAACAACACTTAATATGTCAGAGTTTTTTCCTTCTCTGTTGAATTCACTACTCTTGTCACAGCAAATCCTGAAGCAAGTAGCATGAATAAAAACAAGTGATTCAGGAACTTTGATTTATAGCCAAGTCAAAACAATGCTTTTTTCACAAGACTCACTCTTTAGCACTTTTACTATAAAGGGTAGTTCAGTTTTCAGAGTTAATATGATTGGGTTCTCCTCACGCCTGAAATCCTGACATTGCTAAGAAGAGAGGAAAATGCCTCTTTACAAGGTAAATGCAGAAGAACGTGAGAAACTAACTGAGACTGTGTGGGATTAAACTTGGCAGCGGGTAGTTGTTTTTTTTTCTAGTTGGCTCAGGTTCTGAAGTCGCCTTTTGGACCTGGTACTGGGAGAAGAGGAGGTGAACTGGCTGCTGGGAGGGAGGGAGAAGATTGGTGGTGAACATCAGATGCTCCTTGGATGGGAAGTTGCCCTTGCCTTGGGTACAGGTGTGGGAAATGACTGCAGTGTTCCACAGAAAGCCTTATTCTGGGAGGAGTTCTGTGTAGTAACAGGGATATGGTATCAGAGACTTTGCTAGCCTCCTGTGATTCCTGCGAAAAACCTCTCTTCTGCCAAATCTTCTTCTGAACTGGTTAATGAGTGTTGTACAGCTGAGTTCTGTCATGTCAAGCAATCAAAGCATGCATACAAGTTACAGATTCCGTTCAGGTCAGAATTACTTTTGTTCTTCACTGGCAAGCTTCTATCTGTGAGACCAAAAAAGAGCTGGTGTGAAACAAACCCACCCAAAATGCGTATGTGAATTTTGGATCCATGCATGACCTGTTTCACCCTATAGATCCTCTTAAATTGTGCCACATTATTTGTAAACATCAATAACAATCTCTGCAGCCAAGTGTATTCCTCATTGACTCAACAGTTTTCTGCCAGACTGAATAGCAACATTACTTACGACAATAGAATTGTTTTGAGCAATGGAATCAGTGTTGGTGACACTTTGTATATATGCCTGCATCTTAATTTTACTCTTTGCTAAGCAAAGCCCCAGCGTGTTGTGCCCCATCTAATGCTGGTGCTGTGTGGTAAACCTCCCTCAGAGGCCCCCTGTTCCTCAGGTACATCAGCACCATGTTATCCTGAGGATGAGAACCCAAAGAGGAACCCAGCCTGTTCACTACAAATCTGCCCAGAGAAGCCCAAGTCAAGCTTCAGGAAGTGGTGCTGTTAGAGCCTGCATTGAATTTCTGCTACACTGATAGGGATCATGCTCCCTGAAGCTCTCTAGAGACACACAGAAGCTGACACACAGCTCAGTAGGCACTGGGTCGTGCTGCATTGAGGGTGATTTGTTCCTAATAACAGGTTAACCTGAGAGTGTCATTCCATGTCCCTGTGGAGGGGAGGCCTTATACTGCTCTCCTGAGTTATCTTTGTGGAGTGTCCTCCCTCTCTATAATTGGATTAATTGCATGATGAGACCTAATTCAATGGTCAGTCTGTTACAGGTGAATGGGGAGACATAAGAGGCTGAGGGCAGACTTGGGACACTTGCAACTCTGGCACCAGACAGAGGGAACAACTTTTATGTGTTTGATTAGGCCATGTCAGTCTCCAAAAGCCAATTATACAAGGTGTCTTCCCTATCTGTTATGGAGTGCTGAGACATGTTGGTATGACTTTCACGTGCCAAAGGCAGTCTCTGTAACATTTTCAGCAATATTTTCTTTCATTCAAGGGGGCATTTATGGCTTACTTTTTTCTCCCTGACCAAGGGAAGGCAAGGCCCTTTTCACCCTGGTGATTTCTTCGTGACAGTAGCTGATGAGACCTCCTTTTCTACAGAAACATTCCTCTTCTCCTCAGATGCTCCCACTGGACTCAGTCCATTGCAGCTGTGTTAAATGGACTTGTAGCACTCGTCCTTTAACATAAACTTAGAGCTCTGAAGAAAATTAACTTGTTTGCGTAACTAGTACAAATGGGAACATTTTCAAAGAGCAGCTGGATTATTTGGTTTGGGTAATACAGCCTCAGATTTGAAATTTGGGATTGGTCAGAGATTGGGAACAAGAATAGTTCCTACTGATACACCAAGGTGTGCTGTCAGAGCCTGAACAAGAGGATCCTTTGCTCAGTAGTCTATCTTTGCATTTAGTTTGTGGGCAAAGGAGGGAGAGAATGGGAGTGGGGAGGTAGAATCTAGATATCTGTTTTTTCCAAGTCCCATCTAAACACTTTCCCAGAAGCCTAAACAAGGAAAAGAGGCAATAAACATGGAGTAAATAGCTCTTGGCTGGAAATGCTTCTCCTTTTTGCTTTACAGCTAACTGGGAGTATATTGAGGATATGGCATGATTTAATCTGTATCATGTGGTATAAACCAAACTTATTTTCCTGGAGAGAAGAGTTGCTTTCCTTCACTTGCAAGCTTTTTTTCCTTTGTTTGTGTGACCCTGTCTTTTAGTATGATAGTTTTAAGGCAAGAAAAATTGTTTTTCTTAAAACCCTTGTTCAGAGACTGGTCTGTAGAGACAACTCTCTAGTATTCAACAAAGCAGCGAAGAAAAGTTGCACCCTCAATCACTCGGCCCTTAGATGGTGAAATATTTAAGTAAGGTCAAAATTTCTCCAGTACAAATGGAGATAAGAACATAAAATTTGTGCTCCCTGAAAAGATAGGATTGTTTGAGAAGCTGCAGCATAAAAATGAGTAGAAGGACTGCAGAATCAAGGCATGCTCTGGAGACCTTTCTCTACTCCAGACATGAATATTTTCAAATTGTCCAGGAACTGGTTCTTGCTCCCAGTTGCTCTCTCTCTCTTGAATATCATATTGGTTAGCAGATAGTTAACCTTACTCTGAAGGAGTAAGGTGTTGAAACAGATTCCACAAAGCCTTCATACAAGTAATTAACTTTAAACATATTCACAGGTTGTTTTCAGAGGCTGAGAAGACATTCCTGATCTTCTGACCCAATCTACTGCCACAATTTCCCCTTTGAGCCTTGTAACAGGTTCACAAGCTTGTGTCCTTTCAGCAAAGCACAAATGCACATAATCTCTTCAGAAGTGTATGGACATATATGATTAACTTCAGGGATCCATTTATGCAGTAAAGCACTATAGTTAGATATATTCTGAAATGCCTATGTAATTCTAGGTAGCAGTGAGAAGGGATTGGTCTTCATGATTCTGCCTGTGAAAGAGCTTGGGTGCCCCAGAGAGCAGTTTTTAGAGTACCTGTTCTCTCCATTGGCCCTGGAAGGAGCCAAGGTCATAAACTAAGCATTACTAGGCATTAGATGCCTAATGTGGATCCATGTCATTGTCCTCTTTCTGTTGAGTAGTTTTTTTCATATCTGAAAGATTGGAAGTTTATGATTTGATTGTCTAAGTCTGTATAATCCCTAGTGTTAGTGAAGGAAGTAAACTTACCAGGAAGCTCTACCAGTGGTTCCCTCTTGCTCCCAACTCTCCTATCCCTGTGGTCCCTCCAGCCATTTCTGTCATTTTGCCCCAAATAATGGAGGCAAAAAAAAAAAAAAAAAAGGGTTGGACACTCTTTCTTCTCTCTTTTATATTCTCTCTTCATTTTATCTCTCAAGCTTTTCTTTGTTTATTGTCTTTTCTAAAGAAACCGCTCTTGAGCTTGTCTCTATTGTGCAGCTGTGCAGCAGTCAGGAATGGTAATTTGAAAATCACCATTTGAAATTTGAAATGCCATAAGCGTAATTTGTCAAAGGTTATCCTTTTTGATGTTTCTGCCAGACTAGATTTTCTGACTAGGGTTCTGGCTGAGAAACCAGAGGTAATTCAGAGAAGGGCTGTAGGCATGATCAGTACTTTCTTAGGAGTGTTGGAATATAAAACCTCCAGAGGAGGACTAGAAGAATGGAGACGTGTTCAGCCTGAAAGCAAAAGCATGGGTGAAGATGTGTGGGTGAAGGAAAGGCATAGCTATTACCTATTATTAAGTAAAAGATATTTTACAAAAGGATGCAGCAAGCCTGTTCTCATTGCTCAATAAAGGTAGGGCAAAAAATAAAAAGCCTCAACTGCAGCAGGGTAACAGCCTTTGACACTGGCTCCCACAGTATCCTCCTGGAAAAGCTGGCAGCCCGCAGCTTGGACAGGCAGTAGAGGTCACCCATCCCTGGAAGTGTTCAAGGACAGACCACATATGGCACTCAGTTGACCTGATGGTATTCGGTCACAGGTTGAACTCAATGATTTCAAGTCTTTTCTGACCCAATTGCTTCTGCAAAATTTTAGCAGAAACTTGTCAGACTTGTAATTACCAGTGGTACAAGAAATTGAAAATCCCTGGATGTGATGTGCAAGGTGAAACAAAGCTGAGGAAGGAATATTTTAGTCCATCCTACAAGAATGGGAAACGAACTTAGGAAGTCCAGCAGGGTCCTGTGTCAGCTGATATAAGAATGATGTACCTCACTAACAGGTTGATTTGTTGGGAAATCGGCAGCGAAGAGAACTGGTCAAACAGGAGCTATTGGTACAGATGGTGACTCGTATTTGTGGTCCCACTTGATTATTGAGTGAATGTTTTTAGGACTGGGGATGGCTCCAAATAGCCCTGAGGTGGGTGTGGAAGAGAGAGAGAAGAGGGGCACCTATGAGAAGCAAGAATGCCAAGAGAGAAGGCAGAATGCTCAAAGGTCCCCCAAGATATATCCATGCAATCACATTAACTTGAGGTTACACTGGCCTGCACTTTCACTCCAGTCTGGGATGAGACTGCTGGGTTCTTGGGCAGCAGTGTTGGTATGACCAGGGATATGCTGGCATACTGCAAGCCTCTCTCCACAAAGCACTGTACATACAACTGGCTCAGTCCTGGGGGTGGAAAACTGAAAACTGCAGAATCCAACCAGGCACAGCTAGCTAGGATTTGTGGAAATGGTGGACGAGAGGGAGGGAGGGAGGATCTATGTAGAGTAGGGAGAGAAATGTAAGGATGTTGAACTGGAAAGGTGAGCTAGTGAAGAAATACTAAAATAACTCAAAAAAACCAGTAGAGGAAGAGAAACAGAGATAAGCAATTAAAGAGGAGTTGAAAAAGAAATATATTTGGAGAAAATGTAGGGTTTACTATAGGAAAAAATAGGCAACAAAGAGGACAAAGTGAAAATATTTTTTTAAGAGGTGAAGGAAACGATTCAGATAATACACTGTGGATGTAGTCATGCTAGGCATACAGAGCATGGTGATGAATGGTTATATAGCAGAAGAAAATGTTCTGTATAGACTTATACAGTATCCTGTTTGTGAGAAGTGAACTTGAGTGATTGCTGCCAGGGGTTTTTAGAAAGAGAATAATAAGTTTATTTTGAACAAAAGAAATGTCTAATTCAAAATTATTATGAAATAAATAGAAATTGCATCAATGTCTAAAAAAATTTAAAAGTCATCCAGGATTATCACAATGTGTTCTTTCTGCCTGTTTTGCAGCTCTCCCCCTTTTTTCAATTCTTATTCCAAAATTAAACATAGGGTCAACTGGGTTTTTTTCCCCTTAGCAATTGCATCAGCCATAGGCATGTGTCACGTGGTAAATGAAAGAATATGAATAATTCAGAACAAAATTTTGAATCATTTAAAAAGCAGAAATACCATATTTCATTGCTAACCTATTCTCATGTAACAAAATTAAAAAAAATCACATTGCAATTTCTGGGACAAAACCATTTCAAATATTTGAAAATACTCATTCCTGCATGCATTTCATACTGCCCAAAGAATATTTCAATCCTGGAGTTGTCCAAAACTCTGTTTCCCATTTCATTAAAAAACCCAGGAAATAATTAAATACCGGGTATTCTGCCCAAGTATGACATACTATACATATTTCCAGAAATTATTGCCACATAATGTGATCACCTTCGCTTCCAAGATTGATGGAAAATGTAACATTTAGTTAAGCAAACTGACGGTATTAGGGAATTAACATGATCTTCTGCTGTCACCATGCAGATATATATGCCACTATCGTCACTTGTAAGTGTGGATTTTTGGCTCCCATAATTCCAGCACAACTAGAAAACAGCATTTGTCTATGCCTAAGCCAAAAAGCTTAGCAACAAAAACACATAGCAAAGAGCCGGTGCAATGCAGAGATTATTTTTTCTAGTGATAAGAGCGTGAGAATAGAGTGAGGAGTTTTGGAATGTGTTTCCCAGTTCAGTTACTGATTCAGTGTGACTTTTCCAGAGGGGCTTTATGCTCTTCTCACCATAGGTGCTTGCCTCATTTTCCTTACCACTGAAAGAACAGTAAGACCAAACCACTTCACAGATGAGGTTGTGAGTGACCAAATGACACGGCATTTGTAAAGCACACGGACACCCTCCAGCAAGAAATTGCTACAGAGAAGACAAATGTGAGGCTGATCAGCTCCCATGCATCGTAATTAATGAATCTTAAGGCAGTGAAGCCTGCTGGTTATCTCGGCATTCATATGCATTTGCATTGCTCTGAGCACGGTATTAGGACCCGCATTCCACAGGGGGTATCAGGGCTGTGCCCTCCGGGGGTGGTTGGGGTTATCCTACCATTCGGTTCCCGCCCTGTTGATGTCTTCCCACCAGCACTCTGTCGGTTCACCGAGGCTCTGGGATGCTGGCATGCAGGCATAGTTCCACAGTCTGTCAGAGCCTTCCTTCTTGCTGAAGACACTTCTGACAGCCACGATCACCTGCCCATGCGGGCACTGAAAGTTGAAACCTTGCCGGTACACATTGACCCATTCATCATTATCTCCATAATTATAGGGACCATAGTAATAGTCACTGTACTGGCCCCATGCCACAGTCACCAGAGGCAGGAACACACAGAGAAGGAAAATGTCCATCCTGAAGAT
Organism: Phainopepla nitens; assembly: GCA_013400175.1. Taxonomy (NCBI): domain Eukaryota; kingdom Metazoa; phylum Chordata; class Aves; order Passeriformes; family Bombycillidae; genus Phainopepla; species Phainopepla nitens. The sequence continues at coordinate 82,780 of VXBQ01002743.1, forward strand.
GTTCCTGGCTTGCAAGTGCCCCTCTGATTTGTTGGGCTGGCCCTTTTATATTGCCTTTAACATTTGGCTTCCAGATGTTATGTTTTCAGATCCAAGTGGAGTGTGTCATTGCTTAGCAAACCTTCTCTGAGCTACAGAGACGTCCAACTACTTTTAAGGTGGAATTCCTCAACTACAGTAATACGAGTGCAGTCCCTAAGAGCAGGGTCTTCCCACCACTGCAAACCATCTGTGATCCTTTACTGCAGAGCTACTGTGTACAACAAGCTGTATGTCGTAGTACAACTGTCACAGACACTTTCATCCTCAACACAGCAGTTAAGTTTGAAAACTACTTTATTTGAAATTAAAGCTCTATTTGAAGTTGCCATTTTCCGTCATTAATAACATGCAATCAAATGTGATCCTCTGTGTGTGTGCCACCATCCCCTTTTTCCTAAATGTGTGTGTTATGATTCTGCCAGTGCCTAGAAAGAAGAGAATTGGGCAAGATGAGGAAATTCACTGCTCCTGTTGAAAAAACTCCCTTAGAAATTTTGGGTTGATTTGGTTGTAGGGAAGTTGGAGCTCAAATGACTGGGACTCTGTCTTGGCATGGAAACAGCCTACCCTGAGAAGAAGGGCATTGGCTTCCTCCAAGCAGAACTGATTTTGCTATGACTGTGTGTGAGCTCTGTGAAACTGTGGACTTGGCGGATGTTTTAATTTGACGATAAAGGACATAAGCAAGTTACAATGAGAAAAGCTTCATGTGTGTCCATAGCCTACCGAAATCTTTGAGCAAGGGCCTTGAAACTACCTTGATTTTATCACAGGCTAGGAACACCAGGCTGCTGCTGAGGAACTGCTGTGTTGCAAATTCAAGACCTGACTTGCCACTTGGAAAGTGTTTATATGCAACATCCTTAGGCAATTTCCTTATCAGGAACCCATTCTTTTCAGGAAAGTCTGGAATGGTGTGCTTTACTTAACTGTGTACTTGACCCATAGAAAACTTTGGGACTTGAGCATGTTTTAATAAGTATGACAGATCGAAGTCAATCTAACATAATCTACTTATGCTTATGTTGCCTCTGCTGTATTACTAATAAAAAGTGTGACCCTTGGAACAGCTCCAGATTCAGATTCTGTCTCTTTTAGTGAATCCAGAGACTGTTTCTTCTTGCAAGCTTCTTCTCAAAACTTTTTACTACCTCTCTTCCACATTTGGACCATGCACAGAAAAAAAGAAAAAGAAGAAAAAAATGTTTATGAGCTTTTATTCACTTGCTGATACTGACAGAAAGACCTGTGATGGGAACTGGACTTGTTCCTCTCTAGGGATCGCCAAACCCATCCTGCCTGGTCATTTTTTTGTAGGAGCATAAGCATCCCAGCAAGCAGGTGCATTTACTAACAAACCTCAGATATCAAAACTGCCTCCAGCCTCATCAGCCAGATGCTTTTATGCCTTTAGCTAATAGCTCTTCTTGTAGCAGAGCCTTGTTCAACAAAACTGTAGGTGGTGGTTGGCTCTTTTCCAGAACAGGGCAGCAACTTCTCAGCTGTCTGTGCTCACAGCCAGTGCAGATCGACATGCACCAGGCAGGTGAGAGCTGCTGGTGTGGCTGCAGCAGACCTAGATGCCTGGGGAAGGGGGCTATGGAGAGAGCAGAGAAGAGTCCTTTCCTTAGAGCTGCCCTTCTCTGATCCTAGGTAACAGGGGGGGCCATGGGTACCCAGTGTCCAAGGAGAGTGGAAATTTAAGATTAAAACCCCCCGTTGTTATCTGAAAAGTACCAGAGTGCATGAGCTGCACAATCTCACACGAGTTTTTCAGCTAACTCAATAGTGTATTTTTTTCCCTCTTGCTTCCTTAAACACACAGTCAGATCAGGGAGTACTGCACACTGCTGTATATGCCTAAGAGGCATTCTGGAAGAAGTTTTGGCAGAAGAACCATGTTATCATATACATACGATCCTCACCTCACATAACCCTTTAAAAGCACCATTCCTTGTAACAAAGTTCTTACATAACCCACAATATTACGGGCAAGAGGGAAGGAGAAGGCGGAAGGAAGGCTCTATGGACCTTTGACATGTGTGCGAAGCTTTGAGGTGTCTGTTTTCACTTCTTACATACAGTCTACCCTGCCTGATCCCACTTAGGGGATAGAGCGGCACTTCCATGCTGCATTGTGTTAAAAAAGTGGCTTGGCTGCTATGCAGGGAAGATAGTGAACACAGCAGATGTGGAACAACAACTCCCTGTAGCAGTTGTGGCAGTTTAGACATGTCCTGGCCAGCCTTATTCCATTCTGGCTACTGAATCAAGCACAACAGTTCAAAAGACAATGGCTAGAAGAGCTGCAAACTAATCTGCAGCTTGGTCTTTGGTTGTCTCTGCTACAGCAGGTACTGCAAGAAAACCTTGATATTTAAATATTGGTCCCTCTCTGAAATTATCTGCACTTTAATTTGACTTTAAAAACATCAGCTGTGTGCTTTGCATATCCAATCTTTGGAAAAGCAGAAAGTGTCAATAAAGTAAATATGAAGTGCTAAGATCAATCTTTCATTATCAATTCCTTGCTATGGAATCTATACTGTATATTAATTTTTTTCCTCATCAGCTCTTAGAAATGTTTTATTTAATCCACACAAAAGATTTAATTTCTGTCCTAACCAGCGGTGAGTGATAAAAGTGATTATTCTTGATATCCTGCCTCTCTGGCCTAACTTTGGAGTTAGCTCAACTTTTAGCACAGTTGGACTACAGAGGAACGTTCTTTCCAATTTGAATTATTCTATGTTTCTCTCCTGCTGAAGGTACTAGATGCACCATTACTTAGTGATGCAGGTGTTATTAGTGCTTTGGAGCTATTAGAAGAAGTGCTGCAGTACTCTCTCGCCATGCCATCATGCAGCCATGAAATGCCGAAAAGTTTCAGATTTTTTTAAAACTAAAATCACAGATGCATTTGAAAGAATAACAGTAGCCAGCCCAAGCTCTATGCTAAAATAGAAGAAAAAATGGTAAAGCTTTATTTATTATCTGGCAAACACAAAGATGCTAGAGCTGCAATGAGAAAAGTGAGTGTTCAGACTTGGTCAGTGACAGGTACAACTAGATATTCGTCTACAAATCTGAGTTGCATGAAAGTAGTGTCATGTGGTTTTATTGGAGTATCTGTGCTGCTTAAGTTCCTGTGTCTGCAGAGAGCTGCCTCATGGGCAGCCAGTTTTTGCCCCGCTTTGAGAGCAAAAGGAGCCCTCATCATCAGGGTGTTATCTCACAGCACTTCACCATTTAGATGCATAGGAGAGATTCCATCTCATATGACTCAGAACTATAGCCAGAAGAGAAGCTTTGCATTTGGGGCTGGTGAAGGAGGCTGAGTGTGTAATACTGAGCCCTGAAATCCTCTGTACACGAAACAGGTATGGCAGAAGCAGTAGCAGTAGCAGCAGCAATAAACGTCTCCTTCCAAGCTAATGAACTGCATTGTGGCATTTCACTGTGAGAAGAAAGTGTTTTTCATGACAGCTCATATCATCACTGAGGTCACACACTGTGAACATATTTTCCATATTTTATTGCACACTGTCTCAGTGTGATGCTGGCAGTTCTGAGAAAGCAGAGTGGCTTGGATGAGTCAGGGAGGCTTCATGATCTGGGAGCTGTAAATTGAATTCAATTACAGATTACTTTTCCTGTCATTTTTGTGGCATGGCTTATATAAATATATATATTCAAACACAAAATAAAGGCACGTCAAATCCTCAAACTTTTAAATGCAGGAAATTTATATATATGTAATTTTCCTGCATTGTCAGTTATCATAAAAATTTGAGGATTTGGGGTGCTTTTATTATATTTTTGAAATGAGATTACAGAGACCTTGGTATTGTGGACAGCAAAGCTGCTGTAAGGCTGCTTTATAAGGGGTAAAGATATATCCTAGTCGACTTTTTAGCTCAGATATACTGTCTTCTTTCAGAATAATGTATATGGTGAAGGCTGGAGTTCATTCATCATGTTTTCCTGCTATTAATGATATTTTGTGTTCCATTCACTTCATGTTCTCAAAGTATTTTGATTAAGCCTTTTGAAACACAGGAAAGGTTAAAACCCTTTCCAAAGGGGTCCAATGATCTGCCCAATGTCCACCAGTACCTCAGAGCTAGAAAGAGATTTTAGACCTCAGCATCTAGACTGGAGCTTAGAATCCTACTCCAGTCCTGGTAAAGCACAAATTTTCCCAATCTTTTCTTCCTGCTACTTCCCTACAGAGATGCTGCTTCAGCTTCTGCTTTGTGTAGCTCTTTTCATGTAAAAGGAAAGCTACTACTTAAGATACTGTGATAATGGAGGATGTTGCAGAGATGTTTTCTCCTTGGAAGTAACTGTAGAAAATTCTGACGTGATACCACCTGGAATATTGCTGTGGAGGTAAATAAAAGCTTGCTGTAGTGCTATTTTTCCAAGTTAACATAAGCCATTGAATTGCTTTTGTAATAGCTTCCTTCCTGCATGTGTAGTATTAAATTATGGATTAAGTAATAGAAGCAAAAAGGAAAAGCAAAACTTGAGTCACAGAGTCTCCGAGGAAAGGGTAAGAAAGCTGCACTGAAACGTTAGTAAAGAAACAACTGAAACAAATTTTCTCAGTTTGGGAAACCATCTAGATGCCATGATAGCTCTTTTCCTTCTGTGAGTCTGAGACCTATTACTTTGAAAACTCAATTTTCAGGTAATCAGCAAACAACTGCTTCATAGATTAATCATCATTGCAAGATCTGATAACCCCCAAAAACTACTCTAAAGAAACAGTCACAAACCTTTGTGACAAACCTTCCCCATCTCATATAAAGCTTTGAGTAGGGAAAAGTTGGATGCTGGAAAAGAGCAGAGTTGTGCAAGGAGAGGCATCATTATCAATAGCAGGGTTTGTACAAACATCCTAGAATGGCTACCCAGAATATTCTGGTGTTAAATAACCAAAGAACCAATCACCACCATTACACAAATCTCTCCACAGAAGTAATTCCAAATCAGTTTACTCAGTGATATTTGACCGCTTCTGACACAGCCATTCTTCAAATATGGGCACGAGGAACTTGGCAACCTGACTATTAAGTGCATATTGTAAGAAGTCATACACAATTTATGAACAGAAATTGATGCTTTTTTCATTGCTGCTGTTCAGACCCACTAAAATTGAACAACCTCCTCTATGGTTCAATCCTAATCAAATCCAGGCTTTCATCAGAGCAGAAATATAACTGCTCCTCCCCAGCCTGCTCCACATACTGTAAAAGTTGCCCTGTTGTAGTAACTCCTACCATCTGTGTTAAAAAATTCAGTCCTTGAAGTTGTGATTACATTGACCCTTCCAGGATCCTTACAATAAGGAAAAGCCAAGCTGAGAAATGTTTGCCATTACAATTTCATATGGCATGGTACTTTTCTCATCACATGTTTCTGCTAAAAGTGAAGTATTTTCCCCTAGTACTTTTTGATAACAGTCTGTTCTTATTGCTGTAGTTGCTGTTACCACCCTCTCTTTTAGCATATAAGCTTGAAATCCATAACAAATCTTTAGCTCCAGTCCTTTATTAAGCCTAGACAGTCAAGGTACAGTCTGAAAGTGAAGCTGCCAAAAGAAATTTAAAAAGCCTTGAGGATAAAGGAAATTCAGGGGACATTGATTCAGAAGAGAGCCAGATGCTTCGGGCTGAGTCAGTGCTGCACTTCCTCACAGATTTGCAGGCAGTATTTTGCCATGACCTTTTTATAAGTCAAGCTGAGTAAGTTAATCCCCTTTTCATCACTCATCCTTTTTGCACACCCATGTGTGCGTGTGGGCTTTAATATAAAAATTTCTATTAATTAATAATATAATAGTTATATTTACTCTTTGAGCTGACTTCAAACTTGGCTATCTCTATGCTTTTGTTGGTTTCCACCTGATACAGCTGGAGACCTTTCTTGGAAGAGCAGTCATCACAGATCACCAGAGACGGAAATGTTCTAAAACTTTGCGATTCCTCCAGTAAGAGACCTTTTCTCCAGTGGCCTTATGAGACATTTCAGTGCAATTGCTACTAAACTTAATACATAAAGAATTTTTTATATGATAAATTACACTTTCTGTCTTTCAACTTGTTTTAAGTTTGGCCTCAAAATGTGTAACTTCAGCTGATTCTTGAAGCACCGAGAAAGTCTGTTGAGATAAAATGGGTAAGAAAAATGTTACGTTTAAAAGCAGAAGTATTAAAAAGCAATCTAAGTATTATTGAGGTACTCTTCTTAATCTGAGAAGAGATACAACAGAGGCCCCAGCCTCATTTTTTAAATTTTTAAAGTCCAACACAAAGCTTGTTTCCATGTAAGGCTTGGTTACTTTTATTTCAGTTTAATCCATGGGACACCTTTTAGAAATGGCCACAGCAGACAGATGTAGCATTTTCAAAATCCATGGACTGCTGACGTGGGGCTTAATATGGGCCATGTTTGCCAGAACTGCGACTATAGGTGTCTGACTGAGCAGTGTTAAGAGATCAGTCAGCTGTGATGCTTGTCATGGAAACCATCCGTTATGGATGGGGAGTGAGTTTCCCCTTCAGAGAATTTTGGTATCATTAGAAAGTTCTCACATGGCTGTCTCCAACAGTTCATAGCATCACTGTGAAATGCTGGAGGGGAAAATTGGAACAAATCACTCATAATAACTCTGTACAGACCCATGGGGTAAGTCTGAGTTCAGGGCTGAACTGATCTTTCATGTGATAATGGCAGTAGCTGTAATTCAGCTTGCTGGTCATGGGAATGGGATGAACCAAAGCCAGTTTTTTCTGAGCTAGATAAGGGGAAAAAGAGCTGACAATGTGACTTAGAAGTATCTCAGTTTTACATGCAAAGGACCCTATCTCTGCATGACCATTCAGGCCCATGCAAAGTGAATGCTGAGCAGGAACACTCAGAGCTCGTGGTGTTTTATTCCAGTTCTGTGCTTTCTTTGTGTAGGCTTCTTTGTGTCAAAATAAAATCTTAAGAGTTCATAATGATTTTGCTTCAGCAGTCACTAAAGTCAGGTGCTGTCTGGCAGCCCATGTTCTTCGGGAAATGAAATGAGATGTTTACTTGGCCCCTTTTGACCATGTGCTTTGTGAATTTGGATAGCTGCCGTGACACTGAATCCCAGCTCCCAGTGCACTCCATTCATTTTGCATTCTAGTCATGAGAATGATTTCTCTTTACTGTTTTGCTTTTGATATGCTACAGACGGGTGGGGAGAAGTGGGGAGAGAGAAAGGGAAGATCTGGGGAAGGGGCTTCTGCACCTTTCCACTATAATTCATTGTGATCTGACCTTCTGGATTTTCAGCCCTGCTCAGCCATCCATCATTCCTCATGTGACTGTCACCTCATATTGTTGTAATTAGCAACTGCCAGCCCCAGAGATTTGACAGTGGAAGTGAAAAAGTCCCAGAAGCTCTCTGCCAATTTAAAATTAACCCTGTCATTACAGGACAGATTGTCCTGCTCCAGAAGTAGCTCTTTGGCATTTGCACTGAGAAAATAGCATGGTCCTGCAGTGGTATCCAGCTCCTTGACTCATCCTGCCTTGTTGTCCTTGTGTCCTCCCAGCTCCCAGGCTGCTTCACCCTCCTTCCTCCCTACATGCCACCCCTTTTTGCTGCCTGAGAACTGAAGCTGCTAATGAGGGTGCTCAAGCCGGCAGTCCCAGAGTCTGTGGGTGGATGATAAATTCGGCTTTCTGCAGTTGTGCCAATTGAGGGCTGTCTGCTCAGCCTCAGAAAAGACCCTGCTGTTCTGTCTCTGTTTTTCCCCTCCTTCTGGAACTTATCCCCCTGTGCCAGCACTGCAGAGTAGAGAGCCACCAGTGTCCCTGCCCATTTGTGGGGCCATTGGTTAGTGCTGCTAAAACTCCCTGTCTTTGTTGCTGTGGGTGTCTCAGCCAGGTGGATTAAAGCTAGGTCAGATTTGTCTTCTCATTCTACAAGTTCCTTACCTTTGCTTATAAACTTTCTTCAAGTGTGATTGGCAGTTGCTGTTGCCAAGTCCCTCTTAACATGGCATTTACAGATCTTGCTTCATCACCTTTTGAGCAGGGGGTGGCTGGAGGTCGTCCTTGTTGTTACTTTGTTCGACTAATTTGTTGCAACTCCTGCTTTTCTGCTGTATAGAGGTGACAGTACTGACAGCTCACTGGAAGCATTCCCCTGGGAAATATCTGGAGTTGCAGAAAAAGATCGAGATATGGAGAGCGTGACAATATTTGACACCTAGTCTCTGTGATCATTCTATCTGCTCAAACAAATAGAACACAGTCAGGTAATGAAGGTCCTGATAGTCCTGCAATTTAACTGGGTAAAGAACTATTTCAAGGAGTGTGACAGGCAGCTTTGACACAGCCCTGGCTCAGATACTGTTCTGATAGAGTTTGCATATAACCAAAAATGTATTTGCTTAACCCATTCTGCACTGCTCTGTCAAGGCACAGCTTTTTGTACTCTGACATTCACAAAAGCTGGTCCCTCTAGTCCTTAAGGATAAGGTGATGTCCTTTTTTTTTTGCAGTAGTTCTGCACTGCCATAATCAGTTCTGATCCATGGTGTACTTTTCTCCATCCTCTTGTTCTTCCAAGCAGTTACAAAGACCACTATCGCTGCAAATTTTCTACTGTTAATTTAACCTCTCTGGGAGGCTGGGCCAGAACAGCTCCTGCTCATCGCCACAAGAAACATAACTGAGAGCCCCTAAAACATAATTGTGCTATCTAGTCCTTATATACTTGAGCCATGAATTTTCTGAGCCTGCTCTCTACCTTCAAACATATTTGCCTTTGCACCACACAATTTCCTGAGCCTTTTGCCAACCCACATGGCAGGCTGTGTTTGTATGAGCACTCTTGTATTTTGTTGGTGTGCCTGATGCCACACTAGATACCAGCAGTAACACTGCTCGCTGAGAAGCAGGAAAGTGCCTACATAGTTATAACTGCCTTAAGCTTTTCTAATCACATCAAATTCCAATGGTTTGTCAACTACATCCACAGAATAATGTATCGTTTTCTTTGTGCTACATTCTAGGTCATTTTCTTGCATTGGGAGCTCCAACAGCTTTATTAGGGCAGCATGCTCCCCGTGTCTCTTCTCAGCTTTAGTACATTTACAACCACTGCTCATCATGAGAAAAGCTTGAGTGGAAGAGTAGCCTTGAGAGTGCATAACCTTGGTGTTACTATGTGGTTTATACTCCTAAGTGAAGAGAAAATACTTGCCAGTAAATGGAAAGATAGGCATGGAAAGAACCAAAAAGAATCAGAACTCTAAAAAAATCTCTGGAAGCAAAGCTGTATGTTTGGGTTATTCATAAGGTGAGGCACGATAGGCACTAGGGAATGGTCTGTGTTGTACTTCATGACTCCAGGGGAACATGACAAGATTAAGAGAAATTTCTGCTCATTACTTAAATGCCCAGCTACATTTTATGTCCACACAGTGCAAGGTGACATGTCAGCGCTCATTGGTTTGGGAACTCACGATTTAAGCTAACTGGAAATGCCTGTGGGTAAATACTGCACTATGGGATTGAGCTGCTTTTGTAGCCATAACCAGTGACTCTTTCTGGTGAAGCATGAAAAATGGAAAAGTTTCTCTTCAGCAGAGATCAAATACTTGGCTCTAGCCAGGAAATAAAGGCCAGAAATTGCTATTCTGCTAGGCATGGGAGGCAACACCACACCATCCTAATGTTGCAATGGGCACAGCAGAGTTCCAGTTGGAAGACACCTCTGGAGGTTTCCAGATCAACCTCTTGCTCAAATCAGGGTTGGCTGAAGATCTGACCAGATTGCTCATAGCTTTATCCAGTCTTGAATATCTCCAAGGATAGTGCATGCACAGCCTGTCATTTTTCCTCCTGCAAACAGAAAGCATGAATTATACAACTGTAATATCTTTGTTACCAAAGGAACCTGGGACCAGAATCAAAGCTGCTGTTACTCTGCCACTTGTGCACTCCTTGCTCTGTAGCTCTCTTTAGCACTATACCCTTCAAAGCATGATAATTAAAAAGGGACATTTTCTCTTTAGGAGGCATATCCGGTCTTTGTGCCATTAAAATGCTTAGCAACATGGATGCAGATGCATGCCACACATGCAGTGAAAGTCAGACTGTTTCCCAGCCTATATTAGACATATTTCCCAGCTCTCACCTCATTATTTTTGTGATGAATCCAAAACCCAGCAATTAAAAGGAGAGCACCAGTCTTCTTTTATGTCAACAAAGAGTTAGACTAATTGCCTGTGAAACTATTAGTGTCCCTAGCCCGGCAGTGCTGCAGCTCTCCAGATGGCAACCTTGCACCCAGTAAAAGAACTGTGCAAATTGCCTGAAACCCTTTTTATATCATCCTTCCAACAATATTATTGTCTATTTAAACCTAATCTCCATAATATCACTAGTTCAGCAAGAGTTGCTGGTTTAGTAAATCCTGGAATCCTGGGTTAATAAATCTTGACACACTGGGTTTTGTCATAGCTCAAGATAGCTCTGCCACTCTACTGTTCTAAATCCTTAAAACAAATTACTTTGTCTCTTCATATTCCTTTTTGGCCTGCTGCTCATTTTTGGTATTTCTGGCCTGATTCTGTAAACTCAGTTGTTAAGTTACTGTCTCATTATGGATTTGACAATTGATGTCTTGCAACCCCAGCAAATACTCATGTTCTCCAGCTATTAACTGTTGCTGCTTGCTTCTTGCTCTCTGTCTTTTCACAGGTGAACTCACAGTCTTGTGCTATTGTGAGAGAAGAAGGGGAAAAAACTACTAATTTTTCAGCAGAAAACAAAAAACTATTTTTTAGCCAGTGGTTAAAATAACTGCTACAAACCCATCTCTCTTGATATACGATTTCCTAACATTAACTGAATTTGACATTTACATCTGCTTTTATTTCTTCCAAGAGCCTTGTGTCATTTTTCTCCCATTTAAAGTGCTGTTGTACTCTGAAAATTGTTTTTAATATTGGCACTGTGGGGGCTATTTATTCTGTCAAGTTTACTCAGAGCAAAAACATGTGGTTTGATAGCAAGAAACCCTCTGGCTTTTGTGATGTTTGGATTGTGGTGGAAAAGGCCTTTGCTAACTCATAACACTGCAGATCCAGGCGTCAGAATCTTCCTGAACTGTGCAGAAGTGATGGAGAGTGATGAAGGAGAGCGTGACGCATAGAGCTGAGAATAGACTGTTCAGGAAAAGCAGAGACAGCAGGCTTCTCTCCCTTGTCCCTCTCTCACTGCTACAGAGGATTTATGATGTTGTAACAGGCTTTGCCGTGAGTTGAATACAAAAAAAATTTCTCCCAGACTGTAGCACAATCAGCATTTTTGCTGCATTGGCTCCATTGCTTTGCTTCTGTACTCCAGTGAGCTGACTGGCAAAAACCCAAGCTGCATGCTAAGATCCCTGCAGCGCTGCAGGCAAAAGAGTGCCCAAGCTGCAGAAATAATGAAATAATGTACCTCGTAAGTGCCCTTCACTTAGTCAGAAGATTCCCTGAGGAACAGCAAAATCCTGGAGAGGATGTTGCCAAAATTCCTTCTTTGCTGCCTTCCACTGCACAGGCAATAATTTCCATTTAGTTACTGCTCAACAAATTCCCTGATACAGCCTCTCTCCTCCACATCAGAGAACTGCTGCCTGCTTTCATACACAATACACAGATGCAGATTCCTATAATGGATGATGGACTCTTCATCTTTTCACCAAGATGAAACCCAATCAGAAAAATCAGTTTCATTGCTGTAGATACATCTCTTACCAGCTTACTCTATCCTTTACTGTCTTTTGCTTGCAGTCTAAATACGAGGCCCTCGAGTAAGGATTATTAGGTGCTCACAGTGCTGAACACAATGAGATCCTGATCTTTCTTCATCAGTCACTATCACAATCACACCAGCATTTATTTGTTTACAGTGTCTATCCTTTCAGTAGAAAGGTCTGCTGGGACCTCAGTGGTAATAAGAAGAGAGTGCTGCTTTCCTCAGCCATGCCTCCTATTAAGAATGTAAATGGCATAGCTCTTTATGGCATCCAAAATGACATTTTTCCACAGATACCAGTGATTATTTTTTGAGTTGGCTTTTTCCTTTTATGCCTAATTGATACTTTTTTACACTGTATATTTAATAGCTTTCTGGCACTTTCCATGTAAGGATCTTGAGGTACAGAAATATATCTATTTAACAGACATGGGAATCTGAGGAAAAGCATGGTAAGGATTACTTGTCATCAAGGTCATGTACTGAGTTTATAACAAAATTGGCATTTTTAAAACCCCCAGCAGTTCACCACCATTTTTTCCATGTTTTTAGCCACTCCCATTCTCTGGGCCTCCTCTCCCTCCTGTCTTCCTTTTCTGCTACCCTTTTGCCAATGTCTTGTCCTCTCTTTCAGCAGGTCTTATCCCTGAAAGTGGGGTTTGTTTTCCATATTTCTGAATCTGGATTTGATACCTAAACACTTCATATGCCGTGCAGACTCACTCGCTGCCAGTTCTGCTTCTCTTTCACATGCTAACAGCTAGGAAATTCATAGCAAACTCCCAGCTATTTCAGGGACCTTGGACACTGCTAGTAATTCTCCTTTCTCCTGGCATTTATTTTTCTTTCTGTGAGCCATTATAGTGCTGGCTTTTAACTTTGTTATGGGCCATTAGTATTTTGCTTTAAAAACAGGTCGTTCTGCATTGTTGTGGAGCCTGCAGTGTGTACAGACTCCAGAGCAGTTTTCCATGGGACTTTCTGGACTCAGTATCTTTTGTATGACCCTGTGCAGTAGTATGTGGGGATCCAGCTCATTTTTTCTCAGCCTCTATTTCAAATAAGATACCTAATACAAGTTTTCTTTCACTATTGTCACATTGAAAAAGTCCCCAGATTCTTCCTGGATGAAATCTTCAGTGTTTGCACTGCAGTGCACCCCAAAAAAACTACAGTCATCTGTGTGTACAAAAGCTGGTTAAAGAGACATGTTTAGGGTTTGAGTGAGGTTTTCTGGTTGGTATTTTTTTTCCTCTTTACTTTTCAAAAAAAAATAACATAAATTCTGCACATGGTTATTTTAAAAACTTCTGGACAATGTACTCTGTGAAGTAAGAATAACCAATTCTGATTTGTATTGATGTGGGCACTCGTATTTTAGACACTGTGTAAATGCCTTTACTGGATAGATATGTTATCTTGTTTTTAATACATTGAAACAAGGGGCAGCTGCTAAGGAGGAGGGGAGGCTCTTTGCCAGTGTGAGGACACCAGGCGAGCTGTCTGCCAATTTCAATAAGAGAAGAACAATTTTTTTTTTTTTTTTTTTTTGCTTTAAAGTCCTCCCTTCTTTCCTAGTGCTTCTACTCACTTACATTCGCTCCAGGACAGAGGTAGGAGTTCAGTCTCCAGACTGAATCAATTCTTGCTCCCTTCACTGAGGCTGTCAGCAGGGCAAGGTTAAGTGTCACAACAATGTTTTTGTGTCATGGATAGCTCTTCTACCTGCACTTGCTTGATAATGAGCAATAATAATAAGCCAGCTGATATAAGCAGGCTTGTAGCCCATTTCCCCTTTATCCTGCTCAATGCAACATATATGCTGCAGATCACTAAAGCTGGGATTACTTGGGTTTACAAAGCTTCCCTAAAATGACTTGTCTCCCCCTGTCTCTCTCCTAAAAGTATCACAAGATCTCTGAAACCCTGTTGTTTGTCTGAGTGTGATCAGAAAGAGGAAAAAAATATCTCTATTTTAAAGATCTATTTTTCTTCTCACTTGTTTTTCTTCTGCCACCAGCTATCTGTATGAACAAGGCAGGGCAAAACAGCAATAAGAAAGGGTAACTCCATACTGATAAGATGGCTACTAGTTGATCTGCCTTTACAGCATGTTCCAACTAGCTCTACCCAAGAAAACCATCAGTGACTGGAGTAACAACATGGCTGGGAGAGTCTCAAGGGATTTAGCCAATTCCAAGTGGATCAGCAGCCTCATATAAGATGATCTGGTACTGTAGGAAATGATAGTTTTCAGGTGCAACAAGAAATGAACTCCCTACTGAGCTATTTTCCACAAGAGTAGAGACTGTCGCAGTGTCTGTGCCACTTCTTGCTAGATGCTTGTAACATCCTGTCTTACTCAGAATTTCCCAAACTCTCTTCATTTGTAGAAGCAATTTTCTCTTCTTTCTGCCTTGAACTCCTGCTAAATAAATAGTAATTACTGTACTGGGGCGAAATTTACCCTGTGTGGAGCAGAGAGTATACTGGAAATCGCAAGTGTCAGGCATGCTCTTTGATGGAATGATGAAACTTGCTCCTGTTGTTTTCCTATGTAGGAAACTACAGCCTAATGGTGGAGTACTAATCTGATGAGAGGAACTTCTCATCAGCTTGGAAATCCATGTATGGTTGACAAAACAACATCTAAAGCTGGCCTCTTGTTCCCCCTTAAAGTTTTAAGTGCACTTCAGCTTTTGAAGCTAACCCATTCTGCTGGATGTCTGCCCAGTCTTGCTTTGGCTTTCCTTTCTCTGGATTTCTGCCACATAAGAGATGTTAGCTACTTTGGTTATGTTTTAGAAACATGGAAAATGTGGCTCATGTAAGCTTATGATAATGGATTGCTGGACTGTTCAGGCTGATATTCTATTTTGTATTCTGCATTTCATGCTCAAGAATTTCCCTTGTGCAAACCTCACTCCTGTTGTTTGTTTGCAAACAGAAGTCTTTTGGAGAGGGGACAAGATTTGCCAAGGATAGGAAGGGAAAGTGGTTTGCCATGAAAGGTGTGACCTATTCTGTACCTCTCTGGAGCTTTGCAGCAGAATCCTGTTTTGCTGCTCTCTGATAACCTCTTTTGCTGTACTTTTGCCTGATGTTTGTTACGCTTAATCACCAGTCTGCACTGCTTGAATCATCTCATGGCTTCTTGAGGTTCACTGACCATCATATTTCAGTCCACAACTGCCTTGGTTTTGTAATATCAGAGAGAAGAAAGCTGTCTGACAGAAGCGTTTCTTACTGGAGCTTCCAAACAGACAGCCACCACAACCCTTATCTCCTTGTAGGTAAAGATATGCTCACGAGGTAACAGGTGTGAAAAGGGTTATTTATTTAGTAAAATAAATATTTTATTTTACTCCCTATTTAGATTCATATTGATGTATCCCTTCAAAATTAGAGACTGTCAGGGGTCATGTGCAGTGCAGATATTGAAGTGCATGATTTTATTGTGAGGCTCCTGGGCATATGGCAAGTTTCTCTCCATATCTCAGGCATGGGCTCCCCACCTCCTCAGCAGTTACCTGTGTAAATGTGGTTGTCCTAAGATAATGTATGCCTTCACAGTTCCACTTCTCCTCTCTTCAGGTGTGACTTCCTGCCAAAGGTATGGCAATATGACCTCAGACTGGCTGCAGGGAAAGACGGCTGGCTTAAGAGCTGCAGAGCTGACTTGTGAGACAGCTCATTTTTTGATTGGCTTTTTCTTCATTCAAATGCTTTGGCCATTTTTTGTTAGTTGAGCAATGTCAAACTTCTCAAGTGGACGTTAAGATATGAACAGAGGCAAGAGTGATGAAGTGCACAGCTCTTGTCCCATGCTGGGGCCCTAATTGCTCTAAAGAATTACATACTTTGTCAAGTCCTGTTTGTAAGTCCTCTCTTGATTCAGCCTATTTTACACCAGGGGTAAATGAAGGTGAACTGCTTAATTTGCATAGCACTTGGAGGCAAAAATTTTCAGAAAAATTAAGGCCTTGACATGATGATTTTTATATGCATGGGGATGTCTTGTCAGCCCATGGTTGTCCTACAGAGACTGCATTTCCCTGAATGGCTAGGTTATGCCCATGTGCAGAGAGTTTATGAAGTGCTTTTGGTTTCTGAAAAGATGAAATGCCCTTAGAATAAACCCTGTCCCCGCATAAATCAAGAACAAAGCTCCCAGTGACATCTGAGGGTGCAAAGTATTACAAAACCTAACCTTCTAGATGACTGAAGTCTGGACAGGGCAGATTTTTCTAAGGTGCTAGTAGTCTGCCATACAGAAGAGTCTTATTCCTTAGCCTTGGGTGCTGTGAAAACACCTTTTGTTTCAGAAATAGGCTTCCCATGGTGATCAGGTCAAGAACTGAACATTTGGTAAGAGAATTTACAGCTCTCTGGGATGAGGCCATAATGCTCTTCTTTGGGTAGTGTAGGGTCTCATGGAAGAATCCTGAAGCATCTGTCTGAAAAGATTAGGAAGAATCTCAATTCCAGGGCTGAGATTCAGCTACTCTGCTGGTTTTTCATGGTTCATATTCCAAGCCAAAACTGGGATCCAGAGAGAGGCATATGGTCTCTCTGCCTCTATAGAAGGTCTGAAACTGCAGGCTTGCATTTCCCTGACTTCAGAGTTCCTACTGCTGTATTTTGTGGCATCAGCCCATTTCAGCAGCAGCATTAGGCTGAAGGATACCCAGAGGCCTCCTTGTCAATCACAAAGGAGCTGAACTTTATTCCCGGACGTATCATTCCTGCCCACAGCCAGGGTCTGATATAAAGCTGGCCAAGGAGAATTGCTCAGACATTCAGGTCATGGGCAGGCCAGAGTTTGTGCTTGGAGTGAGTCAGCCCCAGAACCTCTGTGAGACTGACATTTGAAGATGAGGTCAGAGGAAAACAGGCCATGAGTCCATCAGTAACACTTGTGTGTGTGTGCTCATCTAAGCCAGTCTGTGGGTGAAATTCTTGCAGCTGAATAAGAATTTTGCTGTCATGCTTGGCCGACAATGGGGGTAGCTGGGCTGGTCCTGAAGGTGGGGGAAAGGGTAAGACAACTTCCCACCTGAAAAGCACCATGACAGGGACTGGACTAGATTTCATGCCCTTCCATTAATTTCTGTGCCAGGCAACCATGGTGACTGTAGCCATACTTAAACCAAGGTTTTCCTCTTCCTCCAGGGGAAAAGAGAGGTCGGAAAAGAACCACATACACAATCTAACTTTGGAACTGTGCTATGGCTGCTGCTCAGCTGAGGGCTTCTGGTCTGAGTTTCTCACTGCAGTGTGACCAGTAGGTTCTTGATACCTGCTGCACAGGGCTTAATAGGATTTGCTTGTGGGAATGAGAGGAAATGGTTTACTCTGTGCCAGGCAGGGTAGTATCAACAGAAATTAGAGGAAAACTTGTGTTTAAGAAGGAGCAGAACCAAACAGGTTTGGCCTAAAGCTAAGAAAGCGTATTTCTTAGGAAACACATTAGTCACAGTTAACAGGATCAAGGTGAGTCATAGGAACAAAAAGGCAGTAATGAGACTGTTTCTGCTACAAATTTCCATGTAGCTGCTTCACAGATCAAGAGACCTTCAGTATTCGTTCCTGGGAACAATAATGTGGAGCCCTTCTTCTCTTGATTGTAGCAGTGTGAATCAGGAGCAAGTCTTTGGAAGTCAGTGCACCTGACATAGTAAAACAGAGGATGAAGGTATATACATCCATGAGATAGGAAAGGGAAGACTTAAGCTGAGATGACTGACACAAGAAGCAAGAGGCAGTAAGAGTGCAATTCCTTCCTACACTATGATTCAGCTGACCTTAAACTTTAGGAAGAATTACTGTGTGAGGACTGCTCTACCCTGTTTTGGCTCCTGGCTGCTCTACACCATCAGCCAGGAAGAGAGGTGCTGTGAAGCACCTGGAATCAGGGTATCCAGCAAGGCACCCTGCTCTTGTCCCAGCACATATGAAAGGATACCTATGGCAGCATGAACAGCTCTGAAGGGATCAGCAGGGACTGGTGAAACTCTTTCCTTACTAACCCTGAGGACAAGCAGGGACTTTTAGGGATGTGTACTGTTTAGTCTCAATTGCTAGTTCCCATTTCTCTCAGTTCTGGATAATTGGCTGCTGAAACTGAGGTTATTTCTAACCTCTTGGAAAAAATTTTACTTCCACTTTCTATCTGAACATATTGGTTATTTCTTTTTCCACTATTGTGCATGACAAGGCTGACTGGACAGTGCAGCCCAGAGCAGGAGCTGTTCACGGAGCACCCAGGAGTGAGCCCAGAACAGCTGGCCGAGATGGATCTGCTTCCATGTGCAACATATGCCATTGCAAAGAGAGGGTTTGGGATGCTTGTAAGCTCTTTTTGATGCCCACAAAAGAGGTGATACCTTCTTTTCCACCAAATATATGGTGTCCTAGCCTGTAGCTTTGCCTAATTTCCTATCAACAGCTTCAAGGAGACTTGGATGTAAGGTATTTAATCCTTAATCCACTTTTAATCCTCTGCCTGCAAGAGTTGGAGATGGGGCTTGGAGGACAGGCAAAGATACAAACCCCCTACTTGTTCTCCATTTCCAGTCACCACTTCCTCCTCTTACCAGATGAGGAGATGTCTATATTTCATCTCCAGTTCTAATGGAGAACATCTGCTAGTATTTTCTCATTGACTGCATTAATTTTAGAGAGCAATCTTGTAAATTTTTCATTTATTGTGAGCTTCTGTTCCCTCTAGTGGTGGCTGGGCTCTGTGTAAGTTATACATATAGGGAGTTTGGTTTAGGTCTGAATCTATGTTCAAGATCTGATTTACCCTCAGTCTTCATTGTTCATCATAGGTATTCACTAAGATAACGAGAAGACATTTAATCCAAGCTCTGGAGTTTGGGAATAGTCCTTGTGCAGGTCTGAACTTCCCAGGACCTTGTGTGTCAAGTACCAGTCCACCAGCAGGTGTCCCAGAAGCCCACTGGTTTTCACCACGGTAGGCACAGGATCTCTCCTGCCTGGTCCTGGATCTTCTGAAGAGCCGTACGGATGCTCTGCCACAAGCAGGACACAGCGCCAAATAAAAAGCACAATGTACAAATAGAAAGTGTGTGGATTGCTGGACTGGGTGTGCTGGAGCCAGGATCTTCACCTCACCACATGGATACGCTCCTTGCGGGGGCTGAGGAGCTTGCTGTTGCCTTGGTGACTGGAGCTGGCACAGCCAGGAGAGCTTAATCCAGTATAGTCCGGAGGATTAAGAACGAGTTTCTGCAGCACAGAGCGAGAAGGGTGATTTCAGGGATGACGTCAGGCAGATATCATATTTTGTGTCATGTTTAGCCAACATGGGAGCACTAGGTTGAGACGGCTGTTTATCATTCCCCAGTGCTGCAGAGAGAGCATTATTTTTCTCATGTTCCAGAAGCCCTTCTTCTTTGACAAGGACAAAAACTCCACTGGGGACTACCAGTTCTCTATTAGTGATACCATCAACAGACAGTAGTTTCTTCAGCTCTTGCAATGGAAATGAAACCTCTATCTAAAGGAAAAGCAGTAATAATGTTGTACTAGTTCGTGACAAAAGCAGAGGAGCATGTGCTAGCACCATCTAGCCAGCATCCCCATCATTGCAGCACCAGCTACTTCTTTCTCCTCTTGTTTCCATCTCTGAGCTCGATGCAAGTAGTTTTCCTGTGTTTTCAACTACAACTCTTACTTACTGTCTTGTATCCTTTGTACTCTGGCATTACTGCACATCCCCCTCCACTTCTCATCGTCTTTCAGGGAGAGAGGCCAAGAACTTGCAGGCAAAGCCATTGATTATGCCCCGGTTTGTGGGAGAGAGGATGAGATGTTCTGGTGGTATCCCAAACCTGAGACCCTCTGACAAGGGTAAAGCCAGAATATTCCTGCATTCTGCTTCCAATATGGGTCTGAAATCGTGTGAAATGGCTGCAAGGCATTCACTGAAGCAGCCACTGGGGAAGGTCTACCGTGACCCAAGGCACAGCCCTAAAAGCAGGGAGTTGTGAAGTCACCTTTGCTGCCTGCTGTCTTCTGTTGTGGTAGCCCCAGGTATGGGTCAGTTGGACCCAGCTGTCTCATTCCAAGTCCATGTGTCCAAAGCAGCAGGGGAGGAGCCAGATGAGCAGCAATTAATTACCCAAGGCAAGTAATCTCCAAGGACTAGGCAGTGCTGTGGGGCCAGACATCCTCGCACTCTATGGAGAGCAGTACCCTGTTCCATGCCGTGGAGCCTGTCCTGGCAGCCCACTCTGTCTCGGAGCTCACCTCCTGGTCTGCTTTTCCAGGCTGTGCTCTGCCTGAGTGGTGACGTGGAGGTAGTACAGCAGTGCGTGAGCGAGGGCAGGAGTTCCCTACAAGCCCTCGGTCCTCGTCCCCAGCGTGTGAAGGTCGCTGGCTCCTGGGTAAATTTCCATCGGATGCGGCACTCTCCCGTTGCGACTCAGCATTTCTGACACCCGACTGCAGCTCCTCTTTCTCATTTGATCATTTTCTTCGTAAAGGGAGCTAACAGCCGTTACTAGAGTGATTTGGCCACCGTCCAACAGTGTGTATATTACTCACACATTTCCCTGCTAGCAAAAGGGTTTTTTTTTCCACTGTCTGGTTGCAGCCTCTTCCTATCTTCATCATTAGATAGCTCAGAAGGTCAGTGATAAAAGAGAAATCTCAGAGGCTTTTTTTACAACCCCAAGTAAGGGAGGGCCAGTGCTGGGGGAGAGGGGAGGGGTGAGAAGGAAAGGAGGCTATGCCCAGCTGAATTAATTGTTCACTAGGATTGTCTCTGGTACAGCTGAAAACACAATCCTGGAAAATGTAATATTTATAGAAACCGTACTGCCCTGCTTGGGTAAATCTCAAGGTCATCTGATGATCACTGCAGAAGGACTGGCCAGATACTGCTGTTGTTGCCCTGGCATCATGAGACTGTAAGACCTTCAATTCAGCACTGAAATCTGCATACAAAATGGGATCCTACTCCCTCTCCCTAACAACCATCTCTCCTGAAACTGCCTTAGGAAGGAAATGCATAGCCCAGTAGTGAGGAGGTTCAAAATGTCTGCATAGCTTTTTTTTTTTCTTTTTCTATGAGAACATTAAGCTATTAAATCTAATTCCCTCAGAGACAGAGGTCTGCAATTCATTTCACATATAGGGCATCTCAGGAGTTTGCCTGAAGGACCAAGTGTTGGCGTAAAGCCAGTTCTTTCATTTCTGAGCCCTTTCCATTCCTTGAGGAGATTCTGCATGGACATGCTGGATGCCAAAGTCCCTACAGAGAAAAGAGGAGCAGAGGACTTGTGTTTTCATTACATCTGCTATATTCCTGCATAAAGCCAAGTCCTGGCCTCATCATCATGTGGACACAATCCTTTCACTGCCCCCAAAAGTACTAACTGTCAGAGAAATTGCTGGTAATGGGGAAAGGTGAGAGCAAGGTCATGACTGCAGCTGTTTCACTCTGGTCCAAACAACTTTCCAGGTCTAAAGAGAGAAGGGTCTCCACTGGAGAAAGTGGAGTCAAGGAGGCACTGTCCTGAATCTAGTACCCACTTCTGAAAGTTTAAAAGATTCTCCCCTTTCGAAACATTGTGACCTCTATACAACCTTCCTGAATTGTCTTTCCTGAGCACAAAGCAACATCTTCCCTAATATTTTCTGTTTCTGAAATATTTTCTCCAGTGGGGGTGCTTGCAAGAGTCCTTAAATTTTGTGTGTGGGGTTACTAGAGTAAATTAGGATAATTATTCATGTCTTCAAGCATTTATTCAGCTGTTAACCAGAATACTTCATTGCAGCAGCAGTATTTTAACCAATGAAGCAATGCAAAGCAGTAATTAAAAAAAAAAAAAGGAAAAAGATTGTGAAATAGAGGTCTGCAATAAGAATAATCATGTTGCAACTGAAAGAAGGAGCATACAAAGCATACAGGAAAGGTGAACTCTCAGAAGAGGGAAAGGCATGAGAGATACATTTTTTCTGTTCATGACCTTGGGCCAGATTCAGCTAGGCTACACAAATACATGTGCCCAGCTGTACTGGAGCATGTCCTTCACTTCTCACTCAGGTGAGGCTGGAGGGCTTCTGTGAGCACCTCCCCAGCTCCCAGCCCTGCAGCACCCCAGAGAGCCATTTGCTTCTGGGTAACTGGAACCTGGTCTTCTTGTCTCTATGGAAATACTACAAATATTGTCTGTCCATCAGGTTGCACTAGGATGGATTTAAGCCTGGTATGCACTGTCGTGGTGAGGAGTCAGCTCTGATGTAGGATTCATGAGTAGGTCGCTGGCCAAGAGTACCCAGCTCAAGGGAAGTTATGGGGAAGCACTGGAAGACTAACAGTTTTGAACACAGTGGCTAACAACCTGAACCTAAGTCAAGTTCAATGGCTCATTAAACTCACATGACAGAATTTTGTGGGTCAAGGGGAAATGGATGAGGAAAATTGCTGTGGAAAA
Organism: Phainopepla nitens; assembly: GCA_013400175.1. Classification (NCBI taxonomy): domain Eukaryota; kingdom Metazoa; phylum Chordata; class Aves; order Passeriformes; family Bombycillidae; genus Phainopepla; species Phainopepla nitens. The sequence goes on from VXBQ01002743.1 coordinate 105,087, forward strand.
GCTTAACTTAATGATGCAGGGGAAGGCGAAGACTGTATGTGCACAAGCAGTGTTGTACATAAACATGCTCAAATATAAAAGGGAGATACAGAGCAAGACAGTTTAAAGCATTTGACCTCCAGATTCCCAGACCAAACCTTCCTACTCTAGGAAGGAAAAATTATGCATATATTTAAAGGTGGGCGCTATAGGGAGAGCAGTGGTTGCTTGTCTCTCTGAAGATTAAAGGCTGTGAAGGGTATGAATTCCTAGCCTAGGATGGTCTGTCTTGCTCGGACTTGTGTGAAATTGAATCCACTCTGGAGAATTCATACCAGAAAGGCTGCAGCTAATACACATGACATTCTCAAGGATTAGAAAGATGATTTTTCATGGGCCAAATTAGTTTAAAGACACTGGCACTGCCATATCAAGGTGAATCCTATTATCCATCTGGGGTATGTCAGACAATATGAAAGCACTACTGGGGTATGGAATGTAGAGACAGCTTACTTGCATGGGAAAAGATGGTTGAATGTATCAATGAGAGAGAAGCCTATGTGTACACTGTTTATCTTGATAAACTTCAAACTTTAGGGCAGGGAACATGGACTGAGTGCAGTCTCCTCCTTGTGTTCAGTGTTGTCTTAGCCATATTTTGGAGAATGTAAGATTGGTTTTTAATCAGTGAGGGCCAGCTCAAAGAAGCAAAGTTTCACAAAGCATACAAAATAAGCCTCCATTAGGAACTCTACGCTGTTTCTCAAGAGATGTTTTAACTTTTCTTTGAATGTTTCCAAAAGGAAAACATATTGCCCTGATCTGCCAGCTACCTTGATGATTAATGCAATGCTGAGGCATTAGGTGCCTTCAGAAGTCCTCACAGAGGTGTCCGGTAAAAAAGAAAGACAAAACTGTAGCTCAAAGATTGTGGAGGTCTTCGGGGGTTTTTTTCTCTTATTTTTTAATGCGTCTTGTTGAAGAACTGTAGCATAATCATTATTGTGCTTATGCCCCAACACATGTGATGGAGGCATGAGCAAATCTCTCTTCTTAGGTCTTGTGTTTTAGCTGTAGCACCAACTCCCCAGTCCTGCTGGATGTAGGATCAGTAATAAGTATATACATTTCTAACACTAGAACAACTGTGCCTGACAGTGCCAAAGAGGCCCGACAGAGAGCGCATGCTTAGGGGTGTGTCAGGTAAGAGGAGCATAATCTATTCATTCACTCCCTCTAACACTGTTTTGTGCCTTTTAAATTATGAAAAAGTCACAAGAGTCTCCGCCTCCTTGCACATTTTTGAAAGAACTCCAAGCAGAATGACCTCCTTCTCTGTTCCCTTGGTGAGAGGACAACCTTCTGCCTACAGTGAAAGGAAGAAAACACTAGCATCTGCTAGTCCAGGGGACGTATTTCAGCAGTGGAAGCTTACAGATTTTGCCTGGTATTTTCCCTCTTCCTAAAGCACATGTTAACGATTTTGACCTTTCTAGTAATTTGATTCCAAAACCAGTGTTGCAGCAGCTGAGGCCTAAGATGCTATTTGGAAGATTATTATCACTCTGAAATCAAAGCAAACAGCTGCTTGTTCAAGCCTCTGTGGAGATCCCCTCACTCATGGAGATCCTCCTCTCTCATCTTTCAGTGTCTTCAGCCCTGGGCATGCTATCAAGAAATTCCAGTCTGCTTGGCCAATGTAAAGTATAAATATGCTGCCAATTCTTTGCATTTGTGTAGTACAAGAAAGCTGTAGGAGAGCCAAGCTGGTTGAATATACCAAAGGCATCTTTGTACACAGGTAACTAAGATAGAAGGGGCAAGATCTGTAAAAAACTTTTGTTCAAGGTGGGCAATTAGTTGAAAGTCTATCTAGGCTATTTGCCGATAGATCTGAAGGTGTTCTCTTCTTGCCTTAAGCCAAGCTGGCTCATGTGAAAGTTCTCCTCCCAGATCCGCATTTTCTTGGCTCCTCCCACAGTGTGAATAACCCCTAACATTTCCGTGACTCAGTGGATTTGCTATGGAAATCATGGCAATATTTTCAGAGTCATAGTCTAATACCTGAGCCCCGACAGGATTCGTGCCCCCACATCTCTGGCATTTTGCATAGTTATGTAACACCTCTTACTCATGGCACTGAAATCAGGAGTCTGTCCAAGTAGTGAGGAACAAGTGAAATTTGGAGTAAAATCCAAACTTACCTTTTGCTTGCTCTTGAAAACCTTATCATTCACGTTTGAGTGTGCAATATTTTTTAAAATATGATTTGCAGAGAGCTTGTTCTGTGGTGAAAACAACAGGGTCACAACTTTATTTTAAATTTACTCCTTTTGCATGGCAAAATTCAAGTTACTGTGCAGAAAGAAAATCTGATCAACTACTTCACGAGACTAACATGAGCATCTGCCTTCATCTTTGCTGTTTTATCCCCTTTTCTCCTGGTCCCCTTCCCCCTGTTCCCTAAATACTTAATAAGAGCAGTAGCTGGCAGAGCAGGTGTGTAAAAAAAGGAAAAGAAGTAATCTCATCCATACAACCCCCTAAACCCACAGCTGTGTTTGTTATATCAATCGAATATAAAGCTCCTGTCCTCAGAAAACTTTTAATAAAAATAATTTGAGAGGGTCACTGCTCTGTGCAGAACAGGAGCTGTCCTCAATGCAGTTTCTGGTTGCTCCTTTATGCAAAGTACCCTTTCTATGCTGTGTGTGACAGAGGTGGTTCTCCCAGGTTAGCTGGAGCATTCACAATATGTGCAGAGGCCACAGGCTCATCAGGGGGTGGCTATACTGGGGAGTGGTCACAAAAGAACTATTCAGGTATTTTTATGTGATATTCAGAGACGGGATTTTACCTGGCTAACTGAAAGGTAGGAGTAAATCACCTTTCAGTGAGTTCATATTTATGAGCACAAATAGGATTTGAAAGTGGTAGGCGTGCATGGCTTCCATGTCTGCACCTGCTGCCTTCTCTGGGCCATAATCACATTTTCAGAGAAGCTGTATCAGGCACTACTGCTGTCTGTAATAATAACAGTAGCACTCACTGCTCTGCTCATATATTCATACAGCCATGGTCTTTTACAGCAAGAGCTGCCTCCCTTAAGGCTACAGAAAGCAGACCCACCTGCAAACTGCCATGCCGGCAGCTGTAGAGCAGGTGGGGAAACCAGAGCCAGAAAAGCAGTCATGCATTGCAAAGCCACTATCAGGTTCTGTTTCACAGGTGAAGAAACTGAGACAGATGGAGGGCAAGTGATTTTCTCAAAATGATATGAGTAATATCACTGGCAATGCCAGGTCTTGAAACTAATCCTGGTTTAGGCCAGGTTCTGGGAAATGTACAATAAACTGCACAGCAACATCCCTGGGCTTCTTGCTCTTGCCCAGGGGAGACTCTCTGCAGATGTCTGGCGCAGCTGGCACTGTGGGTGCACCATCGTGTTGGCTCTGATCCAGCAGTTCTCCTGGGGAACCTTCTCCTTTCTTTCTCTTGAGGGTGTCTGTGGTGAGCAAATAGTTGATTATTCACATAATAAGTGCTATTCCTGAAATTAAAATGATCCCTTCTGGACTTGCTCCTTTTCAGCTCAGTCTGCCCTTTTTGGGCACATGATGTACTTGGGTGACAGAATTATTTATAGGTAACACCTGGCAGGGGCAAAGACACTAACATTTAACAAATCAGTAGGGATGAAACAGAGGATTTGTTGTTTGCTGATGCTCCAAGAATAGGCTGCGCTGAGAGCAAGCACACCTGGTATTTCCCCTCTGCTCCTTGTTCTTTCGGTATCCTTTTCCAGTGCACTCCAGGCTGTAATTTCCTCTCCTTTTTCCCCCTCCTTCACTCCCCACAAGCAGCTGCCCCAGGAGAACGTTAAGCCCAGGTGCTCCATGCCCTGGTTGATCCAAAGTTTCAGTAGATCATGGGCAAAAGTTGAAACTATCACCTTTTTTTGTTTTCAGATGTATTGCAGTGTAAAGAATCATGACTCTCACCAGCCTCTCTAACTGTGAGCCTGGGGTGCACCAATCTTTTCCATTCCTAGATCTCTGAATAACTTTCTTCTGCCATTCTGCCAAAAGTTCCATCTTTTTATTCACTGAGTTCTAAGCATCTGCTAGACGCTTGTCTCTGACTAAAGAGCTTGCTCACCCCTTGAGCCCTGTTTTGGACTTTAGTGTTCCTCCTGGTCCTCCAGCTTGGCCAGGTCCTGGGCTTGAGGAGATAGTCAGGTAGGCAGTCCAGTCTACAGGGGAAGTGAGGGCTATAAAGGAGAAACACAATGGAAATCATCCCAAACAATGCTTTTGGCAGCAGTTTAATTGTACATGATGTGATATCACAGAATCACAGAATCACCAGGTTGGAAAAGACTTTTTAAGGTCGTTGAGTCCAACCCATGCCCTAACACCTCAACTGAACCATGGCACTGCATGCCACATCCAGTCTTTCTTTAAACACATCCAGGGACAGTGACTCCCCCACCTCTCGGGGCAGGCCATTCCAGTACTTTATCACTCTTTCAGAAAAAGACTTTTTCCTAACATCCAACCTAAATTTCCCTCGGTGCAGCTAATGTATCCATCCTGGGCCACATCTTGTCTTCCTTGTCTTGTTATTCTTGTCTTCCAGGAAAAATGCTGGGGCTGGAAAACAGCCAAACTGACTAGCTTGTCTTAGGGCTAGGAGTCCTATGACTTGTATGGCTCTTTGATGGCTCCCACAGATTCCAAGCTGACCTTGGATTCATGGCCTCTCCTAGTTATTCAGACTTTCTCTAGCTGTCCATCATCCTAGGAACCAGCTAGTTTTTTGCCGAAAACTAACACTGCCATTTCAACCCAGTATCTTTTGCAGATAAAGACGCTTCTCTTACTGTTTGGTATGCTTGGATCTAATCTAGATTAACCAGACAACTTTCCCATTATTCTTTGAACAGCATAACCCTCTTTGCACTGATTAGTTGTTTGGCTAAAATATATGAATGCTCTAGGTGATGTGCTTCACTTTTAAAAGGAGAAGGAGAAGAGCACAAATATGCACACAGAAACAAACAAATTATGAAAAACAAGTGGTTTCTAAAGTTCTCTTTTCAGATGGATGACTTGCAATCCAGTGTTAATTCTCTACCGCTCCTGTCTCCTGGAAAGATATTTAGAAGGGAGAGGGAGTAGCACATTTCCGGAGCTAGATATTGGAAAGGATCAGTAGCTCCATCTCGTAGTAACACTCGTCAGTCAGGCGTGTGCTGTGTGTCACTCGGTGGAGGAGTGCCTGCTCCACTGTGCAGCATCTCTTCTGTCACTGACAGCTTCAGTCCTGCACTCCTCACTTATCTTCCCACTGTGACTCTCCTCTGCACCTTCTATCCTTTAGTATCAAGCTACCCCCTGCTTCTGGATCATCCTCTTTCTTGACTGTGCCGTGGGTTTTGTACCTCTATGCCTTTCGCAGTCTCTCATGCTTACCGCTTTTCACACTTTTAATCTCTTTTATTTCTTCTATGCCTCCTTCCCTTCCTGATGTTTTCAGCATTATAATAGGATTTGGCACATCTTTGAAAAAAATTTTTAAGCCAGAATCATATTTTCTTCAGGTTTTTGTCATTTTAGCCATCTCACAAATACCAGAGGGAAAAGTGAAACTAAGCATACTTAGTGATCACCCTAGCAAATATTCATGTCAGAAGCAGACTTCAAGGTATCTCAGTCTCAGTGTGTGGTTCTGGTTCTCTGGCAGGGCATGAGAACTGCACTTTGCTCAACACCACTAACAGCATAGGAGTTCCTGCCATCACAGGTCAGTGGGATGGGCTGTGCCAGCACCTTTGGAATCTGCTCTGATGCAAAGTCAGCCAGAAAGCCAGGCTGGTGAGCTGTGTACAGGTGGGAGTCACATGCAGGATCCCTTCACCAGCCCAGTTTTGGGCATATCAGCAAGCAGTAGTGAATACTGTAGTGTAAATCTTTTCCAGATGCTTGAAATGTGCCTGAAAGCCATGGATTTGGCAAGAGGGAAGGATGCAATAAAGTGGATAGATCTTTTCTTTGTCCCTTCTGATCTGTAGGATACGATCATTATCTGATGCTGTGCTTTCGGAGCAGGAGCAGGCTTTGTGTCAGCCTCAACACAGGGCTGAGTGCAACTCCTCTACCTGGAAATATATGCACGCTTTAATTTATTGTGGGGAGTATAATAGAAGGAAATAAACTAAAATATTTTCCTCATTTATGAAGGTGGTCTATGTGTCTGCTGTGTATTGCTCCTCCTTGGACAGAGCTGTTGGATAGCTGTCAGCAGACTGAAGGCTTTAACATGTAAGAGAAGACCAACTTAAACTTCCCTCATCTGGGCTGGATAATCTATCTGATCTCACCATTTCTGCCGAACAATGGAAAATTGCCTGAATATTTAAACATGTATTGTTCTTAGGGAAACAAAATGTTCAGCTAGTTTGGTTGCCTTAGCAACATTCACTTCTAAAAATACAAAAGACACAATCTACAAAATAAGTGAACGTGTAGAACAGGCAAGGAAAGAAAAATTTTTCTTTCTTCCTGACCCAGAGCAACTGGGTCGTGGGCAGACATGCTTTCATCTAAATCTCAGTGAAGGATTTAGGGCATATCTTCACACACTTGTTGAATGCATTTAATTTTTAATAGTTTAGAACATGGCTGATATTAAACCCAGACAAGTCCCTGTGACATCTCTTTTATTATAGTGGCTCCAAACCGATTTTGTCAGTGGTTCTTTAGAGTGATATAGCTCAGAAAGCACAGGTTGTGCCAGAAGTAAGCAGCAGGTCACTGCAAGCAAGGGTTGCTGTGTGCTGTGGAGCAGGAGGGTTAAAACAGTAGAAGTTAATTACGAGTGATTAAAGGCCAGCCTGAGACACATCTTGCAAAGACAAGTAAAAGAAACAACAAATGATTCCTTTGTGACATGATGTGGAAAGGACCTGTGATGCTTGGGGAAAAAAATGAGGGGATCCTAGGTGTGACCCAAGGACAACATGATTAAATGAGTAACACTCCAATTTTCAGTAATTCTGACAAAGGAGAATGTGGAGCAAACACTGTGTACAGAAAAGGAAATGACTGCATTTGAGATGAAACAGAAACGTAAGCATCTTGATCAGCCCCAGTCAGAGGGACCAGAATATCTCAGAATATTGAGATAGCAGGCATATGAAATGGCAAATCTTACAGGGCGGATTTTTAATTAATCTGTCAAGTTAGTGGTGGCACTGTCTGACTGCAGAATAACAGCTGCAGTGCTTCTATTATCTCTAAGAAAAGGAAAAGGGTGTAATCTAGGGAAAGGCAGACCCATTCTTCTGACCACCACAGTGCCTACAGCTTTGGAGCCAATCTGTAGGAGGGAATAATTAAAAAAACCACAGAGGCAAATGAACAGTGAGGAACAATGCAATATTAGTTAGTCAAAGGCAGAGCATGCCAGAATAACTTGATATTTCTCTTTGATAAAACAACTATTTTGGATTGGGGAAATGACAGAGATCTTACCTGTCCAGACTACAATTAGGTACTTGACATAAATGAAATTAATAGCTAAAATAAAAGTTATGAAAAAAGTTAGAAGGTAGATAAAGAGTTGGCTGATGGGGAGACAAAGTCAGGCTGTACAGAAAGGGAAGGCATCAGTTTGGAAGAGTGGAATTCAATAGCTGGCTTTCCTAGTGCCTGAGCTTTAATGTGCAGAAATGTATCAGCCTCTGTAACAGCAACACTGTTGTGGCTCAACAGCTGGAAATTCCAGAGAGCGACAAAAACTTGCATTTAATAATACATTACACTGTCATTGCACAGTGCCTGTGAGCACCAAGACATTGCAAGAGTGTAAAGACAAGTAATACCCTACAACATATCCAGAAAGAGAAGGAAGAGTGATTAGTGGTATGCAGGACTCAGGAGAGATCTCATCTTAAAAACAGAGTAAAATTCTTTTTGCCTACTTCCTAGAAATATGAGTTTCAATAGCACCAAGTGAAGAGAAGAGTGACCACATGATATCAGAGATTCATGGCCCGTGTAGAGAGACTCAGAGAGACTGGCTTTTACAGCCAGGAAAGTGAAGTATGAGAGTGGCTAAGTTTCCTCTCTATAAATCCACTGGAGTGTAAAAATCAGAAAATTATTACAGCTGAAGCACATCCCAAGAACAACTTAGGGTGCAAAACAATGATTGACAGAAAACACCTGGTGAGAGGAAAATGACAACAGGGAAATGAAAACACTATTTCAGCGGAAAGCTGTCCTTCTCTGATGCTGAGGGACGTGAGATAACACCACCTTTGCCAGCTGGGGATAAGCCCTGCAATGCTGATGCCAACAAATGAGCTAAAGGAGCTTCCTAAAAGTACAGTAATTGCATATATTGGGTGTAGATCCATCATACAGACAAGCAGAAATTGATTCAACTCCTTCACAGTCCGTTTCTGTTTGTTTTCCTCCATGAATTGTGACTTTGTTGAGAATGTTCGGATAAAAACTTTTTTTTTTTTTGGATGTTGTTCAGCCTGCTTTTATCACTTAGAAAGTGGTTGCCGTTCTATTTTATATTCCCCATGGCCCATGACATTTTATGACAGTTCCTCTCTTAGAAACTTTTTACAGAAGAGAAACTGATGTTCAAACCAGTGGGATGACTTGGCTAGAGTTGTTTGGGAAGTCTGCAGTAAAAAAAATTGTCTACGAAATCATTACTCCCTGCCTCACCATAAAGTCTGCAATTGTGTACAAAGAAAATGACTTAATTACATATAAATGTGGTCAGTGCCATTACATATTTTGATGAATAATTAATCTTAATGAACCAGATCTTCAGGTGAATCAAGTAAATATTTGTCTCAGAAAAGAGTGAGGGCAAGGTGACATGAGCTAACATTTTATCCAGGTAACTGTCACCCCACAAAAAAATTGAAATGGATCCAAAGGTACTGTTATTAAAAGGAGTTTACGGTTTGTGCTACCTGTGCCACAGATATATGTCCGTTGGACACTGCTATAGTGGTCAGAGATTTAGATGTGCTCTCCCCTCTTGTGCTTCTAAATAGCAAGAGAAGCAAGAGACAAAAAGCTGGGTGTTTCATGTCAGCACTTATGAACTTGCTGTCAAAGATGACAGGCACTTGGTAAGACATTAAAGGTTTTCTACAAAATACTGTGAAAATACACACCGAAAGAAAACACACCTACATTCCTGCTTGCAAGAAATGAGAAAAAGCAGAAGGAGAAAGAAAATGCTATTTAATTTATATAAATACAAGACAAAAATAAAAGCACATGCAAAATTTCGGTCTATTTTTTAGTTGATTATAAAGGAAAAGCAGCGAGCTCTGTCTGGTTTGATTTTTTTTTTTTTAATAAAGACTGAGTTGCAATTAAACACTCCTACGCTCTGCCTCAGGGCAATTCTTTTGGTTAGTTTTCTGCCTGCTTTGCACCACAGGCTCTTTGACAAAACTGGGACCAAAGATCTGTCCCACTCTGTCCCTTTTCTCTCCATCCTCTCTTCCAGCTAAGGAGCTCACACACTACAGTGAACTTGAGGGCTCATATCTCACCATCTCCACCACCACACCTTAGTCTTACCCTCTGGGGAGTTATCACTTCTGTTATTGGCAAGATAATTAAAGGGAAGGCCACTTCATATACCAGCTGCTCCTTTGTAAACCTTTCTGCTTTGTTCCGGAAAATTCCTCTTCCCTGGTATCTGAATGACTGACATGTACTCATCCCTTCTTCTCTGAGGCATCACATCATGGTAACAGCAAGAGTCTAACCCTATGGTCCAGCGGTCACAAGCAATGTTCCTGTCATGGGATGCTCTCTTCCTTACATATGTATTCCTGCTTGGCCTCTGTCATCAGGCTGCCTAATTGTCACATCCCCTTCTCCATCAATCATTTCCGGTTGCTGGTTTTCTACTACCCTTTCTTTGGCTTGTGATTAAAATATCTGTGGGAATTCACTGGCACTGGGACTGTCATCACAGGCTTTAGTAAGTATGTGGTGATGTGGCAATGCATCACCTTACAGTACGGGGATACAGCATAAGAAAAAGGAAGGGAAAGTGGCGAACTGAACTGCAGGAAAGGTTGTGTCAGCTCAAGGCAGATGCAATATCTGTACACATTTGTCTGTAGTCATGCTTGGCTCCTCTGCTGTGCTCTCCTGCTCTGCTTCCCACCAGGTGCAAAAACCTGCAAGAGTGAAAGAGAATCTCAGTGGGGAGACTCCACAGAGATTTTACTATGTCCATTATGAAATCTACCCAGCTGTCACCAGCTTTTTGCTTGTAGCTTTGATTGCAATTACTGATTTTTTCCTAAACCTGGGGGCAGATGTGAGTAAGACAGTAATAACATCTTTACTTGTCTTCCCTCTCTAAGAAGGAAAAATGGTCACAAATTTGGAGCTCCGACTTGACAAGGCCAGGAGCGGTGTGGAGCTCCTTGTTGAAGAAAAACTGTCTTGCTCTGGGACTGCTCCGGCTCTCCCACTGTCAGAAAATGTTCTGAGCCCAGTAACATCTCTACAGATTGACACGGGTTAGAACCATAGAATTGTTCAGGCTGGAAAAGACTTTTGGGATCATCAAGAACAACCATTAACCTCACACTGCCAAGTACAACAATAAACCACATCCCTAAGCACAACATCTACACATATTTTAAATACCTTCAGGGATGGAGACTCAAACACTTCCCTGGCAAGCCTGTTCTGATACTTGACTACCCTTTCCGTGAAGAGATTTTTCCTAATATCCAATCTAAAACTCCCCTGGTGCAACTTGAGGCCATTTCCTCTTGTCTTATTGCTAGTTACTTGGGAGAAGAGTTTGACCCCCACATGGCTACAACCTCCCTTCATGCCATTGTAGAGGGTGATAAGGTCACCCCTGAGCCTTCTTTTCACCAGGCTAAACAACCTCAGCTTCCTGAGCTGCTCCTCACAGGACCTGGGCTCCAGACCCTTCACCAGTTCCACCGCCCTTCTCTGGACACACTCCAGCACTTCAATGTCTTTCTTACAGTGAGGAGCCCAAAACTGAACACAGGATTCAAGCTGCAGCCTTACCAGGAGGGTACACTGGTTCAGCAGGACAATTCCTGCCCTGGTCCTGCTGTCCACACCCTTATTGAAACAGGCCAGGATGCCGTAGGTTTCCTTGGCCACCTGGACACACACTGGGTCATGTTCAGCCCCTGTCAACTAACAACCCTGGATCCTTTTCCACCAGGCAGATTTCCAGCCACTATGCCCCAAGCCATAGTTCCCAAACTACTGCTTCTACTGCACAGTGTGTGCCTGGGACCTGGTAGCAATGAGAAGTGAAACTACCTCTATAGTAAAAGTGTAGATCATGAAACTTGGTCTTGAATGGACCAAGTTTCATGCAGAAAAACAACTTTGTTTCAATATATTTTAGGAAACCATTCACAGGTCCAGATGGAGGTACAGGGAAATCTTCACTTGTTCAGATTTCCTGCCTGAAGCCAAGAACTCCCCCAAGGTTTGAAAGGTTTTGAAGATAGGATGTGTGATATAACTAGAAGTTTGTACTTTCTAAACAGCAGTTTTCCTCATAAACTGGCATGTGTGGCAGTACTACTCATGCACCATGCTGTGACTATGAGCAAAAACAATGCCTGCAGGCTTATAAGCACAGCAAATCCCCCTAGCCGAATTTAGGCTCCCCTGAAGCCTTTTTCCGTCTTAGATTTCAACAGAGCCAGAATTTTGCCCCTGCATCTACTTTCATTAGATAACCTTTTTAATCTTCCACACTGTTTCTTAGCCAGCAGGCATCCCATAATATTCATCTGACCAGTACCTTCTTCCCATTTAGATCCCTGTCCATCCTCTGCAAGGAATCACTTAATATGAGTTACTGCTTTTTCATTATGCGATTATTTTCAGTATTTGTAGGGCCTTTCCTAATCTCTCTGGATATGCTGTATCAGCCTTAAACATATCTCTGTGTTTGCTGCAGTTCCTCTCCCGGATTGTGTCCCAATGATTCCCTTTCCCCTCCATTCCCCCTGTAGTGAGACTTCAGGTTTGTGAGGGGAACCAGCAGGACCAAGCCTACCAGAAAGCTCCAGCTCACATCTGCTTCTCACTTGTGAGCCTCTCATCCCTTGATGTGCATGGAGATGAGCATGCATGCCGACAGAAGCATCCTGTGGAGGTGTCCCATTTAACCCTTTGCATTCTTTCCAGAAAATCTTTCTGGATCACAGCCCTGCAGTGGGCACCAAGAAAAGCTGTCCTGAAAAGCTGGCCTTTAAGGCCGTGAACTGATGACGTTGTCAGGACATAGTGTTCATTCCCAAGTCATGAAGTTTATTCTGGGACCACTTGAGAGCTTCAAAGCTCTTCCCCTGCCAGGAAAATATCTGTGCTGGTGAGCTCTCCTTTAGATTCTCTCCACATGCCATAAAGGAAATGTTCAGAAACCTAATCTGAGGGGGATCGGACTGCAAGTTCTCCATCAGCTCTATGGGACATGAAATCTGGGGTTGCTACAGGAATCAGGCAGACTTTCTAATGCACACCAGCTGTGTCATATGTGTCCAACAGGGAGGCATGTGCTTATGTGTCCCTGTTGCTTCAGATTCCACCCCTGCTGGTACTCTGCTTGCCGAGAAAGACCCTATCACCTGTAGCTAGGACTGCTGCTAGGTAAGCAAATAGGAATGATATGTTCTTCCCTTGGGAAAAGAGAGAGAGGTGAAGGAAGGTCTTGTGACTGAGACACTGAGCTGTGACTCAGAGAAATAAAAATTTCTGTTGCAATCTCTGTTGCTCAATTTTTGAGTGACCTTGACAAGTCACAGCTACTGTTTCAGTTCCTGATTTTGATCTGGGGATGATAATGGTTTCTTCTTCTTTTGTCTAATTGTGTCTGTGTTCAACTTTTTGTGCCACAGACTTCCCTCAACAGTATGTTTGTGTGTCTTCCAGCACAGCTAGCCCTTAACTCTGGGCGAGCCTTTAGGTGCTATTATGATACCCCTAAGCAGGAGCAGGAGTGGAGCCTGTGGAGTGGAGCATGCATGGGCAATGCACTGATTCTGACAGCTTCTTGCTGGTGCTGTTCAGTTGGTGCATTTTGACTCAGCAAAGGCTGGCACAGTCTCTTGAGTGTGAACTCTCTGCTCTGAGCTACAAATTACTCCCACAGCCTCAAATGGATGAACACCAGGCGCTAAACATTCACAGTCAGATGCTGCATTGTAGGTGAAGGAAAAGACTTAACCTACTTTGTATAACTCATCCAGGATGTTGAGATGTGCTCTCAGTTCTGCTGACACAGACCTGAGGAGAAAAGATAAACCAAGCTATATAACCCTCACAACAGAGGGCTTACATGCCATCATTTGGAAAACTGAAGAGTACCAAATGCACAACAATATTTTGAATGGAGTTGATGGCAGCAAAGCAATCTCTGTTTTGGAAACTATATATGAAATTCCTATAATTGTATAGAGGATTGTCTAAAAAAAAGGAAGCCACTTCTGCAAGACAGACAGCACTCAAAAATCAGATGGGAGATGGAGGGAGAACAAGTGTCCTTGAAAAAGAGGTGTTTACTCAATAAGACTCACCTGTTGGTAGGCTATTCTTGGGCCATATGATCCCAAGCTAAATCAGCTATTGAGGAGGACTTGATGTCACTTGAAATCAACAGGAGAGTAAAGCCCTTTACGAAGAGGAACCAGAAAAAACAGTTTAAAGGTGTGATCCTGTAAGATCCTGCTTCAGGATCTAAACCTGGGTCAATTCTTCTACAACCTGAGCAGAATAAGGCCTGTGGGCTGGGACAAGGTGAACTATGAGAGCAAAACTGGAGGGGGGACAACAGAGAAAGATCTTGTAACGAAAATGAATGGAAAAAAGGAGTAGGGATGAGAAGGCTGGAGAGAGTGGAGTGAAGGAATGAAGTTAGTTAGGAAAAGACAAAAAATTGAGAGGAGGTGAAAAGATAGATTTTTAGTGGCCTATGGAGATGCAATTGTTGAGCCAGGTGTACCTTGAAGTACACCTTGAAAGATACGTCTGTGGCCCACCTGGTAGGCCTTGGAGAAGAATATCTTATACATTCCTCAAACCTTTTGATCTAGGTTGGGAAAAGAAGATTACTAAGGCTCAGTTCTCCTCTTTAGGATCCCTGAAAACCATAGAAAACTAAATCCAACTAGATCCATCCAAAACTAAAACCAAACTGTTTTCCCAAACTTATAAAGATTGACATTTTTTCAATGCTTTGCATTCCTTAAACTCCTTTCTCTGATTTGGATAATCCCTACAAAGCTATGTGATTTCAGGTATATCTTGCTGAGAGCAAAGGCAGATTTAGGGAATGAGACAGCTTTACAGAGGTATCCTAAGCCCGGAAGGACAAGGTCTTCTTTCATCAGGAAATGGCTTTACAGGCTCTTCCTGTTGCTTTTATAGGCCATTTTGAAACTTGGTACTGGCTTAGATCTAGCATGAAGCTTCAGTCTTTGCTTCAGTCTTTCACCCAAGACAGCCACTTGCTGATTCTTCCTACTCAGAATATTCAGTGTGTGTGTGTGTGTATGAGGTTCCTCAAGAGCTATGGCAATTACCATCAGATTTCCTTGTTTTATTTGAAGTTTCTCAGCAGCCAGAGGTTCTATGTCGGAGTTATGGGCTTAAGCAAAGTTCAGCTTTCTTTTTATTTAGTTACTGTAACTTTCCCTGGTGGTTGCTGAGAAGTACTTTAAACATAAAAGTCAGACGTTTGAAAGCCAGAAAAAAGTTTTAATAATTTGAAAGAATAGTTCTAAGTGAATGCCATCATTACTAGTTGCCTAATTTATGATTTTTAAGCAGATTGTGTTTTTTTAGAGATTCTGAAAAGGGACAATGTGATGGTAGCAAGTGTATTTGTGTAATAAATTTTCTGCAGCACTGTAAGATAACTTTGGCCGATGTGGGATACAAACTGTCAGGTTACTTTCTTTCTCTGTATTTTTTCCAAAAAGCTGTTTACTTCAAAATAGAGTGGCCAAAACAAGCGAAAACCTTCACAAAAGTAACTCACTAATGGAAGGAAAGACAAGGGCTTCTTAGAATTAGGCAATCTCCGTAGATAAAAACTATTCCATTGTCTGAATGGATCACACTGGGATTGCACATGGGTTCTGGCACTTCCATCAGCACATCTCCCACTTCTAAAAAGTCTTAAAATGTTGTGGTACGCTATGATAATGTGTCAGAAATTGTACTGCCCAGGCCCAGGAGTCAGCTTTGCCTCTGACTCCTACAGAGTCCTCTGGTAATGAGCAATGACATTGCTCCACATATGCAGGTGTTTCACTTGGCCTTCCAGGCAAGCAACAATGTCCAACTCCAATTAATCTTTGACTGCAGCATTAAAACCAATCAGACCTTTAAACACTTCCTGACTGAATTAGCAACCTCTATTTACTGTTGCATTTACCATAATTCATTAATAATACTTAAGAGCTTTCACTTTGAAAGCACCTCACTGGCTATTACAGGCAACACCACACAATATGGAAATACAATTGCAGAACAACAGCCATGCACGAGGCTTGGGTCCTGGCTCTGTCTGCCATTCCTGAAAAATCCAGTCTGCAGACCTAGAGAGCACCTAGGAAGTGTCCCCTCCAAGTGCCCAGGAGCAGCCAGCAGGTATATCCTCACCTGCCTGCAACCTGCCAGCAACTTGTTCTCCTGCTGATGCTGCAGTGCTCAGCCACAAGCCCTGGGGCAAGGCCTGCTGGCAGTGGAGGTATGGAGCTAGGACCTGGATGTGCCAGGACACTTGGCCCAGCAGAGTCTTTCTTAATTTTGCTAACACGGTGAGGAAAGCTCAGCTGGCCTTGATGCAAGGACAAGCTGACAGTTGTGTTATTATTGATCCTTGTGCAAGTTCTCAAACCTTCCCCTTCCACTTCCATCTGGTTCTGGATAGAAACATATCAGCCTCTGAACACAAAGTTGATGAAATCTGTTGCTTTCTCCTTTCTTGCAACATGAAGTGCATGGTGATATAATCAATAGGAGGGACCGTCCAGAATAGCAGAGGTGCAAAAATAGTATGTCCTCTGTGTATGTGTGTCTTCTCTGTGACCCCCTCCTGTTTCACAACATAGTCAAGGCAGGGTTTCTCTTGTTTCCCTGCTTGTGCAGAAGTCATTGTAGGTAGTCAGGCACTATGTCAAATATTCCACATCTACCAGGAACCCAGATCCTTGCTCCTGTGCAGTCTGCAAAACTAGAAATCAAATCCACCAGGAAATAACAATAGATGTTGTTGCTTAGCTAGAAGACTAGACTCACTATCAAGAAAGAAATTAAAAATTACTGAAATTAAAAGCATTTATCTTAAAAGTTCATTGGATGCTATTCCCCAGGCTATCTGGCACCACAGTCAGTCTTCATCACAACAGTATCCACACAAGTTGTAATCAGGACCAAGTGGTCACACTGATGGCTCCTTTCCACACCTCCCAGGCTGCAGCACAATAATAACAGCATCTCTTGTGTTTCATATTGTCTGCAACGTCAGAAACACCAGCAGAAAACAAAATGGTAGTAAAGAGGTTCTACCAGTGAGACAAAGCCGATTTGTGGCCTAAAGGAGATATGAGTACAGATTCAAATGGGCATTTTGGTGTGTGCTTAACTCAAGTTACAGCCTTCCACACTACTTCCATGCTATTGCTTATCTGAGCCCATTTTCTGGCATTTCTGGTGTTTTTCTGGCTCACCTTGGTGGACTTAAGAGCTGGCAGCACAGAGGGCCCAGGGGTGACCTGAAAAAAGAGGGAGGAGTGCAGTTATCCAAGCCTGGAGAGGAGGACACAAAAACAATGCTTGGCAGGAATACAGAAGTCTCAGTAAGGAGATAGAAGGCATAATGAAATCAGCAGACCTACGGCATAGAGCCAAAGCTCTTGGAACCCAGGATTTATGATGTCGCACCAGCTTTGAGCAGGGTGGACTTTTTTTGCTTATTCCTTTTTTCCTAAATACATGGTATATTATGACAAGACTCCCTTGGCAGTGGTTTTGCATGAATAATGTGACTGTACTGTACCCAAGTAAATCGTATTTTGTTCTCAAACATTCCCAAATGGTGTTTGTGCAATTCTGAAGCCTTTAAATCCTACCTGCCTGGCAAAAGTTTGGCTGCAGTAATCCAAAGGAAGTTATGCATCCTGTAGGACAGGAAACCCTCTCCAGGACTGCAAGAATGTGGAGATTTCAGGGCTGCCCAGAAGAAACTTCAACCACTGTGCATCTGAAGCTACTTCTTGGCTGACAGCAGCTGTTACATACCGTGTGACACCATGACAGACCAAATTGCTTCAGGAAATAGAAAACTGTCAAGCAGATGCTGCTAGGACATTCATGGTGGGAGGAAGTACTAGGAATTTTTATTTAGGTACACCGTTTTCAATAGTGACACTCTATAAAAGGCGTTTTTAAAGAGCTGCTCTGTCGTTGCTTTTACAGAGCATCAGAAAACATCTTCAGATGTGTAAGACTGAAAGATACCATGTGAGAGCATTGGGCCAAAACCTGAGCAGGGCTCTCTTTAAGGTCTCCTGTCCAAATACTGACAAGGGGAACTCAAAAAGAATGAAGAAACAGGAACACAGAAAAGTGGTATAAATAATAAAGTATTATTTTGAGTCAGTGAAAGAATAACTAAAAGAAACATGCTGAGCTATTTATTTCTAAAAACTTAGTCAGAGAAACCAGTTACCAGGCAGCAAACACCTCATAAGCTGAGTATCTCTAGAAAGGAAAATGCTATGTAAAAGTGGTTTTTAACTAATTACACTGGAAATTTTTATTTTTTATTTTCAATTTGATGTTCTATCATTGCTAACAGGAAAACCAGAGAGGATGCTGTGGCAACTCAAAGCTTCTGGTGTGACTAAGGTACTTAAAGTGGCCCATATGGATTCCAGACCACCCACCTACCCACCCCAGCCCTTAGTCAAGTCAAAACAAAGCATTATATTTTTGAAGAGTTGCAGCTATGGCAAAAAATATAGGCCTCTAAAAAGGTTGTTATTAGACACTGCCAAGATAGTTTTTTGATGATCATTTCTGTTAATTTGGTAACATAAATAAAATACCAGTATTTTTTATTATAGTATGTGATGTGAGGTGGAGGCTCTTTGGCAGGTATTCATCTTTAGGGCTCGTCTCTCAGGCGTAGGAGATGAAGGGGGCAGGACATGGTGATGTCTTCTCATGGTTGCAAGTTCTCACACATTCGTCTCAGTGAGACAGATTGTCCTCTCTACAATGTGGTAAAATGGGAATAGTCCTGTAGAAATTACCGGCACAGAGCCAGCATGAGGTCATCACTGAAATGTGAGGTCATGGGCAGCTGCTCCTTATAGAGCAGCAAGAGTCATCCTGCTCCCAGGCAGCTGAGCTGCTACAGGAGAACAAAAATGTTGCTGCTGCATGTTCCAGATGGTCCACTGTGAAATTTTCTAACCTGAATGATCTAAGAGCCTAATTGCCATTTACATGTAAAATTAGATCCTAAGCAGTTTGTGCTATGCCTGCAATTAGTTCTACAGCTGTTAGGTTTCTAGTTTTGAAAGCAGTGCCTTTATTATACCCCCAAAGATGGTGCTTTCTTCAAATGTGGCTTGTTGGCTGAAGCCAAAGTGCTCAGTGGAGGCTCAGTCAGTGCTGTCCTCAGAGCCTGATACAGTGTCCTGTGAAACGTCTTTGCAGTGCATTTCCAGAGGCTATCGTGACACTTAATAAACTCTTGCATCAAATCCTCATGGCTCTATTTTCAACAGGTGTTCTTTCATTATAGCAGGCATCACGTGTGATTTTCTGACTCTGAAGGCCTTGTGGTCCCAGTGCACCTCTGTGCTTACTCTTCTATTGGGACACATCATATCTTCACTTCTGCCCTTATGAGGATTCCTCTTTCCTTAGCCAGAAACTTTTGAATGGGATGAGCTCTACAACACTACATCATGCTCAGTTTGTTTGGATTTTTTTGGGTCTGGATCTGACAAAACCAGATAAAGAGGTTGAGCATTTCAAGGAGGAGCCAATAAGAACAATTAGTTCCACGCAGAAAAAAAGAAAAAAAAAAAGAAACCATAAAAATGTTAGTTTTGTACCAGGAATCAAGACAAAGTTTGGTTTTTTTGTATTTCTAGGTCTTTTCTGTAATCATCTGAGGCAATGCACAGAGGTGCTTTCCTGTCTTCGTAATTGTTCAGCTTACACTATCCTTGTTGTCCTTGCTGTCATCTCGTAGCAATTAAGTAGGGAAGGTTCATAAGATAAGTCCCAGCTGAAAAGTGAAGGAGCATGGCACGAAGTGTTGCTCCTCTGGCTATTGAGCGGTGAGGTGGCTGTGGTTCATGCATCATCCCCATGGTTCTGAAAAGCTGGCAGGAGCAGATGCTTCTGAGCTCATCTAAGTCATTGACTGCCCGCCTGCTTTCAACATTTGTCTCAGCCAAGCTCCTCCTTAAGGGTATGGAAAGGATTCCTCAGTAGATGGAGGCAGGAGAATTGCCATTTGTAGGGCCAGGGTTAAAGGATCAGAGCTTGTGGGAGTGGTTTTGAGCTAGTGGGACTGGACTCACTCTCTGTTCCAAAATAATGGATAGCACTTCAAATTAGGGGAATTGTCTCCCTGCTGAGAGGATATTTCAGCATCTTCCACAAGTCTGATCTTTGAAGCCTGATGCAATGTGTTCCAGCTTCTCATGACAGAAGAGACACAAGCCTGTAAGAGGGTCATGGAAGGGCAGAGTTTTGGATCATTTTTGCTAAGAAGTCTGATTAAGAGTGGAGCCTTTTACTTCTGTCATTTAACTTGAACATGAGACACCCGGAGATGGATATTAAGATATGGATCATGACCCAGGAACTTCACACCAAGCAAAGCAAACTCCTCAGTGAAAGAAGAGAGGGAGAGAATAGCTGCAGCAAGTACAGCTCAAGGTCAGCTGTGTGGAAGAGAAGCAAAAGGGCTGTAGGCTTTGAAGGCCAGTGGCTCCTGGGTGTAACTTCTGCCTGCTTTTCTGAAGTGAGACTGTAGGAAAGGATCCTGCATATTGTGACAATATTTCATGACGGCAAGCTTTGGGAAGCTCTCCAACACTGTGACAAGCCAAATCGCAAGAACTCTGATGGATGAATCTCCAAGTGTTGGAAATTATGTGGTTTGTCTACACAGAGAAATTGCAGAGGCTTTAAATATCCTGGAGTTAAAGCTCTGTGATCTCTACTGTGAATGAAGATTATATTTGTATAAAGGTGTATGATGCCAATACAACCATTTCAGTATGTGGCGAGGGAAATAGAGAGCACACTTCCAACTGAAGTAGTTGTGCCTGTAGAAGAAAAAAATGGAACTTGGAATTACTTAAGCAGAATATGTTTATCATACCAATTAGCTCCAAAAGGCTGCATTATAGACATTAGGAGATGAAATTTATATCCTAGACTAAGACTAGATTTGAGACTATAATAAACTGGTTATGTCCTTTCTACTGGCTTCAGCCACACCTGTTAGCTCTAAGGGGCTGGAGGAAACTGGCCTGAAGGTGATATGTATCATAGCTTTGGTAATTCATATAGGGGTGGATATCAGGTTAAAAGTTACTTAGATAAACTTAGCGTTTTTGCTCAAGTCCCCTGGCTTCCCAAGCAAACATGACTGATTCTGGATTTTCTTAGATCTGAGCCAAAACGACTTTTATGGGGCTAGATGATCTGGCTATACAGAGGTGTATAGTACCTTTCTGTACATACATATCTGGACTTGGGCTTGAGCTCCACTCCAGTGGAGTAAATTGATAGTGGAGTATGAGTACCAGCATATTCCTAGACTAGCATCAAGTGATTTCATAGATTGATTTTCTGAATTCTGTTTGGAATTAAGAATTTGTGTAATTCCAAATAGAATTCAGAAAACATTTTTTTCTAGGCAGCACTGAAAGTAAGGGACTCTCTCATAGGCACCTGTACACTCATCTAGGAGTGCAGGAGAGGATATTTTCTACAAATAGATGTCAAAGAGATGGCTGCCCTTGCAAAATAATGATGTCCCAAAACCCAGTAATAATAAGTAAAAGAAATAATAAAGTAAAAAAAGTAATAAGCAAAAGTAATAATAAAGGATGGTAAAAATAATAGTGTCTGCTGAGAACCTACCAGAGGAGATGAAAAGATCTGGTGAGTAGATGGGGTAGAGGTCTCCAAATAGGCAATGCAGCTGATGCAGGGGCTGATATTCTGAAAGGGAAGCTTTGACTGCCTGAGTGCCAGTTTCCCTGTCTGATTTCACCATGACGTCTCTTCACCTTTTGTAAGATTACAATTACATGAACTCACTGAATAGTCACTATACTTTGTCTCCATTAATCCTATAATACTTAGCAAGGTTGTAACCAGTTTACAGTAATGATACTAAATTTATCCAAGTCTCTTTGCTAGCCCATGTAATTCAAAACAATATTATGTATTATTCTGTGTGCAGATAACTGTACATTATTCTAGTTTTATATAGAATAACAAAGACCTGTGTAGTTCAGTAACCGGCATGCAGGAAAAGGAATATAGCTTGACTCTCCCACAGCAAATTGCTGTGTTTGACGGCAGCAACCCTGCCTCAGTTTCTTCCCTGTCATTAGACCAGACCTGCTCCTGTCCATGGCTTACATATTTCTGAATGACAGAAAAAGCTAAAGGTTGAGAGCAGCTTTCTTACTTGCACTAGAAAATTGAAGTCCAAAACGTAAGCAGCTTATCATCTGAAATATTTATGCATTCATCCCTATAAAAGCATCCATTTTCTCTGCAAAAATACAGTGAAGCAAAATGCACTTCCTGCTGCTTAGAAAGGCTATCAAGAGCATCTTAATAGATTATTGTGAATTTCAAATTATTTTCTTCTTTTGTTCACTTTACTGCATCTTTTGTCTTGAAAGAGCAGGTCAGCCTTCTTGGAGGGCACACAAAACCTCACTGAATGTAATGCTTATAAACAAGGTCCATTGCAGAAAATTCCTTCCAGTGTCAAATATTTTGCATTAGAATTGTCCACCCAGTGAACTCTTCTTACTCAAGTTTATTTTGATATTTGATGAGTTT
The DNA here is from genome assembly GCA_013400175.1 of Phainopepla nitens. NCBI lineage: Eukaryota > Metazoa > Chordata > Aves > Passeriformes > Bombycillidae > Phainopepla > Phainopepla nitens. The sequence continues at coordinate 127,259 of VXBQ01002743.1, forward strand.
AGGACAATAAAAAAGCAGAAGAACACAGATCAAAATCCTACTTCATTTCTTGGGGTTCTCTGTGTCAGAGTGGATACTCGATAACTGGACCCTATGGATGGAAAGAGGCGGTAGGTACAATAATTTAAGGATTAGTTGAGGTTTCAAAGACTAAGGAGCTATTCAGTCTGAGCTATTCAGTTCTTAGCTGTGATTTAAGTGATTTAAGTCTCTCCATTATCCATCTCTGAAATACTTTTAACAGCTGTAGCCTTTTTCTGAAAGAAGTTTTATGAAAGTGAATGCATCAACACCAAGAAAATATCTGGGTATCATACAGGTGTGCCAGCCAGTAAGGCAAGCAATGTACTGAACAGTGTATGGAAGAAGACATTTTCCCATCTGCCATACTAAGCTGTGGGTCTTAGAAATGGTGAAGTAGTGTGATTTTCCTCTTCCATTGATTTCTAGCATTTTAGCATTTTTTGTAGCCTTCTGTAATCCTTTCAGGCTCCTTTCCAAGCCAGAAGATAACTCTGGTGTGCCTTCTGTACTTTGCACACCAGATCCACCACGTTAGGCCATGTTGAAGAGGGGGTAAGAACGTGTGCGGATCCATGAGGGAGCAGGAGAGTTCCCTGATGTCTCTGTCTACCCGGTCTGCTGGAGAAAACACAGAGCAATGGAGTTACAGATACATTTGTCACTTGAGCTATTAGGAACTTGATGAAACTGCAAGGACTCTCATCTTCCCTTCTCTGGAGTCTCTCTCTAGCCTTGGCTGAAATTGCGACAAATGCTTTCTTCGCTTGGAGGAAAAATAAAAAGGGAAGGCAAAAAGTGGGAAAATAAAATTATCTTTAAAATGTAGTTGGAGCTGATACAGTAAATTCAGCTGCTCAGTTGCTGCTTTGCAGTTGTTTGTTGTTTCTGCCATCACCCACTAAAGCAGTTGAAAGGCTAACTACTGAAGTCATTGAATGCCTTTTGATTTATTCTTTCCTGTGTTTTATAGCCAGTATATATTTTCGTAAGTTGAGCTGTCATTACAGTGAAGGTTAAATTTCTGTCCTTTTTCTAGAGACTAATTGTATAAGAAAATAAAACCCCAAAATATTTATAGTATCAATTGCAGTGTATCGAGTATACCTAAAGTCTAAAAATACTGATTTTAATTAGCGACCTCTTCGGGGTGAGGTGAGAGTTCCATTTTTAGTTACAAGATATTGGTGGAGGTGGAACTCCAGGACAGTTTTAGGGCAATAAGTAGCACGGGTTTTGGTAGCACATTTCCTAGCCCAGCAGAGGAGTGGGGAGGGTTTGTGACTATGCTGTTCAACCTCACAGCACGCTTGCACTGTAACTACAGTGTGGCTGAGACATCTTTAAAACCACAGTGTTCTATATTAAAGATCCCAGTGATGGCTGAGTGATTAAAACACAGAGGAATAAGAACTGCTAGACTCCTAGAACTGTAAGACTGCTAGAGCTGCCTACAGTTATGGGGAAGCAATTATGTACTAAATACCTAAAGGCAGATATATTTGATGGAAAGAACTGGAACTGGGCTTGTAAAGAATAACTGTAAGTTAATCAGTGATATAAATCAAGTTTTTCAAATGATTGTATTAAAGAATTCTCCTTTCAGTTCTGCTTTTGTGTTCCCATTGGCTTGTGTGTGTGTGTATTCCTAAAGTGAAAGGCAAGACGAAACTACTCTACCAAATTATTTGCCAAAATTATAGTCTATCACATTCTGGTGTCTGACTAGCCTTGTTGGGCAGGGTCAATATTGCTTTGAAAACTGAATTTAAGGTTATCTGATTCACAAAACCTCAATCTTAAATGTATTAGGGAAGTGGAGTGGGGAGGTGGGGGGGAGCTTTTATCTTACACAAGGCTATAAAAATAGTAATTGTAGTTGAATAGCAGTTGTGTCTTGTTATTTCTATTGTTCTGAAATAGTAATGATAGAAGACCCTTTCCTTGCTTGTATCTAGACACATGCAGATATTACTGTGGGGTAGCTTGGGAAGAAGTTACCAATTGCTACCAGGAGTACCAGCCTGTGTGCATGCTCTGACCTTACAATAAGTTTCAGTCATCTTGTTCCCTTTTCACTAAACCTAACTCCCCCCAAGCTTTCATTTACTGCTGCATAAGAACATGTAAGTGAGAAAATAGATAATATTAACTTATTCCTCTGCACTGACTTCAGAAGAGCAATATCTGGTTCTGGCAACAAAGGGGATCCAAGCGGGATTCACAGGCTGTGGAATTTTCAACACGGCCTGAAGGAGGGGGGCCAGTACCCTCTAGTCCATGGAGCTCCCTTACACCCTTGAGAAAGTACTGTATGCTGTTCTTATCTCTGCATTCCTAGTTACTAGCTCCAAATACTTTAGGAACAGTCAAGTTATTGCTCCATGCTATGATTAGTATGATAGTCTGTTCATATGCTATCATCTGGGACATCTGGGTCGTTTAGGGACACAAATAGCTATCAGCAGTAGGTTAGGATAGATGAAGGGCTTGAGCAAACTCTGCTGAAGCCAGTGTGTTTTTCCCATGACTCTGATCTGAAGCTAGATAGAGACATATTTTGGCATGAAATTTATGCATACTTCTTAGTCAGTTTCTCTGTAGGAAAGCATGGAAATAAAATGTTAAAGGAGGGCTTCAGAGAAACTTGTTCAGCTGTGATCAGTGGTGCACTTAAGACTGTGCTCTCAGGCATACAACTGGCCTGTTCCAACTCCACTAACTCCATTTACAGTGTGTTTACCTGTTCCATTAAGGAACATGGAATGTTTGGTGGTTTGTCCTTTTAGATCCTCTTTCAGCTGTTGTCAAATACAATGAATTGCTACACAACTGCTGAATTTATGCTGTTATATAACTGCATTTATAAGGACGGAAAGCCCAGTCTGAAATGAGCCTTGTTTCTCAATGGCAGGAGCAGAGGCAGCAGGTGCTTGCTAAGAATACCTCTGGAAGAGAGAGGAAGAGCAAGTATGCCTGTACATATCACTTTGCACACTGACAGTCTTCCCAAGGCAACTGAGGAAATAAGCCAGCTAAGGTTGAAAATGGCAGCTATTCAACAATCTTTTTGTCTAATTCTAAGAAGATTTAACCAGATCTGTGTGTTTGTCATGAGATTCATTTCAAGAAACAACTACTTAAAGAAATCCTCTTATTTTTCTACTGTCAGTCAGTATCAGTTTGCTGCCCCAGTGGTAAACATTTGCTTCCACCCTGTGTCTATGTTTTCAGCCTGTGGGAATTCACACCAAGTAGTCAGCACATCTTTATTACTGGGAAGTTGCACTATCTGTGTGCAGATGTTCCTGCTGTTAACTTGAAAATCTGACTGTCTAGTGCCAGAAACATTTATAAATCTGAGATTCTCTTCCTGAGTCTGCTGCTGAAGCCTGATCATTTGACTGTATTTAGTGGAGACCTCACAGAAGATACACCAGCAAGACTGGTACAAATACTACTCTCAAAAGTAGTCACTCAGGTGACCAGAAGGAGCTCCTCAGGTGCATTTATTCTAAGTTAGAAAGTGCCCTTAAAGGTAAAACCTTCTAAGTAGTCACAGAATAGGTGTAGCAGTGATAACAATGTCTTCAAGCTCTGATCATAATTAGACTCAGTGTCACAGTGTCTGTCCTTGAATTCCTACCTACATGTTGTAATGATGTGGTTTTATGTGGATAACGTTCTACCAGGAACTAGAGAAGGATGTTTATTTACACTGCACAGTCATCTAATTAAATTGTTGAAATTAAAATAAGTTTTGGCCACAGTTTGGGCTGATTTTTTAGTTATGTAAGAGCATGGTAGATGCCACTTGTACATATTTGAAGAGCTGGGAAGAGGGGTGGGTATGAGATGGGAATGTTTGCAGGAAATTAGCTTGTTTAGGCTAGATGAATCTGGAAAGAGTGGGAAGCTTCACAGGGATATAGCCAAATCTGGGGATGGGCAGCAGGCTGTGCAAGTATGTGGGAATATTAGGGAGTATTGGGGAGCTAAGGCACTTAGGATCTATTAATACATCTCATGTGAGTTAACTGCAGCCACAGAGCCAAGGCACTTACTACCACTGACTGTCTAATGGGGCTTCATCAGCGCCATGCTTTTGAAATAAGTTCTATCTATTATGGATTACAGTACAAATTTATATAATTTCTCATATTTTGCCAAGACATTGGCCTCTCACAGAAAAAATACCACGTACTGGATGACCTTGAGTGAACTATCTGGCACAAAATTTTTAGAAGGTAAAAAGCTTTAAAGTCCATTGCCATTCTTCTGAATCGTTCACATTATTAACTTCATCTCCTTTAATACCTCTTTTCAACAGGAAGCTATCAAGTGGATTCCAAGAATGTGGTCATCCAGACCCAGCTCATTCAGATTCATTTGTCTTGTGATAAAAACTATAGACAGAATACACCAGGTGTACAGAAGAAGATAAATAGTTCAGATGTCTATGTGGAACCACAATAAGTAGATCTCTTCTCTCCAGTAATGTAATTTTATCTTGCTGTATCTAATTGCAAGTGGTTGCTGAATCTAATGATGAGATTGCTCTGTTTTCTATCTCAACAATGTCTCTAAAGCCTAAAGCAAGGAGAGAAAAATCAAGATTATTTAAAATTATCGGGAATGATTGATTCCACTGTTGCACACAAGGATATTTTTCTTGGGCTTTCATAGATTTCAGTAGATTGTTTTCTTTTATGGGAAAGTTCTAAAAAATTCCTGTAAGCTGAGAAGATTCATGAATTGGTTTAGTAGTCAATCACCAACATGTGAGACAGAGACTGAACTAGCCAAGTGTCCCCTTAGATACATTACCCCAATAGCCATTTCTGACACTTCTAAAATGTAAAATGATGATGTGATGCTTCTGATTTAGTGATAATTTACTGATTTACCTGTGATTTGCATGAGAATTTATGTTCGCAAAAACAGACACACCTGGTTGTTCTGCACCGTTAAAGAACATTGGCGGCCTCATATTCATGGTTGATGTGCCACCTGGAACACAAAGCATGAGTCTCCTTGCCAGCCACAGACCTCTGATACTTGAGCAAGAACTGCCTCACCATTAAGCCACAAGTGTCTGTTCCATTCATACCTATCCCCATCTTTTAAATTATTCAGCAAGTTTCATCCCTGCACTAGAGGGCAGTCAGAGTCAGCTGCACCAGCTGGCAGGTACGTCACACCAGCCCCAGGAAAGGTGGGACAAGTCTCAGGACATGCCTTTTAGTCCTTTGGTCCCTTGGTACTCGCCCTTTGCCAGAGCCAGGAATGAGCAGCACAGGCACTGCCGCTTCTCTTCCTGGACGAGAAACTGAAGTGCAGTGGTTGAAGGCCATGATTCCAGTAGGACAGGGCTTGGACTGCTGGCGCTGGTTTCAGTAAACATTTAAGAGCTTCTGATTGTCTGGAAAATCACTGTGAATAGGTTTACATGGTCTGTTATACCATCACTGAAGCTATCAAAGCATTTCTGTTTCCTGCAAAGCTTTGTGCTATTCACAAGTCCAATTGACCTGCTCCGCAACATTTTCATAAAAGACTGCATTCACTTGTGTGGAAGGTCCTGCAACATCTTAAATCCTGTTTGAACTGCTTTCTCCCCAGGGCAGCACAACATGCCTGGCTTCCAGCTGTAGGTTGGTGTGGGCTGTGCCCTGTGGAATGTGGCATGACATGGGCAAGGGATGTGGTAGACCCTTTTAAATTGTGGGCTCCCATGAGACAGAGTTTACCCAATATTTGGAAAGGTAAGCCATCATGGGAGTGAGGAAGTGTGTGTGAAGCACAAAGCAGAAGTAAAACTAGAATTTGATGGCAATAGGTCTGGGATGCTGCATATTTGATTTATTTAAGGAGAAAGGAATTTTTCTCCCTTGTAGCCAGCACTGAATCATTCATGAAATTCTGAATTTGCCTCTTGAGAAGTAGGCGTTGCCTGATGCCTCAGACAAGATACTAAACTTGGTGGTTGCTAGTGTGACCTGGCCTAGCAGATCCTGTGTTATGTTGGAGGGAGAACTCTGGCAATCACCTGCTTGGATATTTCTGCCCTTGTGTGCAGGCAGATTTACACCACCACAAACATGAGGAAATTATATCCAAAAAGAAACTTCACAGAAACACCATGTTGTTAAGTGAATAGCAGCTTTTTTTAAAGATCGCTTGACTTTGCAGAGCACCCCAAATGGGTTTTTCCCATTAAAATCTGAAAAAAGGCAGAGAAATAGAGGATGTTTTATTTTCCCTGGTTGACCAAGCCATCTTGGTCAGTCCTCCTCCTTTTTGGCCCTCTCATGCTCGGCTCAAGATCGTCTGCAGCCCATGAGCTGCCAAGTCTGGATTTCCAACATCTGCACCAGACAATATTTTCTTTCGAGCTGCTGCTGCTCAAGGCTCCATCAGTTCAAGTGGCAAACATGGATACAAGCTTTACTAGGAGCAAAGCCCCATGTGGAGGGGACAGTGTGCATCTGGACCTGGTCCAAGCTGAGTAAGTATTCTTTCTTTCTTCACATGCTTAAGCAGGAACCAGGAAATATTTTCAGGGGATTTTTTTTTCTGATTCCTGCTTATTCTGTATATAAAGGACTGGCAATTCGTAAACATCCTCAAAGCTCAAGGTGCACTCTGAGCCTTTGCTTTCTCAGGTTTCATGTCTGTTTACATTGCAATAAATCTAAATAAATAAAGGCTAATAGTAACGTCTCTTTGCTTTGTTTTCTGACTAGCAATTCCAGTCTAGTCTGGAACAGCTGGACCCAGGAAGGGATTCCCACGTTGTCAAGGGCCCTAAATGAATATTCCAGTGCCAGTCCTACATTTCTTTTATTTTTCATGCCCTAACTCCCACCAGTTTCACTGGGTGCTGACACTTTTTGACAATGGCAGCATCAGATCCCCCAGCAGGGATGTATCTCCTGTGTTGAGGCTATAGGAGATTTATGTTCCATTTCCCCATGTGGTGTAATCCTTTTCTGCAGCATAAAGACATAGCAAGTACAAAGCCCCACCATTCTGATTTCATAGTTTGTACAACAGCTCTCTACTCTTCACTTCTGTAGGGGACAGTATGCAATGCAGGGCAGTGAGGAGGAGGAGAGCTAGGGCCTTGGGAAGTGCTTGTTCTGATCACTGAGACTTAGCAGCGCTTGGGCAAGACCAAAATAATTTAAAAATAAACCCAAAGCCAAAGCCTTCTTTAAAACATCAAGTTCCTTTCATTTTTCTCCTTCCTCTTTCCCTTTATTTTTTTTTCACTTATCTCCTTCTCATTTTTATGTCTCCTCTCCTATGAGCATCAAAATTTCTTTTAAACTTCTCTCTCAAATTTTTGGACATCTCTGGCCTCAAGCAGGAGCTGATGTGCCAAAACCCCATGAGAAAGGTCTATTCTTACTGGTTTTCTGGCCTATTTTTGTTGTGAGGAGAGATGGGTGCCCTCTGAAGTTCAGAATTATATCTAGGGTTTCAGATGTTTCCCCTGACCACTGTTACACTTGTCCATGCCACTTGTCCATCACTCGCCCAGAGCACATACTCTGTGTAAAGTACCTGTCTGCTTACAAGGGAAAAAGAAGTCATCACAGGGGTGAACTGCTGTCAGTTTGGAGAGTGAAAGGGTAGGAAAAGCCACTCTGCTTTCACTTTTGTAGGGAAAACAGTGGGACAGCATGTCATAAAATGACCCCTTGAAAGGCAGTAAAGGACAAAAGGACTGAACTCAGTCACATTTCAGGTCAGCTGCGTGCCAGGTTTTCTCTCATTCCAAGATATGTTAGCTGTTTCAAGCATTTTTCTTCATGGCAGTGATAGTAGACAAGGCTTATGAATACAAAACTGGAAGATAGAGACATAAAGAGGACAGTTGCTTCACAACAAAAAGGTGGGGGTATTCCCAAGGAGAAAACACTGGCCTATAAAGCTGGACCTAGACCATTTTTGGATGAGGCAGCAGGGTACGCAGTAGCACAGTTCCATCAGCCCAGTGCTTGCTCTGGCGCTAACAAGGAGTCCTTGGGTAGTTGCGCCTTTTTCTGTAGCTTTGTTGGCCAAGTTTAAAACCAGCCTGTCTGTGTCAGTGCAGGCTGAGGTTGAAGATGTAATTTAGGTTGTGAAGCAAATGGCAGGCCAGAAACTCAGCAACACTCCCTGGCACTCCATGTCTTCTCTTTTTCCTGTATTATCAGGTACTGCATCCCCTTTGTCTGTCACCTTGCACCAAAAGTAACATCATAACAAATTGATTCCTGGCGTATCATTTTGGCAGCACAGACATACTGGTCTCTGTCAATGGAGTTTATATAACATGAATAGTATCTCTAAAAAAATCAGAAAGTTCTACAGTTCTCTAAAACCCTTCATTAACCTGCATTAAACCTTTCACATAAAACTTCTTAAAAGCTCCACAAGTGCAATGCATTTTTCCCATAGCATATGGTGGGCCTCATGGTGGGGTTATTTTAGAAGGCAAATGCCATGAAGATGATGCCCAAGGACAGAAATCCATTATATTTCCTTCATGGTGCAGAATATATCCAGGCAAGGGCAGAAGGGATGGTGGAGCAATAAGCCCTATTGTGCATCACTGAACTAAGAACCAATTCCATGGCAGCAGTTCTGTTGATTTCGTAGTAACTTTACGTAACAGTTTACCAGACTAGCATTGATATTCCAAATAAAGCCCTAAAACCTTTAATAATGCCTGTGTTTAAAGGAAGAGGTATTTAACCTTTTTTGCCTTTTTTACTTTCCTTTTCCTTTGGGAAAATGCCTCACAGAAACCATGTGTTACTTGTACACAGTAGTACATAAAATGAGAAAACTTTACAGAAATTTTTCTCTTCTTGTGTTAGAAGTGGATTCAAGCCTGTAAATAGATGCATTCTTTGCAGCACTAGCATTTTGTTTTGATTTTAATCAACCACTTGATGCTATCCCAATATCATTTAACCTGTAATTATCTTTTATCCAGAAGCCCAAATATCAGCATTGCTAATAAGAACTCACTAAGATGGCACGCAGGGGGATTTTGTCCCCTGAATGCTGCCAAGTAGTTAAGTTATAATATATTCAAAGATTCGAAAGGCTGCAGTCTAAGTACTCTCCCTAGTTATAAAAGGACTGTTCTGGGAACTAACCATCCAGTTAGTACAATTACTTATTTCCAGTAACAGCAGGTCGAACCTGGTTCAAAGGTAAATTACCTGGTGATGTGTAATGGCATAGTCTATAGGGAAGTTCCTCTCTGAGAACGACCATGATCACCTTGAAGTAATACGTTAAAAATCATTGAAGATTTAACTGTACACGATGTTGCTAGAAATGCTGCTTTTCTCAAATTGTAATATTTTATTTAAGCGAAAAATTAATAGGCTTTTTTCTTCATGAATAGATTGTGGCAATGTGTAGGGCAAAACCAGCTGACACTGAACTCTAAAATGCCTGACTTAGCAGAGCTGAAGGGAAATCCAGGAAGAACATGGGCTGTGCATGGTAATCTGGAAGTGTGCACATAAGCAAATGTTCTGGTACCATGGACATTTTAGATCTGAAATATATGTGCAGCCTTTAGATCAAAGGGTTCCTAAGTGTTTTATTATGCCGATCTATCTAATAATATTGAGCAAACTCCAAAGTACCAGTATCTGGTAAACATTCACTTACCCACCTCTGATATGGAGCAATTGCAGGAATCAATCATAGTTGCTCTCTAACAGCATGCAAAAAAATAATTTCAGTTTTGTGGCAGGAAGATTGGCAGCTCTTACTCACACATGAAATGACAGGAAAAAGTCTTACAGCTGACACCTTCCCATAGTTTTCTGTGTAGGTACCTCAGTCTTTCCAAAGGAGCAGAAGAGGCTGAATGTGAGGTTTGGGGCAAGCAGGACCCTGAGTCCTGCTTGGGTCTGGGGATTGCCCTGGGGGTTCTCATGGAGTGGAAGGTGGGGAGGGAGCACAAGCACCGGCCCAGCACAAAGAGACCGGTAGTGACTGAGATCTCCTTGAAGGTACGCAGAGCAGATGAAGGGTGACTGGAGGAGAAAAATGAGGACACAGACTTTCGCCGGGGGTGAGTGGGTTTGGGAAGGGGGTAAAGGAGTGTGAGTGTTTGCAGGGCCTGTTCACCTGTGTTGTCCGGTGTTGCACAGGTATCTGTGCAGGCATCAGCGGAGACTTCAGCGCCTCTGCCAAGATTCTGTGAGTTCCAGCTACTCTGAAATATCTGGCACTGTGTGTGTACAAAGTGCCAGTTGTTCTTCAGGCTGAGAAGTGGTGTTGGTGGTACCAAGTGGAGCTCACCCAGAAATGGCACTTCTGGGTTAACCCTTATTGGCCAAATTAGCACACAAGGTGGTGCAGCAAGTGGCTGTAGGCTTGTCACAGAAGGTGATTGAGGAGCACCGGGAAGGGCAGCAGCTCAGTAAAGGACAGGGCAGCTTGATCTTAAGAAGACAGAGAAATGACATGAAACTAGAGGAGGAAGAGAAGGAAACAATCATCCCATAGACCTTGAAATCTCACTGGCTCTTCATTCATATGGCTTAATGATATTGCCACACTTTTCTGGCATTTGAATTGGGAAGGGTTCAGATGTTGTTCAAATGTTGAATACTGTAAATCAGCCAGAATCATCTTTTTCTTCTGCCAGTGAGACACAGAAGCATCACAATTTTTCCTTTGCAGAGGAGGAAGGGAGTTAAGGTGTTGGAGCTGGGGTACAATAGCACTTTTTCTAGGTATGGCTGGGGTTTGGTTGGTTGTTTTTTCCTCCACACCAAGCTTTTCAAGCCCTGAATTATTTTAGTTAGACCATGTTACTATTTTCATCTCTCATGAGTCCAAACTATTGACCTAGTATGTCTTCTGAGATAAAATGCATTATTTGATATGGGAAAATTGGTGTCAGTCTAAAAAAATCAATTGCATGCTCACCAGACAAAGAGAGACCTTAAGGACCAGGTCCCAGGCTCCCAGTATTTGCAAAGGAGTGCTGACTCAGGTAATTGAGTTTTTGGCAAGATAGTCAGCATCCCACAATGTCACATTGAGGCCCAAAATATATAAAAGCATCTTTTTGCAAAGATCATGCATGTGCCCACCCTTTAGTTTACAGAACTATCCTAAATAAAAGGTCAAAATATCACTGTAGTTTAGCTACCAGATTCTGAAAATAAAGGATAAGCAGCATGATTTCCTTCTCTAATTCAGTATATTATGTGTTATTTTAAAACTTTCCATTCCTTTGGAGAGCAAAGAGTGAACCTAGCTACAGGCAAGTGGTGAAGATAAAGAGTTTGAATTGTCCTGACCCTGCAAAGAGAAAATCCCAAGCACACAAATCAACGTTTCTAACAGCAAAATTAATCAGGTCCTTAACATTTTCGCAGCCATATCTGAGTCATGGGATTTTAATAACACCACCAAAAATGTTATTGCCAATTATTTAATTATTCAAGGAAGAATATCCCCAGCCTAGGCTTTCTACCAACTCTCTTGTCACCACTGCTGGAGGATTGCTCTGAAAAAAGATGGCCTTATGGTGGCAGAACCCTGTGGAAGTCTGTGGGAGTTTGCTTTCACTGTGACTTGTAGGAAACAGTTGGTGAAAAGCTAAGTCTGATGGTGAGTGCTGTCAGGCAAATGGCCAAATCCAAGAAGGAATACAGGCACCTAAACTCTCACTGATCTCTGTGACAGGCTGCAGCTTACATTTCTTCAGGTGGCTTGCTCCTGTATCTTCTTTTTTCATCCAGGATTAACATATCAAAGTTCAAAAGCTTGTTTATTTTCACAAAGAATAAAGAATGTGTGTGTTTTCTAACAGCTGTGGGCTAACTGGCCAGCAGTGCAGAAAGGAGAGTCCTGGGGAGGATGGTTAAAAAGCCAGGGGCAAATTTAGATTGCCTGACATGCAGATGAGCCGTGCTGAATGCACAGTGCCTTGGCTGTGCTGTGTGGCTGGACAGAGGGTGGCAGTGACTCTGGGCACAGGTGGCAAATGCCTCACAGCCTGCTGATGTCAGCTGTGCTATTGGTGAAGTAGGGACATCCAAGGAATCAGGCCCAGAGCAAATGGGGTCTGTGCTCTGGTAGCCCTGGGTGTCTTGTGCAAGCACCCTAGCTGCCCCAGGTTGCCTAAAGAAAACCAGGGCGTGGGAGAGGTATATTCTCCAGGTACTTTATATCTTTGCAGAAGTCCTCAGAGGCCACTTACAATCCCTGGGGCATAAAAATACCATGTGACTGAGAAAGTCTCTTGTACAGAGATCTAGGAATACATCAGGTCTAAGCATGAGCAGCCTACTGAAATGCAGCATATATTGTTTTGGTTTAGGAGTTGACAAGCCAAACTTTCATCGATATCCACCACATATGCAGATTTCCCCAAGAATTCCATGTTTTTCCCAGCCTGAGCCTTTTCAAGGTGGCATCACTGTCCTCTTAGAGTCACTGCAGCTTATTGTTGGGGACACCCACACCGTGCAAGCAAAATCCTGACACAGCACCTTCTTTCCAGTGCTGTTGCTTCTCTATGTGGAAGGTCTTCCAGACTAACACACAGGTACAGAAAAGCATTGCACAAGAAATGAATTATTCTCTGGGCAGGCACAGAGCAAAGAGGATTTGTTCCACTCCTGTCAGATATCTAGCAGGTTAATCTTGGTGGTGGTGCAACTTGGGACCTGCTCTTCCCTGACTCCCACCTTTCATGATCCACAGAGGACTTTGCATTGCTTTGGTGCACAGTCTCCAGGGCTGGGCTAGCAATCAGCCCTCAGAGCTCACAGGAGCACCGCCCGCATCACAGTCAGCAGTTTTGTCTCTTGACTTGACACAGACCATCACTTCACTTGCAGCTGCCCTCAACCAATTTGGCTGTGAATGCAGCTAGGTAGGTTGAACAGAAGTTTTGCTGAAGTAAGATTAACAAGTTCAAGCCATTATTATCACCCAACTTCCAGAAGTGGATGTGGTCTAAGGAGACACATAAATGCTTTTTGTACTTCGTGAGATGGTAAAATTTTGCTTAATTCATTGTGGCAGATCAAGATTTATATTAGATCAAGGGGCTTGAAGAGGAAAATGTGCTTTTTGGAGAGAGTGAGAAAAATAAATGCAGAAAGCCACCACGTGTATATAGCTACTGAAAAAAAGATTAAATGTTTTAAGTGCAGTACTCAGCAGTGACAAATTATCCCTCTCTTTTGTGTCTTAGGGAAAAGTATAATAAAATTGCAGGCCTTGATCAATGGCAGATGAGTCATGTAATGACAAACGGTAGTGATGAGTCCAAACCTTTTAATTCAAGTACATTTTAATCTCCTGTCCTGTTTAATTATCCAATAATGGCAGCTTGGATGGAGAGTGATAGACTGTGCATGCAAAGTGTCTTAAACTCCAAATTTTATTTGTAAGTTAACAGTGAAGAGGATGCTAAATAGGCTAGATCCTGACCTCTCCTGAGTGCTATCTCACTTACTTAACCCAGATGAGGAACACACCTGGAAAGTTAAAAGGAGTTCACTAAAACTTCAGTGAAACTGAGAAGTCATCACATGCTGAAAGGCAGAAAGAGAAATACATGACAGCTTGCATTATGACCTAGAAACTCAGCCACTGCATTTTTACAAACTTTCTGCTAAAACCAGGAACATATAGCCCTTCCCTGCTCCAGAAACAATAACATCCTGTCAGTTTGTATGGAAAATGCAAGAGTTCTCTGAACTTACTGTAGGCCTTTGTTTTGTTTTGCTTTTTATCTACCTTGTTTCTCCTAGCCTTTAGCCTTCTGTGTTTGCTAAAGCTATTCAAGAGTACAATACCAAACAACGCCCTATTACTGCTCTGCAGCTTTTATTTGAGAAGGCAGCCTCTCAAATGTAGTCATCCTAGGCAGCAATAGCTACCTTCACCCATAGCTAGGGTTGCAAAATCATTTCCATTTTGAGAGTCCTTCCTTTTTTTTTTTTGTTTTGTTTTGTTTCCAGTTTTTCCCCCTGAAGTTGCTTGTAACTTCACTAGACTTCATCATTCAGGCTGAAATTTTCCATTCTGGGTGTGTACCTCAGGCCCCTTTTCCTTAATTTAAAAGAAACCAGCTCCAGTATCATCATTTCTGAGAATAATATAACAATATGATGCAAAACGAGTGCACTTCCCACATCAGAAATCTTACTGTAAGTTGAAGCGGGTTGGTGCATTCATTCCTTCGGCTTGTTTGGAGGTCAATACAAAGCTGCCCTGCTTCTTAGAAGAGCCTTTGTCATTACTGTGGTATTTCTGGAAATTTGAAAAAGTGCAGGACTGAAATACTTCAGCTCTGCCTGGTTAGAAGGAGCCTGGAGTTTGCAAAGTAAATTCTGTAAAAATGTGCCAGCCTTTTACATGGAAACCAGCACAGTCTGAAGTGTCACAGCAGTGACACAGCACCTGCCTGGCCTCAGGCAACGAGCACAGGCACCAGAGAGAAGAGGGTCAGCCACAGGCAAAGGATTTTCCTCTCCACGTCCAGAAGTAAAATCCGGATTTGTTGTTCATGCTCAGCACATAATTTACTCTGTTTCCTCTTGGGGAAAGTCTACAGACATGAGTTTTCCACCAGGAGTAGTTTCTCTGTAATCTCAGGCGGGAAAGGACTGATGAGGAGTTGATGTTCCAGCTATATCAGAAAATCCTTGTGAGGACTGAGGCAAAATGTTGATGTTGCTATTGTTTAGTTTCCTTTTAATGCTTCCTCAGAAGCATTGTGGAATATACTTCGCACACCACCATTAACACTGCAGCCATTCAGAAGCCACATCTACCATTGCAACTATTTTCAGCTCCCCTTTATGACATGACAGTAGTGGGGAGAGTATAGAGAAACAATTCAGAAATTGTGATGTCAATGTGACAAACTGGAGAGCCACATCCACCTCTGGACTCCACTCATTAAACTATCTCCTCTGGGACTTATGACTTTTCCTTAATAAGCTTCAAAGTATTGCCATGTCTTTATACCAGGGTTCTGCCTCTCATCCCCTCTCCCTCTGTTAATGTTAATGAAAATATTACTACACAGTGAATAAAGAGCATATATGTGGCTAAAAGCAAGCATTACGGCAAGACATCAAACCTCTCATCATAATTGTCAAAAAAGAAAAGGCAAAAATGCATTTTTGGAGATGCATAGACTATTTTAGTTACATTTTCCCTCTTTTGACAGAAGCTATAGGAGCAGGTCTGCGATTCTGCCACAAGCTTGGAGCATCTGGGGACAGGTCTACTAAAAGCACAGAGAGCACAGGGCTGCCTGGAGCTGAAAGGTGCTGATTGCCACAGGACCTGCTTGGCCGGCGGAAAAACTCAGGGTACTGCTGGAACTGTTGCTGTTGCAGAAGAGGCCAAGCTCCTCCCCTGGCACCTGCTGCAGACCCTGGTGAATCAGGACAGGGTCTCAGCACATCTGGTTCCCATTCTCCTGTTTCTTCCTCACTCTTCTGAGCTGACACCTGCCTCCTCTCTCAGAGCAGCAATGGTAACTTTGTCTGTGCAGCTCAGTTAGTTTGTTCAGTAAGACAAGATGGGGTTACTGATGGATAAAGACCAGGATAAGATTCTTGGAAAAACTTCAGTTATTTAGAAGTATTTAAGAGTGTTTCCTCTAAAATGCAAAACTCTGAGCTCTAGGAACGGACTAGGAATGACTGAGGATTTGCCACTCATCAAATATGTGGTCATATCAACCTCAAGCCACCTCACACAAGGACACATGCTCTTCAGTTTGCTCCCTAACACACTTGTGTGAAAAGTTATGACACATGCAGAGACAAGTGATGTCAGAAAATACTAAACATCTAACCTTTTCATAAGTATATTAGCAAAACTAGCCAGACAGTATTTCATATTTTCTGGTTAGGTTTGCATTTGGGATAAATATTAAAAGACGGATAACTCCAGCAGCTTCAAATCTGACTTTGTGGAGGGCTGCATTAGGATTGATCATCAACAAAAGATCACAATGATGATCTTCACTTGTGCACACCTTTAAAAAATTTGCAGTGGGGTCATGAAACTGGAAATGTTTGTGTTTGAGGAAGTTGCCAGGCTAAAGCGGCTGTAATACAGAATCTCTGATACCTTTTTGGTGCTGCTTAACTTTTAGTACTAACGACTTTTAAGGGGGTTAGTTATCTGAAACTGCTCTAAAGGCTTCAACTGTTTTAAGCAGTTTAACTTACAGTTGTGCCAGTTCATAGGGGTTGGGAGATCCCAGTTAGAGCAGTGTATGGTCAGGACATGTCAAGACATACAGTTCAGCTCTGGTGAATGTTCAGCATGTAGAAGCAGTCATAACTTTTAGTCCTTTTTTCTCCTGATTTTTTTTTTAAGCGGAGGATAAACATAGAGGTTTTTTGGCACTGGGATTCAGGAAAAATATTAATTTCTTCAGTAATTAAGTATTAACTCTAGAACTAAAAGGTGAAAATCTGAAGTGGTATTTCATGCTTATTGGTATGTCACTTATTTTGGGGTTTTCACTGCTGTCTTAGGATTGCTCTCTAGCAGTAGATCATTGAAACAGCTCCTAGCTCTTAAGTAGTGCTTCTCATCTGCTCATTGAAGAGACAGTTTGTATTGCCCTCTCCAACTTGAAGAAGGGCAGTTCAGAAAGTTTCAGAGGTTTGCAACATCTACTTTATTTTCACTGTGACATAGTAAAAAGATGCCAGTTCCTCTCCTTTCCCCTGGGGAGGGAGCTCACTGTTCCTATGAAACAAGGCTGCACCTCAAAGATCCAGCAGGTGAGCTGTCTGCCTGGAAGCATTCATGTAGGAGGCAAAGGCAGAAGACCATGCATTACACCCAGAAGAGACCCAGGGCAGAGAGAAGGGATAGGGCAGTAAAGACCTCGACTGGGCAAGGAACACATAGGGTCCCAAAGTTGGTGACAGTGAGCACAGCTGTGACTGTGTGTTGGAGAATGCTAGCTTTACTAATCACTATCTGCATAGCTTAGCTTTTTCCAGCACAAATTGGTTCTTATTATATTGCTTTAAATTTATATCATGCCATATACAGTTGTGCTTAAAGGCTTTCTGGAACTCAAGCTACAGAGGAGGGTTGCAGCCCTGTGTTTCTTGTCTAGTATTGAAGGGGTCCAAAGCCAGATGATTGGTTTCATCTTCCTATCACAATTCCTCACTCCTTCCAAGAGTTTATTTACTCATTGGCAGTGCCCTCCTCCAAGGAGAGATGGCTCTGCCATTGATTCAGTTAGAAATGTAAGAATGATCTTTGCTGAGTGAATATTTCTCTCTGGAAGATGCTTAACATGCTTGGCACACTGCTAGGAATATTTTATTAGCAATAACAGTACTACTGTCTCTCTAGTAAAGATCTTTATGAACACAGGAGAGAGAGGACTAAAACACTACAGCAGCATTTTCACACGAGGCAGTTACGGAAAAATCTCTTTTGCTACTGCCACCAGCTCTAACTGTAAATAGAAAGGGTCTGTTTGCATTTGTGCTGAAGAGGTCATGTTGATGTGTTCCTAATTTTAATATGATTTTTATGTAATACCAGAGAAACCCTTAAGATTATAAGAAATACAGATGAACAACAAGAAATAAGAATGCGCCATTGCGTTCCTGTAGCTCCTAACTTAGTTTCTGGAGTATATTGGGCACAGACACATTAGTCACAGGCACAGATGATTTGGGCTTTGGGCTCTGCCTCACCTCTGTCATTTTAGGATGAGACTCAGACCATTCCCCTCTTCCTCTTTCACCCATCATTCCAAGTCCTTTGGCACCATCATCACTTAACTACTTTATATTACAAATACTTAACCAACTGCCTTGTAAGGAAAAAGACTGTTACAGCACCCATGGGACTCATTAGAAACTGTATGACAAGAGGATAAAGTAGACTGTCGAAGAACACATTGAAAATTTCAGCAAGTCAGAGAGTTAACCTGCTTTTCCTAAGTTCCAGACTCTCTGTAAGCCACTGGACTTTAGCAGAGGAGGCCTGCACTCTGCTAACAATCTCCAACACACCTACTTAAAATCTCCTAGATAAAATCACATGCAGAAATTGGACCCTTTGCACTAGATTAGAATTCAAAAAAAGCCCCAAAATAACTCTTTAAATCTCAAATATTAATTGTTCTGTAAAGCCTCCCGTTATTGTCACAAGCTTTGGATTGCATATCCAGGTTTATTGCAGTAATTTCTGGAAAAAAATGCAGGAGCAATCTGACTGCATCTAGCAATTTTTCAAGAAATCACAGAACAGCTTACAAACAGGACAGAGAGGAGATATTTGTAGTCTGGCTCAAAATTTCCTGAAGAGCTGACATTGAGAGAGATCAGAAATTTAAACTACCCTGTTCTGCTGGTTCCTAATTGTCCCCACAATATCCCTAATTATGGGAAGTAATGTAGGAACAAACAAAGGCACACATAAAACTGCACCTGGAATTGCAGAACAAAAATGAGAAGCACACTCTCCAGAGAATCCAGAGAAAAATACCTGTGCAATTACTGTGAAACATGAAAATGTAAAGCTCAGAAAAGATTTTTCTGCTGTTATTTGAAAAAATAGAGATTTAGTAAACAAAAGGTTTCTATCAAAAGGCAAATAAGACCATCAGAGAAAAACATACCAGAACCATACCAGAATGTTCATTTGCTTTGTGACGTCATCCTGTCTCTATAAACCTCTGAAGGCAGTGATGAGCTCAGCATGGTGCCTGGGCTTTACTTTCTTTCACCCAAGAGCCTGGAGAAAGTGTCCAATCAAAGGTGCTGGTGCAAGGTCGGTGGTCTCCCAAACGACTTTTCTTGCATCCAAGAGAAAAGATGGAGAAAAAGAATCAATCTAAGGCACTGGAATGAAAAAAGTAAGGGAAGCCAAAACTAGGTCTGGAGGTCGGGGAAGTCCAGGAGGAGACGCAAGGATTTATCCCAATGCTAGAACAAATTCTTGTGGACATGAATATATATTATTCACCTTTGAGATGAATGTGTGGATGCTGTAATAATTCTCCAAGGCAAAGAAAATGATCTCAGCATCAAAAGAGTTTTTTAATTGCAACTTGGACTAAGACAAGACAAATGAGCAGGCTTGTTTTTAGCTTGTCCTCAGGAGGAGATTGAAAAAGTGACTAAAGATTTTTTTAAGGGTTATTCCTGTTCAAAGAATGAAAGAGGCTTGAAATAATTTGCTAACTATAAATACAGAAGACTTATAGGTCAGGAGGGTACTTTTTTGTCCATGTCTGCATCTGAAACTAGATGACCTATCTGGTTGAACTTCTCATTTCCAAGGACAGGATGACACCCCTCATCTCTTGAAGCTGAACAAAAGGTGAAGATTTTCCAGTGCAGTGAGCTGTATTCTGCCCTCAGAGCTATTGGGTTGCAGTCAATTTAAATCTAACGTGAAAATTGAAAAAGAGAGATCAAGCTGTGATTTTCATGAAGCTAATCTCCTTTTTAACAAGGATACTTAATAATTCTCAAAATCCCCTTGAATTCCTTTACTTCTCTCCTGGCAGACATCAGGCAGGAATTCTCTCTGAGCCTCATGGATTAATTTTGGAGGCATATCCCCTGTTATTAGCAGGTACATGTAGCCACGTTAATGGGGAGGTAGGGAGAAGAGAGAACAAACTGTCTAACGGAGACCTGAGTGCCGGGACTAGTCCCACAGGGAGCTCTGGAAGATCTACATAACAAATCACATCAAAAGTAGCAAAAGCTAATGTTTACCTCCCCCTCAGTTTAATGGTCTCAGCTGCAGAGAAACAAAGCAGAAGAGAAATCAGTAACAAAATCCAGTCATCCACATGCTATCAGTTGGTTTCACCTGCTCTTGGGTACACAGGTTGATACAGCTGTGAGATGCTGCTGCATTGCCTCAGAGGGACAAGCATTGCTGGCAGAAGTTTAGTGCCAGCTAAATAGATAAGTGAAGCTATAATGGACTATAGGTTTTTTTCTTCAGGAATTCTATTTTATGGAAGATTACAAATTGCATTTATTGATCACTTTTACTGAGTGAGGAAGAACTCTGAAAAAAAATTCCTTTTATATTTTAGACTTTCTAGAGAGAGAGACTTAGAGCTCGTGATTTCTAAGAGCTGATCCCAGTAAATTGGCCTAGAACTTCATCATGCCATGGAGACCTGCAGTGTGATACTGTGCTGGGAGTATTGGGAAGAAATTTGTCCAGGGAAAATAGCAGTTGTGCATTCAGTGCAGGATTCAGCTTGTGGGCAGGATACCAGGTGCAGAGATCCATATGGAATGAGGACAGTAATGATCAGCAATTTGTTTATTAAATCCATGACTGTATGAGATTGTAAGTCCAATTCTAGGACCAGGGTGAATGCACCACGGCTGCATGATGCTCAGCGCTGAAATGTTACATACTTACTCTGCTGTGTCAAATGCTTTTTAAAGAAGTGAAGGGACTCTCTGTTCTGGCAGATTGTATATCATGCACAGTCTGTCTGCGCTTCACTGACTTCGTGATGAGTCAAGTGTCGTCTGTCCTTCCACAGCTGGTGTAAGTCCTCTATATGAACTTAATGGTTCCGAACAGCGCTAAATCCTCTGAGCTTTGTCAGAAAAGGTTATTAAAATGTGATTTTAGGCTTGTGCCTGATCCAGATGAGATCTGTTTTGCCATGACCAGTAGTGTGCAGGCCACCTATCAATGGTTGCAGCATCAGTGTTCATGTTCATCCCTTGCCTGTGCAGAGGATGGTGTGGGTACCTCAGACAAAACTGTTTGTGACCCTGCAGCTGGAGAGCGTATCATGGCCTTACCACCAGCAGGGCACAAAGATTTCATGAGCTGTTTTAATCCTGGCATTTCTTATCCATGAGTGGACGATTTTGTCCCTTCGGTGATGTTATTTTTGTGTGTCATATGACCATAAGTCTACAACTGTGAGCATTTTCCTTGCAATATCTGTCTATTTTGTCTATAAATCTTCAACAGTGTGCTTTTATGTCTTCCTTTGTAGAACTTTTACTATTGCTCAGTTTAGTGATCAATTCTGCTATGAAACAAAGCAGTCTAAGACACAATTGCTTAAGCATCTACAATAATGAGACTAAATGTTTTGGCATTGAGGGGCTGCCGTAAACAGAGCTTCCTTTGTGATGGGTTCCTACTGGAAGTTATTGAAATCTTCTATCAGTATTTTTTGTTAAGTTTTAAAACATACTGCTTCCTTTATTACCTGCATACCTAGCAACTCTATCTGTCATTCAACAAATTAATAACACAGCTGTGTAAGAAGCCAGTTTTGCATGTGGATTTGAGGGTGACTTTTCACCAGGATGCAATTCAGCTGTGTGCTGTGCCAGGTGCCAGGTGTTGGGGCCAACCTGGGACAAACACTGAGCTGGTTTGTTGTAGAGCTCTTGGAAGTGAGGCCACTTCTATGTCTCTGCCAGGAGAGAACAAGCAGCCTTCCTTGTTGTGAGGCTGCTCACCGTGTCTCTAACCAGGGGCTGCTAGTGGCTCTTGTCTCATTAGAAGCTACAGCAGATAACCTGATTTTTAAATGGGAGTTTGTCCTTGGTAAAATCAAAAGCCTTCACACTGCAAATGGAGCAAACTTTTCAATAGATGCAGCACCTCTGTAGAGCAGTGTCAGGTTTTTCAGCAGTACAGCCGAAGTGAATTTGTCTGCCCTACCTAAGAGGAACAGATACTGAGATAAAACCATAGAATGATGTAATCACCCTGCAATGGGCAGGGACATCTTCCACTAGACCAGGCTGCTCAAAGTTCTATCCAACCTGCCCTTGGACACTTGCAGAGGTGGGGCAGCCACAGCTTCTCTGAGCAACTTCTTCCAGTGGTTTTACCACCCTCACAGCAAAGAATTTCTTCCTGACACCTAATCGAAACCTACTCTCTGTCAGTTTAATGCCATTCCCTCTTTGTAGCATGCCTTTGTAAAATGTCCATCTCCATCTGTCTTGTAGGCTCCCTTTAGGTACTGGCAGGGGCTCTAAGGTCTCCCTGGAGTCTCCTCCTCCAGGCTGAACAACCACAACTCTCTCAGTCTGTTTTTATAAGAGAGGTGCTCCAGCCCTCTGGTCATCCTTGTAGCCTGCTCTAGGCCTGCTCCAGCAGGTCCATGACCTTCATATCTTGGGGCCCCAGATCTGGACATGGGACTCCAGGTGGGGTCTCACCAAAGCAGGGCAGGGGGAGAATCCCCTCTCTCACCCTGCTGGCCACACTGCTTTGGATGCAGCCCAGGATATATTTGGCCTCTTTGGGCTGCCAGTGTGTTTTGCTGGGTCATGTCCAGTTTCTTATCCACCAACAGACCTCCTTTGATGCATGGCCCTGCTATGACAGAACATGGAAGGAAGGGATGTAAGAGTGGTGGTGGTGACCCTGTGTAGAGATCAGAGGAGCAAGGACAGATCATGCTGTTAGCCCTAATGCTGGACATAGCAGCTGTCCATATATTTTGTCCCCAATCAGCCAGAAGTAAAGGCAACAGAAGACAGTGTGACTTTCCAGCACCCTGTAATAGACAAAGTGGGCAGCTGGGTTATATCTGGCTCATGTGCTTTGGCTTCCTGCTCTTGGAAATTAGTGGCTTCTTTAATTCCTAGAGCCAGCCCTGCACCTGTTTACATATGGCCTCAATTATTTCTCTTTATGTTTGCATTGCGCTACTTTTCCCCCTCTCTCAGCTACATCCCTGCCCATTCCTGTTTGCATTGGGAGGGAAAGCTCTAACCAGCGCTCTTTTTTAACAGGGATGCTCTTTTAATTCAAATGGTAGCAGTATGTGATTGTACTGAGTATCTTTGTTTCCATCTCCAGCTGCCCTCCTCTGCAGGGTGGGCTATTGCAAATGTGTCAGGTCTAGCAATGACATGATGGAGTCTCACATCAAGCAGATGAAAAGACAATAAACATTCCCCCAAATTGTCACTGAGGGTAAATACTAGCTTCATTAGTGGAGACTTCTCTCTTTCGTGCCAGCACATAATGTTTGCAACAGCATCTTTAGTTTTTGTCTGCAGAATTCTGAGGCTGTGCTGAGTGGGAAACTGCCCATGTGCCTACATTCATCCAGGGAAGCAAGAGGACCATTTTTTTGCTTTGCTGCAGCCAAATCCACTTTCTTCCAGAACACCAAAACCTGCTACCCAAGCTTCATGTTAGAGATGTTGAGGGGGGTGGCAAAGCAGGGAAAGATGAAAATGTGGCCAGAAGACCGAGGCACCAGCAACACCAGCTATGTTTCAACAGCAACAGAAAAGCACATGAAAAAGGAGCAGCTTCTCTTTTGTCCCTAGCAGGAGAATGGCATTAATTCTAACCCGGAGAATGTGATGGAGTACAGCCACTGTTGTGTCTGGACCCTGAGGACCTGATAGCTGTCAGGAGGACAGCTGGGAGCCAAGGCAGTGCATCTACCGGAGTGAGGGAATGTGGGCATCAGCCAGAGGGAAGTGATGAACAGAAAGGAATTGGCAGGTAGAAACAGAGAGAGTAACATATGCTGGGGAAGTGGTTGATGTTCAGGAACACTAGTCCTGGGAACAGTGCTAGCCTGTTAAGGGCATTGACTTGGAGATTGCAGCGCCTTCTGTGATCCAAAGGTTAGAAGGAATATTAAGCTCAGCAAGCGCAGCAATAAAGTGGGGAAGCCAAGGTAGCTTGCAGAGTAAAACCCAGGAGATAGTTTAACTGTATCACAGGCTTGCATAGAATTGCTTAGTGAATTGCTATGCCCTGCTGTTGAATATGAGTTGCAAAGCTTTAAAATGTAGTCTTCTACTCTCTTTCCATTNAGTTTAATGCCATTCCCTCTTTGTAGCATGCCTTTGTAAAATGTCCATCTCCATCTGTCTTGTAGGCTCCCTTTAGGTACTGGCAGGGGCTCTAAGGTCTCCCTGGAGTCTCCTCCTCCAGGCTGAACAACCACAACTCTCTCAGTCTGTTTTTATAAGAGAGGTGCTCCAGCCCTCTGGTCANGAAACCTACTCTCTGTCAGTTTAATGCCATTCCCTCTTTGTAGCATGCCTTTGTAAAATGTCCATCTCCATCTGTCTTGTAGGCTCCCTTTAGGTACTGGCAGGGGCTCTAAGGTCTCCCTGGAGTCTCCTCCTCCAGGCTGAACAACCACAACTCTCTCAGTCTGTTTTTATAAGAGAGGTGCTCCAGCCCTCTNCTCTTTGGGCTGCCAGTGTGTTTTGCTGGGTCATGTCCAGTTTCTTATCCACCAACAGACCTCCTTTGATGCATGGCCCTGCTATGACAGAACATGGAAGGAAGGGATGTAAGAGTGGTGGTGGTGACCCTGTGTAGAGATCAGAGGAGCAAGGACAGATCATGCTGTTAGCCCTAATGCTGGACATAGCAGCTGTCCATATATTTTGTCCCCAATCAGCCAGAAGTAAAGGCAACAGAAGACAGTGTGACTTTCCAGCACCCTGTAATAGACAAAGTGGGCAGCTGGGTTATATCTGGCTCATGTGCTTTGGCTTCCTGCTCTTGGAAATTAGTGGCTTCTTTAATTCCTAGAGCCAGCCCTGCACCTGTTTACATATGGCCTCAATTATTTCTCTTTATGTTTGCATTGCGCTACTTTTCCCCCTCTCTCAGCTACATCCCTGCCCATTCCTGTTTGCATTGGGAGGGAAAGCTCTAACCAGCGCTCTTTTTTAACAGGGATGCTCTTTTAATTCAAATGGTAGCAGTATGTGATTGTACTGAGTATCTTTGTTTCCATCTCCAGCTGCCCTCCTCTGCAGGGTGGGCTATTGCAAATGTGTCAGGTCTAGCAATGACATGATGGAGTCTCACATCAAGCAGATGAAAAGACAATAAACATTCCCCCAAATTGTCACTGAGGGTAAATACTAGCTTCATTAGTGGAGACTTCTCTCTTTCGTGCCAGCACATAATGTTTGCAACAGCATCTTTAGTTTTTGTCTGCAGAATTCTGAGGCTGTGCTGAGTGGGAAACTGCCCATGTGCCTACATTCATCCAGGGAAGCAAGAGGACCATTTTTTTGCTTTGCTGCAGCCAAATCCACTTTCTTCCAGAACACCAAAACCTGCTACCCAAGCTTCATGTTAGAGATGTTGAGGGGGGTGGCAAAGCAGGGAAAGATGAAAATGTGGCCAGAAGACCGAGGCACCAGCAACACCAGCTATGTTTCAACAGCAACAGAAAAGCACATGAAAAAGGAGCAGCTTCTCTTTTGTCCCTAGCAGGAGAATGGCATTAATTCTAACCCGGAGAATGTGATGGAGTACAGCCACTGTTGTGTCTGGACCCTGAGGACCTGATAGCTGTCAGGAGGACAGCTGGGAGCCAAGGCAGTGCATCTACCGGAGTGAGGGAATGTGGGCATCAGCCAGAGGGAAGTGATGAACAGAAAGGAATTGGCAGGTAGAAACAGAGAGAGTAACATATGCTGGGGAAGTGGTTGATGTTCAGGAACACTAGTCCTGGGAACAGTGCTAGCCTGTTAAGGGCATTGACTTGGAGATTGCAGCGCCTTCTGTGATCCAAAGGTTAGAAGGAATATTAAGCTCAGCAAGCGCAGCAATAAAGTGGGGAAGCCAAGGTAGCTTGCAGAGTAAAACCCAGGAGATAGTTTAACTGTATCACAGGCTTGCATAGAATTGCTTAGTGAATTGCTATGCCCTGCTGTTGAATATGAGTTGCAAAGCTTTAAAATGTAGTCTTCTACTCTCTTTCCATTTTCTGATACACAAAGTATGTGTGGAAGGCTTGTTTGAATCCCACAGAAGGCTGGAGGGTGTTTCTGTTCCTCTGGAAGCACAACTGGGAGAAATTTACCACAACAAGTTGTGGGTGGGACTGGGGCAGTGTCCCTGCTGCTCCCATGCACCCTACTGTCCAAACAGCTCCCACATGGACGGTGCCTGGTGCTCACATGCAGGGAGGTAATGTGGAATATGTTGGGAATTCATTCCTTATACACATAGGGTCTAATCACAGAAAGCTGAGTGTCCCCGCAGACATTTTCACCAGTTCCACTGTACCAGTTTAGTGACACATCTGAGATTCCCTCAAATGAAAGAGCCCTCTGAAAATCAGGAGGTGATTACCCAGCCCTTTGCACAGTTATAGAACTAATCTTTGGAAATTACTTTAAAAATTCTCTGTAAGACCCATTTTAAACCTAGCTACTGCAATTTTCTTGTGGTAGCAGAGGCAAAGAGCAAAAAAGGAAGGGAAGAAGGCAGAGGTGGATCACCTCTGTGTGTATGTGTGTGTGTGCATGCTACCTTTGAAAACAAGGCCTGACTCAAGTGTTTGAATACCATGATTTCTCCTCTCTTTAGGAACCAGAATAGAAACTTTCATGAGCTACCAACTATTGATAATGTACCTAGGTGGGACAACCACGAGCTGGATTTGTACTAGTTACTTTCTCACTGTGATTTCACACAAGCAAGGCAGAACCGTGCCTAGAGTTGAGAGAGGAGATAAGCAGGAGTCACCATGTCTTAAAATTTTACTCTCTGCCAAGAACTCGCTCTTTTCCTGAGGACAAGGTATTCAGTTTCTCTGTGCCTGGAAGGGGGCTTGATGACACACAGTCTTCTTTGTTAATTCAAGCTTTAGGTATTGCTAGTTCACTTCCCATCATCATCATCATCATCACCATCTCCTTTACTTTCTCCTTCCTCCACAGCTCATTCCTGCTCCTCTGACATTGCATGTTACCACTGTGCTCATCTTTGGTCAATATTTTCCAAGCAGAATTGTCCCTCTGGTAATTGTTGAGATTATAAAGCAATACAATAATAATAATAATAATTTAAAAAAAAAAACAACAACAAAAAAACCACACCAACCTGTGTTGGGTTGGTCTGTTTTTCAGTTGGAGTCTACACCACCAGGTTTATAAATAAATGCACCATTTTGAGGCTCAGCCAGCTGGGAGGTGGCTGTGGCAAAAAGGAGGAGTGAGGCTGTGATTTGCAGTAACCAGCTGAAATCCTATAATTCTTCCATTTCACCATAGTTGTTTTCTGTCATTCTCTCCCAGCTCAGGTGTCCCATCGATGCTGGTACAAGCATTTATGCTGTATGTCAGACAGACATCTGAGGGGAAAGTTACATTTCATCCTGAGATAATTCAACAGCCCGGTGGTCAAACACCGGGTTCAGTTCAAGCAAAAGTGAGGTGCAGGAACAGGAGTACCTGATTAAAGGTGAAGAAAACCAAAGCTTTTTAAGCCAAGTTAGGCAGGTGTGGCACAGCTGACCATGTAGCACACTGTACATATTACTGGGTAGATGGTTCCCACCAAGAGCTCTATGTTACAAAAACACTGAGATCCAGATACTGTTGCCTTAAATGTTTTGTACATGACGCCAAGGTAGAGTGGCCATGTTTAAAAAGCCTCTAAAGTCTCCAAAGACAGCTCTGATGTTCTGGGAAAGGCTGTCATCTGTATAGGACCATTTGGCATCCAGCAGATAACAATTCCTCTGCAGTGACATTGGTGCTGATTTTGGGGCAACTTGATATGGGAGGTCAGTGAGGAGGGAGCTGCTTTGATGGCTGGAAGGAGTGAGGGACAAATAAGGAGAAAAGAGGGAAGAGAAATGACACTGAGTTGTAGAGGGAGGCTGGTTTGAGGGGATCAGAAAGGAGAATTTAGGAGCAAACTGCTGTTCAAGAAGAAATACCTGATTTAATACAGAAATGGATGACATTATGAGTACAGCCTTGACCTTGCTGGTGTGATTCTGTGTTTTTTCCTGCCAGCCTTCAATACAACAGCCCATGCACCCAACTCATTGTGGTACATGTTTTGTTTTTTCCTTTTCTTCTCTTTTCTACGCAAGCCCATATGGCTCTGTGGTAGAAGACTACCCATGGCTCTCTAAAGGGAGTCAGTCAGTCTTGTACAGTTACTGGTGGGTGTGAGGAATATTTATTTTTAGAGGAGCTTTTGGAATTGGGGGAACAAAAGAAAGGAGGACCCACACAACAGCAAAAGTATCTTTTTTTTCTTGTGTGCTGCTGTTGTACATTGCCAGCCTGTTACCCCATATTTGGCTGTGCTTCAGGAGCAGGAAAAGTCCTTCTACCCTGGTGGGATCCCATGGGATGGGATACAATAGGCCAATGTGAAACTTGTCCTCTAACTGCCAGCTCTGTCCTTCCTCTTGGAGTCAACATCCTCTTCAGACTGGACTCCCCATTTCCTTAGAAACTCCAGCCAGTTCTACAGAAGTTCAGCATCATTTTACATAGTGTTTGTTCTGTGTGGCACAGCTTTGAACGCTGCAGCCTGCCTCTCCTTTTTTCCCCCTTTGTTGCTTGCTTGCTTTCATTTTGCTCTTTGTTTCTTCCACTGTATTGTTCATTTATTTGCACTCCCTTTGTGCCTTGTCTCAAGGCTCTGAGCAACGTCTCAGTGCAGGGAATTCATTGTGCTACCACGTCACAGGGAAAAGAGCTCCTATTCAGAGACAAGGGAGCATTTTTAAAAAGGGAAAACCATATTATCCACAGCTTCATGTTTTACAGCACAAACAGTGTCCCCTTTGGCACAACTTTATGTCCTACTGTTTAAGACAAGGTATGAATCAAGGAAGAGAAAAATTATGACAAAGGAGAAAGCCTGTTGAAAGGGAGAGTAAGCAAGCAGCACAAATGCCCAAAGCCACAGGCCACAGAAAGACCTCGCAGAGCACAGCCATGATTTGGGGCAAGACATCTAACAGAGGGGTGGGAGCAGAGAGAAGGGTCTACACCTCTGTGTGAGGTGTCACATTTCTGCCCCTGAGCTGCTGCAGTTTACAGACAGCTGCATGCAGTTGGACTTGATGGTCTTAAGAGTCTTTTTCAACCCATGATATCTTCAGCTCACCTCAGTTTAAGCTTGCACTCAGATGTTCAGAAGTGAAGGACAGCTGCTGAAAAGCAGGTATACCCACCCACTTCTGAATGGGGTGTGACTGCCACACAGTCCTGCAAAATCTGTCCCTGAAAATAAATTGGTGCCTGGGCTTCCCAGATCAGGTTCAAGACAGTGGGACTATCACAGGAGAAAATTGCCATGATAGCAGTGAGATTAACCCCAATGGTTATGATAAAAAAAGGGCTAAATGAAAGAAAAAGCTCACCACTCTCAGAGTGAAAAAATATAAACAGGGATGCTTGGAAGAGAAAAATTAAGGATGCTTTGTCAACTCCATCCAGTAAATTATAAACATAGTACCTTCTTGATCTAGGGCTGCCAGTAATAAAATCACATTAGTGCTCATTGCTGTAGATGAGGCTTGCACAGAGCTTGGCTTAATAGAGCTCCAGGAAGAAATAGGAGGTGTTAGTGAAAAGGTAATGGAGACACTGCTTTCTGTGGGCAAGAGTGGGGAAGGGAACTGAAAGCAAAGTCCTGAAATTAGGCAGAGCCATAGCATAAAAATTTATAAGCAAGGACCTAGATCCCACATGGCCTTTTATAGGTGCCTCTGCTGACACCTCTGCTAGCACTCAACAAACAGCATATGCTGCAAGACAGCAGGAGAAGGTGGTTTGAGATGGTGCTCTGCAGTGAAAGCATAAATTGCATTTGCTTAATACAAGTGGAATTCCATGAAGGCACAGCTTCCTGCCTGTGCGCCCCTATACAAGTGCTTGGCTGGCACTGTGACTTTGTCCTTGGCAAGACTGGGGCTTGAGAGGTGCTCTTGTATAAATGTCCTTGCTGACATTCAAACCTGAATGCTTAGATTTGGTTTCCAGGTACTGGTGCTGAAATCGCAGAATCACAGAATTGTTTAGGTTGAAAAGAACTTTTAGATCATTCAGTCCAAAATTTAATGTGTAACACACTGAAAAAAGTTATGTGGAAATAACTATTCCTTGTACCCAACGAGCTATTCATTTTTATTCTCGAAGTGGTGGATATTTCTTTACATATTTGGAGATTCACCACCTCCATTTCAGAGATCAGTGTGACTTCTAACAAGAAATTAAGTCCACGTTCCCATTAGCTGCAACATCCTATACCTGCCATTGAGCACCCAGCAGTAAAGGATATGAAGATTCTTGTGACCTTGGAAATGCATCCAAAAAACAGAAGCAAATCACTCCAGACAGATATTTTCAGACTGCCGGGAGCACATATCAGGAGCTGTCTTATCATCAATTGTGATATTCAGTTTAGATTGGATTTTTTTTCATTAGTCTTCAGAAACTATGGCCGACAGCTGATGGAAAAGTAAGGATAAACAGTACCTCTCAAGGCACTTCTGTTTTGATGTGCATCAATTTTGAAATAGGTCTGGCTTTACAGGCAAGAATTACAAGAATTTTTTATAAGACCATATAGTGATGACAAAACACAGACAATAAGATTTTAGGTTGCTACTAGGCATAGCAGGCATGGACAGCCCATTGAAACCATTCAAGAAGTCTCTACAGAGCACAGGTATCTATAATCAACTTATTTTTAACTCTGTTACTCAAACAACTGTGTGCCAATAGCAACATATAATAATAATATATAAATATATATATATAATATAATAATATATAAATAATAATTCTCTCCAAATAAGAGAGAAGCTTTTCTTCTGCAGAGCTCCCTGGCTTCTAAATCCTCCTTCACATCCAGTTTTCTGCTGTGCCAGAGCAAAGGGCCATGGTGAAAAGGGGCAGAGGTTATATGTGCATGGGGCTAAGCTTTCAGGTGTGAGGAGAAGATTCCTATGTCAAAGGTGCCAAGTGAACACCCAGCACTGTACCAAAGAGCATCATACTTGTGAAGAGAAGGAAAAAAATCCAAGTTAGAGGACTGATCCCACAAGGACTTTTGGGATAGAAACCTGGAGGAGAGTAAAAAAGACATTTTATTCGGCAACATTTTTATTCTTGTGTGTGGGTCTTATACAGAACTTTGATGTTTTCCATAAAGAATAATTTTTCAAATGTGCAGCTGACACTCAGGTAGAGCACTCAAGTGGCTGAGAGAGCTTTTCCTCTGTCTCATTGCTGACCTTTTTGATTTTTAGAAAGTTTGAAAATGGAAAATTCTCTTTTTCCATTCTGCTAGACAGAATGTCATTGCCGTCAGTGTATGCTATTGCAAAGACAGTGCAACTTTACCTTGTGTTTTCCAAAATACAGATGTTTGGTTCTGGGTTGTGAATGACTCATGCACACCCTGTAAGAAGGCCTGGTTGTTTTATGGGGAGCTGGAAGGGTCAGAGGAGCCTCCAATGAGAGCAGTTTTTTGCACATGGACCTTCTCATGTGATTTAATATACTGTATTCTCCTAGAGAATTCTCTCCTTTAGTTAGTGCCTCCTCCTAGGGGAACTGATGTGTCTGCTCTGGACAAGGAGTCTGGGCAGTAGGGTGGGAACTGACAGACAGGCAGCAGCCAGGGTGTGGTAATAAATCGTTCGTTTTCAACTGGCAGCCTGTCACAAGTGGGGTCCTCCAGGGATCGGTGCTGGGCCAGGGCTGGTTAATATCTCCGTAAGTGATCTGGATAATGGGGTCAAGCATACCTGGATGAAGTTTGCCAGTGATACCAGACTGAATAGAAAAGTAGACACTTTGGAAAGGAGTGCTACCCTGCAGGAAGACCTGGATAGGCTAGAAGAGTGGGCTAATAAAAACCTTATGAAATACAACAAGGCAGATGTAAGGTATGGGAAAACATAATCCTAGAGTGCAACTCAGGCTGGGATCTACCCAGCTGGGGAGCTGCTCAGTGGAAAAGGACATGGAGGTCCTAGTGGGGAACAGCTTAATGCACCTCAGTAGCACATTGCTCACTCACAGAAACCCAACAGGATGCTGGGCTGCACCAACAAGGGCATCAGCAGCAGACATAAAGAAGTTACTGTCCCACTCACTCTATTCAGTGTTTGTCAGGCCACCCCCAGAGTACCGTGTTCAGTTTTGGTCCCTGCTACACACAAAAGATGTGGACAGGCTGGGGAGGGTCCAGAGAAGGGCCACAAAGATGACCAATGGTGTGGGAACCTGTCCCATGAGAAAAGGCTGAGAGAAATGGCTTTTCTCAGCTTGAGAAAAGAAGGCTTAGGGTAGACCTTATCACCATATTTATCCAGTATTTGAAGGGTGGCTGCAAAGAACATGGAGACTCCTTTTTTTTTGCTCTAAATCACATGGAAAAGGCAGGGAGTAATGAGTCTGGTTACTTCTGGGAAGATTCCAATTAGACACAAGAGGAAAATTTTTCACAATTAAGTCAATCAACCATTGGGCTAGTCTCTTGAGGGAAATGGTGGAATCCCCAATATTGGACACTTACAAGATTTGTGCATTTGTGCTCGCCTGTCTTGCCTAGACTGTGTTTTTGGCAAGAAAGGTTAGACCAGATGATACTTATGGTCCCTTCCAACCTGGTATTTTATAGTTCTATAATTTTATGATTCTGCCACTGGCTTAAAATGTCCCAAGGGAAAGCTTGCCCTTTGTATGGGATGTCTCTCATTCAGGCATGGAGTAAGAAATAGCTGCTACATGCTCAGTGTACCCCTAGATGTGCCACAAATGCTGCTCTCACAGACAGGTGCTAACTAGGCACTGCAACTGTTACAGCTTGGCAGTTCCTCAGCAGTTCCCCAAAATTTTATGCCTGAGGGAACATATCCTGTCTTGTTCCACCATACAAATGGTTTTCAACATCCTTCCAATTTGCCAGCCACTAAAAATTCCAGCAGAGTTGTGGTCTCCTGTGGAGAGAGTAGGTTTTCTTTTCTTTGTCTTTATCCATGGACTCCTTAAAAATAATTCACAGATCCCTGGGATCTCACATAGCGTGGGTTGAAAACAACAGTACTGGATCAGTAAACAGATCCCCTGGTGAAATGAAGACGTTTTTTCTTGGCTGCAAGTAGTACAGAAATAGGTGTGAAGTTAGTTCCATTTGTTTGTTGTTAGACAATGTATTCTTGTGGATAAGGCAGAGATCTGGCAGTCAGGAAACTGGGTAGCCAGCAGGACTTACAGTTGTGCATCATGCTCGGCAAAGCACAAAGCATGGTTGATGCTTGTGGGGAGGTGAGACAAACACTTGGCCCAATATTTTAGAGCCATAGAAGCAATTTTGGATAGAAAACTGGTTTCTGAAAAGGACAAGTAATGAAACAGATTTTTTTGGATGCGAGAAGTTCTGAAAAAGACCTTTCCTGACATACTGTGTTACTACAGAGAGACATTTTCCTGGAATTTTAACAGAAGTGGATTTCCTGGAGTGATGACAGTAGGAACAGCACTGGAGGTTTTTTTCCATGTCCCAGTACCACCAGAACAAATTTCCTTTTTGGTGTGTAGAAAACCTGTTTCTCCTGTATTACAGGAGGCAGTAGGAGTGTAGTACTTCATTGAGAATTTCAGTATGTCTCCAGCTAAATGGAATGATCTGGCTTCAGTTCAGCCTACTTGTAAAAGATGCCATCAACCTTTTAACTTTGCCAACAGGCTTCAGAGGAGCATCACATTCACCTAATAAAATACAAGGACTAACTTTTTCATTTTCCTCCCATACTGCTGCCTGAATGCAACCTGCTGGTAGGACATCATTACCACATCTTACACCTCCTCAAGCTCTCTGTAAGAGTCATGAAAATTTTTGCAAGAGTTATGTGGAGAAGAGAATACCCAGAAGGAGGAGAAAATCTCATCTTCCTACTAAACATGCCTTTAGCCCTGATGGATAGAAACATATGAACAAACTGGATATTGACTTTCTAAGATGGGATAGGGAAATGAAGGCTTGCTGATTGGATATGCATCAAAATGCTTGAACAGGTTCCTGAAAACCTGCTACTAATGCTTCACATCTCACATTGCCAGAATGTTTTAAGTGGCTCTTGCTGCTTTCCTGAACAGCCAGTTCTTGCAGCTGGGTGTTTGGAAAGCAGAGAGTTTGTTTTTAATGATCAGTTTTAACTGTGGACTAAACGAGGATTTCTCTCAAAAGAAGAGATAGTATATGAGGATCTTTAAACATTTCCATGATTGGAAATGAAAATTTCTGAAACTCTTCATAAAGGAGTTTCTGAAGAAGAAAATATGAGGGGGAGAGAACTTCCTTCTATCATCTTTCCAAGGAATCAGTCCTAATTTGGTGGCTGAAGAGAACAGTGTGCTTGAGATTTAGTCTGTGTGAGGTACACAAGTAATGCATGATGGAGCATCACTTTTGTACGTACAGAGAGTATTTCAAGCACATCTGCGTTCTGACTCTCCTGCACCAGAATGAACTGGATGAACAGCAAAGACAGAACTTCCCGTGGTTTACAGCAGAATCTTCATATTTGGAGGATATCAGGCACAGTGCCAGACAATAATCCATGACCCACTGAACTTGTATGCAGTTTTTAGTCTACATCTGACCTTGTGTCACCTCCATGTAGCTGTTAAGCACTGCAGATGTCACATTGAGTCCAGGGACTTTCAATTTGAGGGTCTAATAACCTTGTACCTCCTGCAAAGCTTCTCAGGAGCAGGATGTGGTGTTCAGGTCTGATACTGCCTCTAGAGCGTCCAGCCTCCACCTCTTTTTTGTCACACATGCTCATATGTCATTAAAGAGCTGCTTCACAGCCACTGCTCTGCTGTCATTTTGATGTAGGTCCCTGCTTTTTAGTTTGGAGTCCAAATAAAGTGACACTTTGCATTCACAAACCATGTAGCCCACGCAGAGTATTGTCCAAACATGAAGCTGCTGACCCACATGCCAGCTGTATGAATTAGGTCATCCTGGCTGTGTTTTGTCTTCACAGTACAGATAAGGAAAATAATTTATCCTTGTGGAAAGTGGGCTGGAAGTCAGTACAAGGATTTTAGTCCCAACAGACTTGTGTTGTTTTATTTACCCGTCCTAAGAGGGGATAATAAAAAACGAACAGGGGGGGAAAAGTCATAAAGTGCAAGGTGCATGCTGTGCCCCAGGCAGAGGATGCCGTGTGTACAAGCCAGGGCACTGCCTCTAAACAGAAGTCTGCGTTATCCTGACAATACTGAGATCCCAGCAAGAGACAAGTTTTGTCTGCAAGTAAATGCTTAGGAATAGACCATTCTTGCCCCACAACCATTATAGTACATTTGCTGAGAGGGAAGCAGGAAGAGGATTCAGCCCATGGAGAACTGAGAGGAGGTATGACTTTTCCCAAGTGGCAGAGCCAAGACTTAAGCCCCTTTCCCCCTTTCAGTGCTTAACCATCCTTTCTCCGAACGTCCCTCTGTGGCTGTGCCTGCAAAGCTGTCATTCTGAGGAGCATTAGGAGCTGCCTCCAAAGTAACTTCAGTGCAATTTCTCTCTTCCTCACCCCCGCACCCTCTCTCATTAACTTGAAAGCTCCTATTTATAAACCTGCTCAAGATTGCTTGTTCAGAAAGGAGGAGCTGAAACACTCTGCACACAGATTAAGAGACTCAGCAGAGATGCAGGCAAGCGCTACTTCTCACTCAAAGGGTAATAACCAGATGGAACAAGTCAGCAGGAAGAGTGCCTGAAATGTCACAGAAATGAGATCAAGCAACAGCTAGAGCTGTGTGTCTGCAGGCAGAAGGGGGAGAATCACAGGATCACAGGAAACAGTAAGAAAAAGGGCTGAGAGGAAGCAAAATATTTAAGTGGATAAGCACATCGGACTAAGTGGCCTGATAATCTCCCTAGACCACCACAGTTCCATTATGCATTTTTGACACTTTCTCCCAGCCTCTGTGACAGTGAGGAACAGGAAGCCTATAAAGCTGGCTTGCTGTGAAAAATTGTGCCGGGCTACTAACTGTGGAGTGACTTGTCATCTCTGCTGTTAAACTGTTCACTCGCTTCCCTGAATCTCACTGGGATGATGTTTGTAAGCATAAAACTTGTTAAACTCAGGCTTGCCTGCAATTTCTGCAGCACCTAGTGATTTTGTGCAGGCAAGCTAGAGAACAGACTGATGGCAACTTGAACCCCTGTGAGGGAAGACGTGAGTACCTAAATATCTGTCCTACATTGTATGGCACTATTTACAACAGCCTGACTTCTTTTATCTTTCCTCCTGACTATATTTTATGGTAATGATCCAGACATGACCCAGCTATCTCTTCTCTTCTGGGGAAGCACAATTATGAAAGATCAGACAAGCTCATCTGCTATGAAGATTGGGGGAAAAAAGCCAGTCTCCAAGTTTTATATAAAGAATAAACAAAACTGCAGTAACCCATAAGGAGTGACATTCATGGAGAGAAACAGAATCACATTGTTCAATAAATCAGAGGAGAACAAAGAGGTTCAATGACAGCACAAGACCAAAGCCATTTCTGCTAAGGAGCCTGCATCCACATACTGAACATAACCGCACCTCTTCCCTTTCCGGTTTTACAAAGGATTTCATGAAGCTCTTTGTACCAGCATGCAGGCACTTCCCTGAGCTGCTTCTTTTCACTGGGCTTCTCACTAGAGGGCAAAGGATGTGCTATACCTAGTGCTCTGCTCTGCTCTTTTGCCGCCTGAATGCTTCCTGTAACTCTCAAACATACCAGGTTTACTTTTCTTGATAGCTATGCTCTTAAGTGCTTTGTCATCTGACACATTATTATGTTACTTTAGAAACCCAAATTTTAAAGCCCACAATCTTACCAAGGTGAAGTCTCAATGTATTAAGTGACAGTTTATAGATCCAGTAAAGAACAAGCATTCCCACAAAATGCCCATGAGGTGTCAAATACAAGACACAACCACTGAAGAAATGAGGTAGACTGAGGGATTGAGAGAACCCAGAATTAGGGTAACAAAAGTAATGTGATATGTGCAATTGTGACTTTTTCAGTCTGATGATTTCAATGATGATGTGCTGGACATACCAGAGTACTGGGACACTCTTACAATATTACCAAAAAATTTCTAAGAAGCAAGTTACTGAATTTGTACTCATTCTCTTTGCTGGAGAAAACCTGATACAGTTTGTGGTATCATCTGATATATCTTACATATTTAAGAAGCTCCCTGCTGACATCAGAGAAAAAAACATTTTCCTATCTAGAGCATGTCTCAGTCACAGAGAGAGGTGGGTTTAGAAATGAGCAGTGAAAACTGTCACAGGTCTAGAAAGCCTGGTAAAGAAAAATAATTGAAGGAATTGCATTTACTGGGTTTATGAAAAAAAAAAATTGAGGAAGAACTAGGGAGACTGTCTTCTAGCAGAGCTATAAAAATGGCAGGGATTAATTGTTCCCTGCTTCTGTGACGGGAGGGGTGTGCCACAAATAGTGGCCAGCTTTGTTTGCATAAACAAAGATTTTGGTTAAGTATCAGAAGGAGCTTTTTTCTGAAAATAGGAAGAAAGAAGCAGTGGAGCAGCCTTGAAGGCTGTTAAGTTCCTGTTTATGGAGTCCCTCAAGAACGAAGCTTTGTTAGTCAGTGATGGTGTTGGCATGTTTACTTTTTCATAAGGGAGGTGCTTCTGAGGTCCTCCTAGACCCACATTTCTGTGATTTGTACTAAGTCTGCGGTCCTAGCAGAGCAAGGCTGTAAGATGTAATCTCATTATATAAATAAACAGAAATCTCCATTGTATTCCACACAACCAAACCTGGAAAGGGAAACAGACAGTTTGGCAAAAACAAAAGACCCAAGAACCTTTAAAGATTTATAGGTGTAATTTGACTCTGTAGTTCTATTTAGGAGTATCTGAGAAGAGTATACTGGGTTGAGTAGACTAAAGAGGGGGAAAGGACTCCTACTCCTCGTCCTTAGTTTTGTGGCAGGACAAACCAGCTTACCCTGTGCACAAACAGGTGGCTTCAGGGCTGGCAGTGGGATCCAGCCTGTATCTCAGTGACTACTCTCAAAATGTACAACTAACAAAACTTCTAACAAAATTTTATTGATGGACATATCCCAAAGTAGCTAAAGTGGTTCACAACTTCAAAGCTGGAATAGGAGAGAGGTTTGTGAAATTAAGATGTCTATATTCCTTGTCCAAAATCAGAGGGGAAAGCTGAGTAGCACACAGGCAAAATGCATGAACTTTAAATTACATTATGAATAACCTATGGTATAACTATTACATATAAGATTGCTGAGTATTTTTAAAATGCACTCATTGGGTTTGAGCTGAAACATTAGATTTACTCAAATGTAAGTTCTCTTAGTTAATAAAACTACATATGATTTGGCACTGTTATACATAGAAATCTAGTATGTTTGCTTTGCGAAAGCTTCATTAGGTTTCTTTCTTCATCCCAAATAATTTACTGATTGTTCATTTTTTATAATCTCAGTGGTTTTAGTTTTGCCTTTATTTTTTGTTTTTGTTTGAAAAGGAAGTTTCCGTGTCAAACATAGAGGCTTCTAAACAGTGACAGATCATGACTGATAATCCTACCTTAAGCACTCAAGCATGCATGTAAGAATCAAAACACTGTGAGCTTAACTCTGGAAGATGATAAGAACTGTGGCCCCAGTCCAGCAAACTGTATTTTTCCTGGGAATAGTCTGATTCAACTGGATTATTTGTGTGTGCTTCAGTCTAAGCACCAGGAAGAAGAGCAGTTCAATCAGAACCTGTTGGGATAAAGAGAAGCAGATTTGATTGTAGCAATGAAATGCACTCCCCTATCTTTGGTGGAGTTCGTCTAATGTATGCAAGGGTAAGTGAAACTGGATCTGGATCTCTAAGGTCCTTTCTCCCTTTAGATTCCAGCTTTCAATATGATATCTTTCACTTGGAATAAAATCAATTAATTGAGATAACAGATACTTATCACTGGTTTATGACAGAATGAAGTTGCCCAGGTTCTGTAGAAATTACTTATCTTTGTGTTACATAACCTAATAAATATATATTCTCCAAGAAGATTAAGCTTGGAGTATCTGGAACTCCTGTTTAAAGTACACAGTGGTGAAAAAAGCAGGCTCTGTCGTGCTGCCATTGCTAATGGCATGGAAGGATGGACTGTTCAGCCAGGTTGGTGGGAATTGATTGAGTCTCGATCCAGCTCACAAACAGGAGCCTTGGCTCAGCCCTGCTATGAGTGTCTCTGTCCCATGCTCCACTACACAGGGCAGAGATGCACAAAATCTGATGGGAAACCCGCAGAATAAACTGTACC
The DNA here is from genome assembly GCA_013400175.1 of Phainopepla nitens. Taxonomy (NCBI): domain Eukaryota; kingdom Metazoa; phylum Chordata; class Aves; order Passeriformes; family Bombycillidae; genus Phainopepla; species Phainopepla nitens. Next base: position 166,435 of record VXBQ01002743.1, read on the forward strand.
AGAGGTCAGATCCATCCTAGGGTCTAGATGTTTGTCACCACTTCTCTGTCTATCAGCTCTTTGTTCAGTGTGGCCCAGATATGAATAATGCAAAAGCCTATTTGAATCATGTGGCCTCTGCTTGTTCTCAGGTTTCTTGGACGAACAGCAGTTTACTGCAATACTGCAGCATCTACATCCTGTGTCTAGGACTGTTTTCCATCTCTTTCTTGCTTCAGAGTAGCAGGGCTTGGACGACTGAAAAGGATTAGTAGAAATGCAGAAAAACACCAAGCCCAGAGCTCCTGGCTTAGAGAAAGGGACAATGCCTGTTTCCTGCCTCTCCCATGCAAGCTGCATAGCCTGGATCTGAAATCTGGTTGGCTCCTCTTGCTGGGGGTCAGCTCTTTGCAGTTTGTCCAGAAAACTCCAATTTGGTGCAGAGCTATAGATGGTTATATAGAGCCATATACATGTGATTATTGTATGTTGATGGGACATGGAAACAAAAAAAATTGGAGAAAACAGCTAACACAAGACTGTTACAAACTGCAAAATAAGATGGAAGCTCACTGTTTTCCATGCACCTGCAATTCTCTGTTATTTGCTTTCCTTGCTGTTCTCTGCTCCTTCCATAGTCTCTCAGTGTGTAAAATCATAATTACATTGCATAACTTACGGTGCTGATGTCACTGTGGAATTTGGTGCTTGGCTGTTGTATTTATTTTTATTAGATGTAGTGATTAGAATCTAAGCAGTGTTCATAGCTTTAAAACTTCTATGAATATGTACTTGTTTCCAATGGGATTTTCTTTGTGCTTCTTAAATATCTTTCTGATTCAGAATACTTATTGAAACTTGGAGAATGAATGTGTATGGAGAAGCATCAGGAGGGGAGTCTGGATCTTAAAAGCATAATCAAATATCTTAAGGGCAGCAAACTTGTACTGTAGGGCAAGGTACTTTATTGCTTAGGTTACTGACAACTGTAAAATACCTTTCAGAAGAAACCAAAAGCATTGGTAAGGGAGTGTAATGTGTTTTTTCATTACACTGAACCAAAGCTAGCCCAAAGCCTGTGAGAGCTATTACTGTTGAACTTACTGGGAACTGTGGAAAAGGGGCTCAAATTCCAGTGCCTGGGTTCCCAAACACCAGGTCACTAGTGAAATATCAGGAATTAGTGTCCACCTTTTCTTTACTTGTATGTGATGAAGAGGGATCCCAGGAAGAGCAGCAAGGAAACTGAATCAAGTGAATCCATTTCTGTACAACAGATTCATCCGCTTATGTGGGGATGAACTGGAGTGTCCCACTGAGGGTAGTAGGCTAGATCACCTCAGAAGAGAAGCCTATTCTTCTGTATGTATTTGATTTGCTTAGTTTGGAGGGGCTGTATTAAATCCACATGTCACAGGAATGACAGTCTTAAAAGAGCTGATTTGTTCACTAGGTTAAAATTAGTGTTCTTCATGTTTCATTTTGGTGGTGCCTTTCTTTGACATATCTGGCTCTACCTGCAGTTGTAGTTATTCCAGAACAGGAGTGCCTTTTTCTGGTTTAAGATAAGCCACTCCTGCACTAGGTTATAGGTGCTACTCAGTGTTACCTTGCCTGGTCTCTTCAGTACTGTTTGCTCTCCTTTTTATGGCCATCTTGTCTTTTCAGGTTGACAGTTTTTCTGTCTTGCGCTGTCTGCCTGTATAGTCCTTGGAAAACCTCTTATCATGAGAAAAATAAAAAAATTTTGAACATTTTCCAGCGTGTGTTCACAGACACAAGGAGCAGATACAGCCTTGGGAGCTATCAACTCAGAGTCCACATTTCAAAATGTGTTCTGGCACACATTGTTTGTTCAGGAGAAGTCATACAGAAATACTTCTGAGACATCTACACCTTGTTTATCAGTTCAGTGTCATTGAACATTTTCTCTTGTCCTTTCACCAGAAGGAAAAAACCATAAGTGCACACGAAAGGGTCAATGTTTTTGAAAGGTCAGTAATTCCAGATGAAATGCAAACCTAAGGCTTAAAAAAAAAAAAAAGAAAAAAAAAAGAAATCTCCATTGAGCAATAAGGCACTTAGAGTTTGACTTTGTTATGCAAGAGAGAAACTTTCCAGCTGGTTGGCAGTGGCTCCAAAGGGTGTCCATGTGGTTATTGATTAATTAAATCTATTGTTATTCACTTCTTTCATTAATCCAAGTGTTTTCTCTTCACTTGTGTCCCTGCATAACCCTCCCAGTTCTAAAGATTTGGAATGTCAGAGACAACTGCTATGAATATCAGGTTGCTTATTTGAAATGCTAACTCTTCCTCTCTCAGAAATTTCTAGGTGTGGCATTTTAGACCTCAGAAGAATGAGAAAGCTACTTCAAGTTGAAGGTTTCTCCCATCTCATGATCAGGCCTGGAACTCTGTAACGTATAATGTGTAACAGAGAGGAAGGGCATAAAAGGCTGGACCAGAGGGCTGACTCCACTGCTTTTTGTATCACTGCACTCAGTTCCGGTGCTCAAACACAAACCTTAGTGGGTTGTGTGAGGAACAGATGTCTCTAGAGGCTTGACACTTGCTGTTCAGGGTTCTAAATCTCTGGTGGACTAGTGTGGAGAATAAGATTCGTAATATCAGCAAGCCAGCACCACAGTTTTGCTTCTCTGTCCTTGAGTCCATTGAAAATCTCTAAAAAGTCTCATACCCACATAGTCCTCTGCTTAGAGTCCCAACAACCAAAGACCCTGAGCAGTACTGCTGCCCCAGCAGTAGGAGGCTATGTTTAAAACTCCAGAGAAAAGCTCAGCCCTTGCTAGGCCACACAGTCCCCAGCATCTCTGTTTGCTGTACTGAGGGTACTTTGTGTGCTGGTCCCTGGCCCAGCGCCACCTACTTGTGTCACACAGGAAGCTGAAACCCTGCCAGCTGGGAGCCGCTTCTGGTCGCTATCTCCAGCCATCACTGCTCGATTGGATCCTGTTAACCAGGCTCCTGACCTGCCAGCCCTGCAGGTCCCAGGCATTTGCTTTCCCTTTCGAGCCCTTGAGATAGCAGAGTCTGTTCTACTGCCATGAATGTGTTTAGGAAATGCCAAGTCTTAATTAACTACTTCTGGGTACTGGGAACTTTTTGCTTGACTGGAAACATTTGCCAGAAAGTGGGATGGACTGTGTTCATGCCTAAGAGTAAGGCAGACCTCTTTGATAACGCTTCCCCACAGAAGCAATTCTTTATCACAGCAGTGACAAGTCACTCCTAGTTCCTTCCTGCTCTATACCAGCGTTGTTTCCACTGAAATACAGGGGTCATTTGAAGGGTAAAGCTGCAGCCATCACTCAAGTCAAGAGGGCACTACCTGCACCTTTCTGAAGCAGAGAAAGAGAGGAGACATTTCCAGTTCAAGACTATTTGGCTGCTTTACAGTTTTGTTTGGTGAACATAAAAGAGACTTGGAATCTTCAGAGGCCTCTTTAGGAAATCCTTTACAAGTTCCTTTGGTAGATGAGTTTTACCTAAACAATTCAACTAATTATAATGAGTCACTTGATCCTGGAAGAACAGGGAAATTGTATCACGCACATTTCATACAGGATTTACTTAAGCATTCTGGGTTTTAGCTCTTTGGCACCTGCAGTTAGCCCTTTTGCCTGTAATTTTGGCTGGCAATAATACTGATGCCTTCGTACCAGAGAAACGGGCTTCCTCTTCTGCAGAGCAACAACAATAGTGTCAGCTGGCAGGCTCATTTCTTGTAAACATCACGGGCGAACAAAATATGCACAGGTTGGTGTACCAGTCCAGTAGGATATCAAAGGAGACATCTGTGCCTGAGGATGTCCATTTTCCCCTAGTTGCAGAGAGGGAGGGAGGGAGGGAGGTACCTAAAGATTACCTTGCTGGTAAGTATAGATCACCCTGGTTATAGCAGTGCTGCTAACAAATTCTCTGGTAAACCTTCATGCAACACAGTATCAGGAAGGCCACCTCCTTTTCCTAAAGCATTTTTAAATAGGATTTTTAACCATTTCCTAGCCACAACAATGTGTTGGCCATTGGGAGAGTCTCCAAGCAACCTCAGAGAGGGGCTGGCACCGCAGACGTGGAGGAGCAGCTGTGGGGAGGAGCAGACCTGTTTAGCTTGTGTGCTGCTTAGCCCTATAAATGTCTTGAGCACAGAGGAAATTTGCAGTCAATTTGGTGCAAAAAAAATATTTCAGCATAATTGCAGTAATTAAACAAGAATGCTTCTTTTAACTAAACATCTGTTACCTTTTTCTGATTGAACGAAATAGTTATAAGCCTCTGAGGCTCACTATTACTCTCTCTTCTTTTCTGTCTTAAATCTCTTTTCTTGCTGTCTGTTTTATCAGTGAGTGTGCCTGAGGATTTTGCAGTGTCTCTCTTTGATCAGGTTAGAAATGTTTGTGGTTTTTTTACTCTCTTCACACACAAGACAATCTTCCACAGATTCAGCAGAACTTTTGTGCCAGCAGCTGCCTGCCCTTCTCTGCTGATGCACCACTGCTGCCCTAACCTCTGTGGAGGGGACTGATCCTGGAAATATTTTGATCCTGATAAGAATAAGGCTGCCAGTAGAAGCAAACAGTTCCTTATCATCATACAATGGTATCTAACAAACAGGAACAAAGGCCTTTCCCTGAATTACAATGATGCTTCACCTGCTTTTGGACTCAGGTTGAAGCAGTGTAAGGTGCTACAACCAAAGGAGGTGCAGGCAAAACCATTTAACTCTGTACTCTATCAAATAATTTGATTGTTACCCTCTTCCCAAAAAGAGCCACCACAAGCAGTGTTGGGGGTGGTGATGTCTGAAAACTGTTTACCTGATCCCACATAGTAGGGATCACTCTTCCAGCTTTCTGTCTCTTCAGATAATTTTCTGTTGCTTTCTCATCATCTTATCCTCATCCACCTTCCTTGTTTTCCTCTCTGCACTCTTCAAATATTTCTGTATTGGTCTTTTAGGTCACCTAAGTGAAGTTAGAAGAACAGCTGGTTATGAAAGAGCAACAGTGATAGTCAGCTTAATAGCAAGACTGCTGTGTACTCAGCTCCACTAGGTTCCCTCGAATATAAGTGCCTGGCCTCACCTGACCTGTGGCCCCAAGCAGTCTTGCCTTTGTATTGGTTTAAATTGCCTGCAAAGGGCTCACCCTATTTAAGAAAGGCTATAAGAAAAGAATCCTAAAATCCATTTTAATTTCTGAACAGGCAATAATCTTGGACAGTGCATGATAGAGCTTATAAACAGCACTTAGATTGCCCATGATGTCACAAACCACAAGAGCATCTGACTTGTGATTTATTACATCACATCATGACTTGTTCATAGGCTTGTAGTTTGCAGCTTATTTACAGTCAGTACACCTACTATTATTACTAAGCCATCCAAGTGTTATGCAGATACAAAAATGCTGCTTGGAATTGAAACAGTAAACAACCAATTAAAAGTTTAACCTCTTTCTTTCTGATCTCTTCCTACGTGATTAACTGAGGATACTGTTGCATAAATTACAGTTGTGCCAGATAATGAAAAATCGGTGTTCTTTCATTTTGCCTATCACATTTGAAAAACACTCAAAGATTTTCTTTTTTAGTATTTATGCTCAAAAATAATTTCTCATTAAAACTGCATTTATTTGAAGACATATTCTTTCCTTTTCTTCACTGCAAGGTTGTTGTTTTACAAGATTTCCTAGAATAAAGCAGCAAAAGCTAATTTCCGGAATTTAATGAAAGAAGAATTTTAATTCTTTTTCTAGTTCTTGACACTGCATACATATACACACAAATTGGTTTATCTAAACAGTAGTTTGAAAAAACAGAGTTGGGCAATGTAATTAGAAAGGGAAAAGCTTGCTATTCAGATTAATTAAGCTAAGTAACATTCAATTTTTATGTCACATCTTTTTGGCAGAGGAGGTAATCTCATTTACTTTGACCATGTTTTGGAAGAGGTCACAGTTAAGATTTCAATACAGGCCAATATAAACCCCAGGCATTAATGAATTCTGAATGTAATGATTTTAAGATTGGAAAAATCCTTCGTTCCACTCCCTATCTATATCATTGAGTTACAGGGATTATTTGCTTTTGAATAGCCCAGTTGCAGAGAAAGGCACTCACCCAAAAATCTACAGAAAGAACTGAGCCATTTCAACCAGTCCTTGTTCAACTACATGCATTTTAAAATAAAGAAAATCCCATCCTGAGAAAAATGTGTGATAATATTTAGGTATCTAAAAACTGGTATATCCTGGTATCTAAGGGTGGACAAGGGAGTAACACCATCATTCAGAAATGGTAAAATGGGAAATAATTTATGTAGCTCCTCTCAACTGAGTATCAGGGGACCTGACTGGTACATCAGCACGTGCTCTCTATCAAAGGTTACTGTAAAGCACTCCTAAACATATTGTTGTGATTTACTCCCTTGCTTTAAAAAAAAACCCTCAGGGGAATCTAAGGCTATAGAAGAAAAGTAATTACCAGTACTAATGTCCTGTACAATACCTGGGTCTATGCCTCATAGTTTCATAGTCTGAGATCTTAAAAATGCAATCCTCAGGACAGAAACTCCTTTTGTATTCTCACAGGACTAAGAACCCTGAGCCAGCTGGTTGAAGGAGATCAAACACTACGTGTCAGTGTGATTTGCAAGACAGACACAAAGGAAACTTTTCTGTAGCCAACTGGTTCTTTCTAAACACTCATTTGTATTAATTAAAAGATTTACAGTTTTAGCGGCTCTTACTGGAATTGGAACTGAGTGCAGATAAGACAGTTCAAGGTGCATGAGAAATCAGATTTATTGAAGTCTTCTCTGTACAGATTTTGCATTAAATTCCTAATCTTGTTTTTAAGTAGTGAGTTGCCTAGCTGAGGTGAACCAATGGCCATGAGAGAGAAATCTAATGAACAGCCTGTCAGCAGTAATTCTTCTAGTTGAGTTTACATATTTCTGTAGGTGGCCTTAAAGCTGGGTTTTATTCATTGTGACCTGCTTTTAAACATGAGTGTTTCCAGACTCTTGCTGGGGTAGGTAGAGAGCTTAGTGGAGATCGTGGGAGAGCCATGTGCTTGCTGCCTCTGAAAAGACAACAAGGTGCCTTAAATTGAAGAAAAATGCTTATCTTTTTTCAAAGAAAAAATACTTGTGTGCAGTGCTACTTATCTCAGGTGTTTAGTCATCAAGGAAGAGGCCTTGAAAATTCAGAAATCAAATTATTAAGCAAATTAATAAATAAATAGGGGAAAAAAAAAAGCCCCCTGGATATGGGAGACACTGGCAAAGAGAGTTCTGCTTTCAGGATCTTCTACACAGTCATGACAGCTCAAATCCCATTTCCCTTTGATCAAAGTACCTACGCAACCCCTTGAATTGCAGCTTTAAGGAAAATATTGCAAAACTTCCCTGTGTGAAAGTACACACATTTTTTGGTATCATCCTGTTCCTGGTACAGTGCTGCTGGCACAGAGCAGTGCTGGAGGCAAACCAGGTGCCCTCCACAAGAATCCACTGTGGATCTTCCTTTGTCTTACCATATCCCTGGACAAGTGATAGCAGCCACTGTCAGAACGTGGGCAATGGCTAAATAAACCTCTGCTGGGGACTTTCTTATGTCTTATTTTGGATTTGGAAGAGTTAATAAATTCACAGATTTGGTTTTCCTCCTCCATAGTTAGATCCCAGAGGGAAAATGTCATAAGCCTCAACTACATCCTTAATCTCTTGAACAATAGAAACTGTGTTAAAAAACCCAAAACAACTATCTTCCTCGGAAGGGTGGATGCTCATCAGTGATCGTCAGCTGGGATTCTGGTGTGAGCCTTGCACGGGCTGGGCTGGGCTGGGCACACCAAGAGGGCACCTCCTTACCTGGGCTGGGCTGGGCTCCTGCCAGGCAGGTGTTTGTGGCTCAAAAACTAGCAGGGTGCTCTGCAGCAGTGTGGAAAGATGTCGGGGAAGGAGGAGCCTGGGCAGGTGGGTGACAGCTTGCTCACCGCTGTAAGAAGTGGCTTCTTTCCAGCTGGGAGTGCTTTGGCAAAGGGATGGGGTGGACAGATGCTCTGCATTTGCCCAATTTATCTTCTGGAGAGGTGCCTTCCCTCTCTGGGTCTGTCAGCTCCCCTGCACTAAAAATACTTCGCTGAAACGTGCCCTCCTGTGCACTCAGTCGTGCAGAGAGCCTGACCATCAGCTCAGCTGGCAGAAGGCAGCCTTCTGGCATTTTCTGTGTACTGCAGGAAGGGCACAGTCAGCTGCCCAGAACCATTATCAAAAGAATTGGGACATAGAATTGCACATATTAACCCAGCCTCTCCTCTCTTCCTCCTCCCTCTGACTCAACAAGTGGTGTAAGTTCCAAACAGCATCCTTATCCTACAAGTGTGTTTAATTTCCTTAACAAATTGAGGTATTAGGAATTTTAAACCCCAGATGTTTCTCAGAGTTATGTAAACCAAGAGGCACCCAGATGCTCACGTAAGAGCAGAGGGAAAATCCCTTTGGGAACATGTGCCTGGCCCGTGGCTGCAATGGGCTGCCAAGCAGTGTTATTCAAACTGTGACGTGCCACAGGCTGAGATAGCAAAAGTCCAAAGCAAGGACAATGAGGTGAAGGTGTAAAGTGACACACTGCTCCTTTTCTTTTTCCCCAGGTGGGCCTTGGAAAAATTAGAATATACTACAGCTGTGCCTTCCAAATCAAGACTCAAGTTCTCCTGGGTACGAACTCCAGCAGACACCAGAAAGAATGGCAATATGTATCAAAAGAAAAAAGATGTAACAAAACAGATAAACATTAACATTCAGTGTTTTCCCAGTGTACTGTATTTCATTTTCCCCTGCTTGTTTCACTCTCCTTTTGAGACAAAGGCTTGTCATTTGGAAAAGAAGAAATTTCCTCTTGTTTGTTGCATTAGGGCATATAGGAAGGTCTGAAAATGTTTAGGTATTTGAAAACTACTGTCTACTTTTAGAACTGTCACAAACACTGAGTCTGTTTCCTGGAGGTCTTTCGTGGCGACCTTCAGATGTTGACTATGAAGTCTTTGAATTCTTAGAGAAAGTAGCTGGGTCTTTTTTTCTTTCCAACAGCTTAATTTATCCTTTCAATTGAAGAGATGTTAATGAACACACGCTCTTACAAACAGCTGTTCCTGCCTTGTACTAGAGCTCATCTCCACCATGATAGCTCTGCTGAAAAGAGAAAATTGATCTGCCAGTGTGAATTCAGTCCTGTGTGAACTTTTGGTTTCCTTTCTTCTGTAAGGCTCTGTCCTTCACCCCAGAATGGGCAGCCTGCCTCTGTCTACCCTGGGATGTCCTGTTACAGGGATCAATGACACAGCTTAGCCTTATCTTGTACTAGGAAATTATAGAACTATCAAGAGCACAGAAAATACCTTTTCTCTCCCTCTCCTCCCACCAAGTAACTGCGATCAGCACAAGCTTTACTCTAAGTGCAGTGGTAAGAGGAAAAAGCAGCAGCAGGAGGCTTTGTGCTGGTGTGGCTTATTATTACTGTCTGAGAAAATAAACTCCAAATGTAGTACTGAGGTTTGCTAGTTACACCATTGCCCCTGAAGCCGTATCTTGTTTAGTGGAGGCAAAAAATGAGATTGGAAACTGTGCAACTAGTGAGGCAGTATTTTATTAAATGCTGCAGCACCCTGAGGAGTGAAGGAAGGTGTAGGTACCTAATAAAAGCATTTGATAATATTTTGAGAACATCCACATGCACATGGGGCCTTTCCAAGGGGACCGTCACAAAACTCTGTGTATCTCGTCTCATTCTATCTCGTCTCTGTTGAGATACCAGGGAATCCATGGCCGGGATATCATCAGGGCCTTCTGGCTGAAAGGTACTGACTACAATAGTGTCTGACTCAGTTTCAGCCTAGTGGCCTCCTCTCAATATGTGCCAGATATAAGGAGCTCTTCATCATGCAGGTATCTCCAAAGAACCAAATTGAGGCCAGCTTATCCTGGCATGTAGAGTACTAATCCAGGGCTGAGTCACCACTGAATCTCACCGGACCAGGTTTTGAATCACGTCAGAGGATCAGTTGTTTTTTGTCAAAATCCTCAAGCTCTCTATCCCTACTCGCCAGGAAAGCTGTTTAGCTTCCTGCCACTGTTTCAGAGCATTACTCTTTCAAAGTGGCCTGTGCTTGACTTCTTAATGCAGCTCCCCGGAGAGGAGGAAACACAGCGTCACCTTGGGCCGGGGCTGGGTGCCCTGGGCGTGTGACCTTTGCCATGCTAACCTGCCCTCATCTTGCCCGGCAGCATTAATTGCCTCTTAGGGCAGCTTTGTTGCCAGCTCTGGGAGGTTGGGACAGACAGCTCATGCTTCCGCTAGTTAGGAGCCAGTAATAGCCACTTTGTGTCCTGGGATGAGAGAAGGAGAGGCTGGTAATACCCCTGCTTCGGTGCCCCATTAGAGCGGAGGAATCCTCAAAATGTGGGTTAGTTTCAGCTGAGCCCCCTCCCTCTCCAGCCCAGGCTCTTCCTCATCTTGTTTCGGCTCTGCACCACAGCCCACGTGAGGAGGGCGTGATGCTATTTATTCTTGTTTCCTCCCTCTCTAAGATCCTATCAGAAACACCAGTCTGAGTCAGAGGCAGAGGCTGTGACTGAAATGAGAGAGAAAACTTGGAAATGCACAGATTTCAGCCCAGTGTGGCTACCCCAGCTCTTTGGAAAACTGGGCCTCAAAAATGTGTGAGATACTCAGCAAAACAGCAGCTAAAGAAAGACTGTGTGAATTAGAAACTGCCTAGCAAGCAGCAAGAAAAGGAGTGGCTGGCTTGTCATAGGTAAGGAACAGGACTCAGAGGAGTGTTGTAGCATGGGTGTTACATGACCTTCTACCCTCTTGCAATATCTGCTATTTTTGGACATTTGCTGAGAAGAATGCCTCCAAGATCACTCCTCTAGTTTATTGGGTGGTGATAGCTGGGTTTTCCAGCACAAACAGAACTGTGCTACAGTGAGAGGTTTCCAGCAGTGATATTTTTCCACATGCATTTGGATGAAAAGTCATTTAAAAGCCTACTCTCTGCATTTGGCAGGTAGGGGCAGGGTACAACAAACCAAAAACATGTGTCCAAATATTCCAGTCCCAAACACTTAGGTCTAGCTGCTTACAACATGTTTCATTGCATATTAAAGAGCACAGGTCTGGAAGGATCTGGAAATACTTTCCACATCCAGATCTCCCCAGCAAGAACCATGTCCTGGGCAGATTGCATTTTTATTGCCTTCATTGCCTTGCCGAGATGATATCCCAGTACTTAAGGTGAACTGTGTGAGTAATGGTACTTCAGTAGAATGGAACCATTTACTTCTGCTCAAGTGAACCGGTGCTTAATGGTCTGTACAGTTATATGACCTCTGGTTGCAATCTGATCAGATAGCACAAACTAAATGCTGTGGAGTCTTGCTGATAACGGGAGGAGAATGGAGGCACAGGATCTGTAGTGTTACCCAAAGTAGGGACAACGGGTCAGCAGGTGGCAATCATATCTGAAGCAGGAAAAGCCCACCACTGCTAGAAAAATTTTCTACCAGCCATGTCTTCAGTGAGATGTGTAACTGAGAGATCTGGATGCTTTGTGTACTGGTTCTAATCACATGGATTTAATTTTTCTTTGCAGTCTGTTAACAGCATACCTTTGCCATGTCCCAGATGTTATGACTTAATTTCCCTTCCTTCCATTCTGCCATGCCCTCTAGTTGCAGTTCTGATAGGTTATATTCAGTCTCCTCCTTGGCCAGACAGCAGTACAGGTCCTGCAGAAGTGCAGCCTTGTTATTTGCTGCTAAAAAGCTGCTATGGAACGGGTGCACTTCGCAAATGTAAGCCATGTGTTATCATTAACCACATCTGTTGCTCAGGTGTGTGAAAAAAGGGCATTTCGGTCCTTGCAGACATGAATGGCTCACTGACTTCACTGGCCTGGTTTGTCCATGCAAAGTCAGTCAACTGCAGCAGTTTGATCAACACCACCTTTAATACAGCACTTCAGCTTAGGCATATTTGCTCATATACTGCTACTTCAGAGGTGCTTTTATCTGGGCCTTTTTATAATACACAGAAAAGTGTGGCACAAACCATTTCCAGAGCATCTGACCTCATTTTCAGCCTGTCAAATGGGAGAGAGGCCGTGAAGCATAAGGAGAGTGGTTGGGACCAGGCAGGGAGTATGCAGCAATGGCAGAATTTTTGATACATGTTGTCCTAACAACAGCAGCTTTCTGTAAGCCACGATTTCCTGTACTAACATCTTGAGGAATCCTTGGGTATGGCCTGTTACCTGAAAGGCACTTCATCCTCTTGTAGGGAGGGAGGAGGTGAGAAAAAAAATTATGCTGCTGCTTTTAACATGAATTTAGCACTGAGGAGAGTAACTTCCTCCCAAACCTGGAGCCTGAAGCTCTGTCTTATCCACAGGGCATGGGAAACAGGCAGGGCTGGAGCAAATGTCCCTGTTCTGCATTTTCTAGTTGAACTGGGAGCTTGCATCCATGCATGTGAAGTGCTGCAGGAAAGGGGCAAGTGTTGAAGATAGTCAGTTCTTTCTTGTGGGCTTTGCTGGGCATATATAGTGACCAAAGTTTTTACAGACCTCAGAATACCAGCCCTCAGTAGTCTGCTAACACTGCTTTCAGGGAAGCAAGGTAAGGGGCCTAAAACCAGGTGACCTGGGCATGGTTACATGACAGGTTTGTTGCAAGACAAGCACTTATACCAGAGCCTCCCAAATCCTTGCCATTTCTCTTCGGTTAGAGCAGCTTCAGTTGCACATGCAGATCTCAGCCCCATAACCAAACAGCTAATTTAGGCCTATTGTAAGTGAGATATGAACCACTGAGGATTAAAAGTCATTTTTCTCATCCTGCCAACAGTCACCAGATGGAATCTGACAGCTAAGCACTGCTAGTCTGTGCTTCATCTAAGCTGGCAGCCTTCTTGCTGAAGTCAAGGTCACCAGGAGTAGCACGGTACGGTGAAGAGGCAATTAAAGCACATGGGAGCCACGCGGGCACTCACAGCAGGTTTTATTTCTCACCCCTTCTGCTGCCCAGTTTTCACAATGCACATCTACAGATTCAGGTTATAACCCCAGAAGTGTTGCAACAAGTTAGGGCTTGGAACACATTTTGTCTGCAATGTTTGCACGGTGTGTCTCGCGAGCAGCCAGGGGATCCCAGGCACGCCAGTAATGCAGGTGGGAATGGCTGGATGAAACTTCCAGGTAGCGAGCAAAGCTTTAGCTCCCATCCCATTGTAACCCAAATGGTGTCAAGCATAAGCTCCCTGAAACCAAAACTTCCCTACCTACTCCTTTCTTGGCTGCCTGCAGCCTTTGCCCAGAGAGCTTGTGGTGCTGCAGCACCACAGAGCAGTGGTGTATGGGAAAGAAAGGGCAAGCATCGGAGTGGTACTGCCTCAGACAGCTGCTCACACCTTGCCCACCAAAGCTGTGATCTGCATTCAGAACCTGACCCAGTTCTAGCCCCTGCTGGCTTCACAGGAAAAACACTGTGGGGTTTTCAGGAAGCACTTGCACAACAGCCGATACCAGGTGAGCTGCAGGCCGAGACAGATGTGTCATCAAAGCAGTGTTGCCAAGTGTGTTGCAAGGATGAGTGAAGGATGTTGGCATTTTGTGTCATTCATACCTAGAGGACCATTTTCGTTTTTCAAATACAGTCAAAATGCAGGGGAGAAGGGGATAAGCGTGGCTGGGACTTTAAGACATCAGTTATGAGTGGGAATGTGTACCTGGCATGAAGTCAGTTCTTTCAGTAACGCTTATGTTGCTTTTTATGCTTTTGTAGCAAACTCATCAGTGGATTAAGACCAAGAAAAGGGTAGGCACCTTCGCTTCAAGAGAAGGGCTATGACCTGGTAGTGTGAAATTACTGTGTTTTGGAAATTTTCCCTTCATATCCGACATTTCCTCTACATCTACCCAGGAGCTCTGACCCAACTCTCAAGAACAACCTCTAATCACATGTGAGCACAAGTGGAGGATAACATACTTTCTTTCACCAGAATGAAGAGGGAAAGCAGTGACAAACACAACAACTGATGGGAAAAGTCCTCTCTTTAGTATGAACCAGATGTCCTCCAGCCTGAGGAGCTGGTGTGTGGCTCACAGTGGAATGGGAGTGCTGGGGTGGACAAGAGAGCTTGGAATGGTTCACCTGGCCTGACCTGGTCATACATGCTCCTTGTAACCTTTGACGAAATACTGGTTGTTTCTTTCTGAAAGCCATTTGTTTCCCACCTACCTACCACGTCAGTCCTTAGAAAAGCTTGCCTTGGGAAAAAAAAACGCCTGGTCATCAGCCTGGTAAGTCAGGCTTCTTGTCTCCTCTCTCTCTCGCTTGACCTCTTTTTGCCAACGAGAAGCACATTTGTCCCAGACCCACAGAGTCCACATCAGAAATCTCTGCTTTAGCTTCCCTGGATCTGGCAATATCTAGAGAACTAGAAGAGGGAAATGAGAGCAAAAGATGGTGCAGGGAGGTATCAAAATAAATGGACAGGAAAAATGAGATCGATGTGTGATCCCAGGCTACCGGATGGGTAGGTCAAGGAAAAGAAGGAACAGGACTTTTAGAAAAGAGTTCTCACCCTAAGGGAACTAGGTGAAAGACATGGCAAATTTTATTAGAAAGATCTCCAAGGTTGAAAGATGTCAAAAGGCTGCTAAGAGCAGGGAAAAAACCCAATATTCATCTTGGAAAATATGAGGCATAGGGATAGCTGCAGCCCTATGGAGAGGTTCACATTTTTCCTTAGATGGCCCTTGTTTAGTTATGCTATGCACCAGTACTTGCAGCACAGACCTGCAGATGCCACAACTTAACCCTGCAACGTTAGCAAGTGTCTGCAATGGCTGGGCCCAAACCACGTGGCTCAAGGTGCCACATGGCTTTTCTTCTTGGGCAGCACCCAGGAAGGAGCTGTAGCAGCTCCACAGGTCCCATCCCTACCCCTGTCTGCCTGGAGGCCTCCCAGTGTCCAGGCCAGCTCGGCGTGGGGGCTGGGCAGACAGCGGTGCTGGTGTAACTGGTTTGGGCAGCATACCGGAGCAGAGCCGCTGCCAGACAGCGCTGCCCCGGCCCAAGGGCTGCTCCTGCGGCGCCTCCACGGGCACGGCGGCAGCCGGACCAGCACCCCGAGCAGGTCCCTCTGAGGAAGGGCCCCATGCCGGCACACGGGCAGGAACACGTGCCGGTGCCAGGCCCCGCTGCGGGTCAGGCCAGGTGAGCGAGGAGCGCGGTCCAGCCTCAGGTGCCGCCGCCGGGCCGAGCGGAGGCCAAGCGGAGGCCGGAGATGCTTCTCATCGGCTCCAGCCACGCGTGCACAGGGTCAGGACACGGCACCGCCCACGGCACCAGCTGTGCTACGGGCTGCTCTGCAGGGAAACCGTGTCCTTGCGGAAAAATTACTCTCAAGGTCTCCCTCTTTTGCTGTCCCAAGTTGCCCTTGATGGTAGTGGAAAAAGCCAAGGCAGGAGTCCTGTTCTGCAGCATTTTCTCCTTGAACTCCAGAAGGCAAGTTGAAGTTGCTGTAAATGCAGCAACACACTTCGCCACTGAGGCATTTCCGTGTGGTTGACTGGGATTGTGCCTAAATGTCACAGCAGGCCAGAAATATGTCGTCCTAGCCTAAACAGCTCTTTCGACTCCTGCTCCAAGGACCAGCATGAAATGATGAAAAGGGCATCAGGCAAGGACAGCTAGCCACTGTCTTCTACCAGTCAGTCTTAGCTGGAGATTCCTGCCCTGGAGGTCATTAAGCCAAGGAAGCCTCCTTGGAAGAAGCGAAATATCAAATCCTATACCTTAAGGTGAGGCTCAGCTGAGTTATCACTGTTATCAGGCTAGAAGAGATGAAGCTAGGCTGGATTGTTACCTTTTCTTTTTTGAATTTCTTTTGTCTTGAGGTCCTGATAGTGTGGACAGAATTAAGAAACTTACCCTTGTGCTTCTTTGGGAATTTTTGCATGCTTCTTGTATCCTGGGATCATGCAAATTCCCATCCTCTTACCACAGATTGTGTATTTTTTTAACCCCTCTTTTTCACAATACATTCCAGTGAGAAATGTGTGTAAGTGTTTTGCCTCAGATCATCCTGCCCTTCACAAGCCAGGATGTGTGGAAAGGAAATCTATTCAGGCTAGGAATGTGTTAACTATTCATTGCTGACTCTCCCATCAGGGGCTGTGAGCTGTGCTGGGGATTTTGTGCCGGGGATTTTCCACCAGCTCTGACTATTCCAGCTTTTCAGCTGGGTTCATTTTCCCACAGAGATGTAGTTTCAGAAGTGCCATCTTCACCGCTTAGTCACTCAGGTAAAGAAAATAGTTCGAGCATGGTTCTCATGCTGCCTCCTTCCCACCAGGCACTTGGCTTTATCTTGCATTATAAGTGAGACTAAATCTTTCTGAAAATCTATGTGTCAGCACTGAATTATTTATAGTCATGTCAAACATTCCTGAGTATATGGATAAAACCCAGGATAAAGTATCTTAGTGTGCCACTGATGACAAAAAAAGTGTTGCGCCAGTCAGAGAGCCAGTCTTGACGTGATGCAGACAGAGATGGTTTTTGCAGGCTGGGGGGCAGGTGGAGGGAGGATGTGTGCTTGTTGTAGCAAAGTCAGTATGTTTTGTTTTATTGTTACCTTAATAATCACATATATAATAATGTAATTTTCCCATCAGCTGACTGCAGCAGCAGATAAAAACCTAGAATTATGTTTGTGAATTTGACTGGATTTGAATTTGGAGGAGATGGCAGACTGTTCCCAGGCCATGTTTGTTCTCTTCGCCAAAGCAAAGTATTACTTAAATAGAAAGCTAGAGATTCTATGCTGTAGCTGAAATATGATCCATTAGACATGCCTGCGAAACCAAATTAAAAACTCAAGAAATTCTAAATAACTTCCCCCAAATAAAACTAGGAGAGGGGAGGTAATTTTATTGCTGTATAAGTTATGAACCCAGATCTTGCTTTGTAGATGCTTATTTTATTTATATGCTATTTGTCCTTATTTAAAGAATAGCACAGCTCTTATACTTCTGCAGATAAAGTATGCACTAAGGCATCACTATCCTGCTTGTACTTTATTCATTTTCTATTTAAAAATCTTCCAGCAATTGGAGCACTCACCCTCATATTCAAAAACTGCTTGACATTCGTAACGGCCCTCTCCTGTTTCCAAATCTCTACATCTTTACATTTTTTATTTCATTTCTGTCTGTGTTCTGACATACACTATGACCAGCCCACTCTCACTGCCCTCCACTAAAGGAAACTGTGATTGACAGATGCTGTCTTCATTCAGGAAAGGTTTCTCAACACGGGCATTTAGGAATTCTTTCTGGCTGCTTTGGTGCTCGGGGCATTGTTCACACGAATGGGCTGGGTCATTGTCAAAGGAGTGGTTAAATCTCAGCCAGACCTGAGAGGGTTCAAGTGGGAAAGGAATTATAGCCTTTCACCTGTTTTGGTCTTCTCAGTCTTATCATAGCAATATATGCTTGCTTGGACACTCCCTTTCGAAAAACAGTCGGTCTGCTGAAAAAATAGATCCTTTGATTTGCTCTATATTTAGGCAAAACCAATCTTGATTCCAGGACTATAGAAACGTATGCTTTTCTTTCCACCCTTCAGCTAAGGAAGAGGGGAAAACAAAAATTAGAGCAAATCCATCTATAGCAGTGTAATATTTTACAAGTCTGTTGAATAGACAACTACAGCAGTGAGGGGAAATTCTGACAAGTCACTGCTGCACTTTATGTTGTTTCTGCTCTGAAGGCTGTTCAACTTCTTCATTGTCCTGCAGAGTTTGCAGACTGGACTGTGACTGCTTGATGAGTTTAGTTCATGGGTATAAGCTTATTTTCTAGTAATGCCTAGACAAGGTAGAAACTTCAAAACCATAAAGGAACCATTGACATCCTCAATGTCCTGAGGGCTGAGGACAGATCACTGAAGGGAAAAGTTTAATAAAAGGTGGGAAAATTGAAGTTACTGCTGTTGGCTCCTCAGCAAAGCTCTGTGACTTCCCACGCTGGAGTGAATACCTATCCTCAGGTTTGTTTTTCCCATTCTAAGGGGTAACAGTGGTATTGATTACATGTGTATGGATTGATAACGTGTATGGATTATTCTGTATTAAAAATTTTTGCTGTCTTGTTGATGTATACTAGTTGGGAGTATACAGGAGAATACACATCCAATTCATCACAGTTCTGGCCCTAGCATAATTTAAATTATGCTTGAAAAAAAAAATTACAGCATAGTCTATTTAAATAGCTGAGAAAATAACTTCTCTGTGGTATGAATGACATCTCCATTACTGAAGTATTTTTGTCATGGCTCTAGCAATATATACATATGCTGGAAAACTTTCATTGTAGACATACCCTAGAGGAACTGGGTGGTCACCAGGAGGTGAGATGGTCACCTACGTATCTGACTCTCTCAGACACACTCAAAATCACTACATAAAGTTTCCCTTTTGGAATAACAGCTTAGCACATTTCACCAAGTTCCCTCCCACCCCTGTGACGTCTTAATGGACAATGTGGTACCATCTTCTCTCAATCCCAAATCCAGGTTGCTCACCCTGCCTTCAGCACTGCCTTTCACATATACCCCAGGCAATAAAGCTAGCAGAGGAAGCCTGGGCTGGGCTGGAGAGAAAGTGGAAGGGTAGGATGAGGTCTGTCAACAACATATTTTTAACTGGCAAATAGAGGGACGCTTCCCTTTAGCGACAAGACCTGCACCTGTGATGTAAATTAAGTGGAATATTTGCAGTGTCATACCAGTAGGTTTAGATTCTACTTGTTTGAAGATACAAGATAAATCCTAAACCTCTTTTTCTCTTTCTTTTCTGCCTCTGGAGCTAATGCATTTAACTCTCAAAGAGGAGACAGTTGATTGTTAGCTTCAGATTCTCTTGATGTTCATTTTCTTTTTTAAAAAAGCTTGCCTATTATTCCGGATTAATTATATCTTTCAGCAAATAAAATCATTGGAAGGGGTCCACCTCCCTCCCCCCATTCTGCTCAGTTTCTTCCTTGATTTCTTTCACGTGTCCCTTACTCAGTGAATACATCTGAATGTTACGTGGTGTTAATTAAGGATCTTAATTGCATATTTGTCTTTGCAAAGCCTGCCAGTGTGTATAGGCAACTGTGATTGATTGACAGCATGCAAAGAACAATGGAGAAGCCTTAACAAGGCTTGGCAAAACAATATAATCAGTGGAGAGCATGCTCAGGGGAAGAGCTTCACACAAGGATTTCAGGAAAATCTGTGCTTGGTGACTTTTATTTCCTTAATCAACGGCAGGAAACAGTTCAGCCCTGCTGCAGCGGGTGATAAAGTACCTCCCCTAAAGCCCACTGCTAGATGAAATAACCACATGGCTTGAGGTAGAACAAGATGTTCTGGAACATGCACTTTTGTGGTTATTTGGGGAAGCCTTAAGAAACCATGGTTCTTCTCAGCACTGACCTGGAGCTGCGCTATTTTGACTTTGGGCTCTGAAGTTGTGCCAGCATGAGGTGCTTGTGATGCTGGTGCAGAGAGACTCCACTCCCAGCTGAGGTCCTGAGTAATTCACCCAATGATACACAGGCTAGCCATCGGTTCTGCTGCCATCCCAAGGCAAAGCTTGAGCACATTGGAAAAGAAAAAGTCTGGATTTTACCTCAGCTCATGTAGAAAGTCTCCCACAGGCAGGATGAGCTTCAGTTGCAGCCACCTGCCCAGGATATCGGGGGAAAAGCTCATCCCAGTTCTGTGCACCATCCACAGGGATTGCCTGTCTCACATGCTGTGGTTGTTTCTAGTACCACCAAATCTGAGTACCACACCCCTTCCCTTGAATATTTGCCTTCTCCTCACAAACTGCTGCAAGCCCTGCTTTACAGGAGACAAGTGGAGGTACAGAGATGTCACCTGTAACCCCTTCGGTTTCCTAAACAATGATGTGAAATTTTAGGGCAGAACCAGAAATTAAACCCAGGTTTCCCAGTGGTGTTTCTTGGGGAGTTACCTCAGGCACTTCCAGCCCATGCAGCCAAGTATCACATAAGAAGAGGTGCCGTGGTTCAGGCAAAACTCTCAGAAATCACAGCAGTCTGGGATCTGTTACATTTGGAAACAGTAGCATAAAGCAGCAGAAACTGCTTTCCCTCCATCTGTCATGCCCGGAGTGGCATTTACGCAGGCAGATCTCTGTGCCAAGGGGTCAGGTTACAGCCCAGTTCTCCGCTAACCATGTTACTGCATGTTTTTCTCACCTGTGTGGACGCAAGTCCAATCCATGTTACAGCTCAGAGGATAAATTCCTTGCTGAAACAGGGTTTGACCTTATGTTTAGCAGCAGCAATGACAACTGTTGCAGCAGGACTCTCAGGCACGTTCAGTTTTCTGTGTACACAGATCTGCTCACATCAGTGAAGAAGGCCACAGAAGAGAGGTGTGCACTGTAAACCCCAGGGCAGGAGGCTGTGATGATATCCCAACCTATAAAAGCCTGCACAGTTATTTTTTTTTTGCCTATTTTACCTCCTTCTCCCCATCCTGCACTTGTCTCCTGAGTTGAGAAGCACAGAAGATCAGGTGTTTTGGTGCTGGCAAAGCACACGGGAGACCTGGAGTCAATATCTTTGCCTGCTGCAGTCCTTTGCATTTGAGCTGGGCGAACCACTTAGGGTTGCTCTGCACCAGGTGTAGTAAATGCCTGGGAAGTTACACCTTCCTGTAGGCAGCAGTCAGAAAAATTCACCCAGGAGAACATGGCATGACTGTCTCCTGATTGATTTTAAGCTTATCACTCAAAGAGGTTTCCTGGGCTGCAGGGATGGCCCCGCTCCTGAGGAAAGCAGCTGGTGAACCTCTGTGGTTTACAACACTCATCTTTAAGGTTAATTATCACCAAGACAGGAAACTTTAAATGAAAAAGGGGCACATTGGATCCCTCTATATATCTGTCTAGTCTAGTATCCTCTCTTTGTCAGTGGTTGATAACAGATGTTTAGAGAAAACTCTTTGAGAAAGGCAAGCATGTAGTGGTAATTCTCCAGTGTACTTGCCAGGCTGTAGGTTCTTGAAAGCTTCCTAAAATCTTGCTGTTTATTAGCACTTAATAGATCTGTTTGCAACTTTGTAAAATCATTTTTTGAAATCTATTTTAGGTATCCATAGCACTGCTGGCAGCAAGCTCCAGAATTAAATTACTCATTCGATGAAGCTTTTTCATTTGTCAGCCTCAAATCTGCCACCTCATAACTTTATTTTATGCTGTTCTTTTGTGTAAGCTTGCCACGTGACCAAACTGCATGCAGGTCACCAGGACACTTCTCAGGCTGGTGTCTTGTCTATAGCTGCATGCCTGTGAAACTGCTGTGGTTATGTTATGGTTATGTTGTAGATATATGTCAAGGAAAGGGGTTTTTCCACTCAACCAAGCCAATACCAATATAATTCTCAATTTTAAATTCCATTACAATAACCTGAATAGGTCTGCCAATGATTAAATTCCTCTCTTAAGTGAAAGCTTTGCCAACGTTACATCACAGAATCACAGAATATGCTGAGTTGGAAGGAACTCATCAGGATCATCGAGTCCAACTCCTGACTCTGCACAGGACACCCCAAGTGTCACCATGTTCCTGAGAGCATTGTCCAAGTGCTTCCTGAGCTCTGGCAGGCCTGGTGCTGTGACCATTTCCCTAGGGAACCTGTTCCAGTGCCCAACCATGCTCTGAGGGAAGAACCTTTTTGTAATAACCCACCTAAACCTCCCCTGACACAACTTCAGGCCATTCCCTTGGGTCCTGTCGCTGGCCACCATAGAAAAGAGATCAGTGTCTGCCTCTCCTCTTCCTCTCATGATGAAGTTGTAGAAAGCAGGTATAGTCAAAAAAGTTTGTCAGCCACAGATTTGTTCAAGCACTTTTCCAGCACCGATGAGTTTTACCAGGGAGGTGTCTCTCTGTGGAGATGGTGTGTGTCAAGGCTGTGCTTCGTACCAGCCTGTAATTCACAGGCAGAAAACAGGGCTTTGCTGCAAGAGTGGAGCAGCATAGCAACTCACCCCTCTCTGCCACCAAACCCATCTGTAGGTCTTTGGTAATCCAGCCTTTGGTACTAAACCAGCCTGGCAGGGTGAAAAGTTGTCCCTCAAGCTATGTGAAAGAAAAAGTCAAAATATCTTACTGAGCTCTAAGGAGCCTCCCCACTCAACGCCTGTACAAATGGCACAAAGTTCATGAAGACCTGTGCTTATGATTTGCTTAAAAAGTCATGTCCCCAAGACCATATCTGAAAGTCTGATAAAAGACTTGATTTCTCAGGAACCCTTGAGTTTCTATTAAAAGAAGTGAGAGAGATTGTGAGTTCTGCTCATTTGAAATTCAAGTCATTCATGTAGGAATCCAAATATAGAGTTGGACTTTTATCTTATGATATACTGGCCTTTGTCTTGCGCTGTAGTAAAGCAAATATGATAAGCTAACAAGTGGCATAAAATTTTCAGTTACTTTCTAAATGTTTCAGCAGCAAAGAGCCAAGCAGAATTACTGAAGGGTCAAAGGCATAGATTAGAAGCATCATTAAGAAATGATAAAAATTACTGATAAGTTTTAGTGTCTTTGTTTTATTACTCCCCTTCTCAGTCAGGTCTGCAAACACACTGATTCACATTTAATTGAACAACAGCTTCATTGTGAAACCTGCCATTCTTAGCTCCAGTAAAGAAAATATCTTTAAAAACACCACCTCCGCTTTCTAACATCGTACAGACAAAGAATTACAGCTCATCTGCCATAGGATATACTCTACAAGTGGCATCATCTCCCTTAAGTCTCGTTTTCTCCATCGTACGTGATGTGACAAGGAGCAGTCTGGGGACCTGTGTTCTATGTGCGTCTCTGTGCAGAAGGGCTCCTTCTCCCTGCTCCTTCATGCCCCTCAACACCTCAGTCTGGGACAGCAGCCTCTTGGCCGCTGTCCCAAAGCCACAGAGCAGGGCAAGGTGGGCCATGCAGGAGGTGTGTGAGGGTGACCTCCACTTCGAGTCCCCAAAGCCCTGCCCACATTCTGGGCTGTGCACAATCAAATGTGTCACACTTCCCCAAAAGCAGCACTCCGTGAAGCACATTCTGCTTCCACTGGCCATGGGCCCCAATATTCACTACCTGTGATCAGATGTATGTATTTGTTTGCTCTCACAAAAATGAAAAGGATTAGCTAGTTCTGTAGAGCATTGGCCTACATTTCACCGTTTTGCTCATGAGGCCGAGCTGGATAGGAGTGCAAAAAAAGAGCTTGTGAATGCCCTAGTGCTGACACAGTTATGTCAGAAAAAAACAACCAACCAAACAAACAAAAAAAACCACCAGAACTTGTGACAAGAACTACTTTTCTTCTGAGGTGCTCTTCTCTGTAGCTTTCACTGCTTCAGAGGCAAGCCCCACCTCACACAGATCACTCAGTGCAGAGACAATAAGAGTGCGCAGTCCCTGGCTGTGGCTCCAGCTGTGTGCTGCTGGTGCCTGCTCTGTCCATGCTGTAGTCTGGTGTCCTTGGTGCAGCTCCTATGAGAGGCATCTAGTGCAAAGTTTAGGCTTGAGGAGGACACATGAGAGGCTTCTGAGCAGCCTCTGATTCAGAATACTGCATCCACTCAAGGGTGCTCAAGGGGACATTCACCTCAGCTGATTTCAATTCCAGCATACAGGCACAGTGTTGTGGAAGGTGCAGTGGCTTGGAGGAGCGTGGATGGTCCTTTAGATCCCACAGCAGATGCAGGATGCCCTAGGGTATGTCATACATCCTGTGTCTGCCTTAGGCCGAGGGAGATTTCACAGCTTGAGTGTCACATGAAGTTCATCACCGTGATCTAAATTGATGAAACCAAGCTGAAAGATACTCTTCAGTACAGATAAGCCCTTAATTTTTAAGTTGGTTATTTACAGTAGATCAGCCTATGTGAGTCACAGCATTTGACCTGAACAGCCCATTTGACTACCTGGGTAAGGATTTGTCTGGTTCTGTCATTTTTTGCCATTTTTAAACTCTTCATGAAGTCAAAGGTGATAGAAGGAGGCTGGAAACTTCTCTGGACCAGTGAAGCCCTCTCTCCTGCTCTGCATTTTGACCTTTAGTCATTTTATATTTAGCTAAAATTGTTGAAAGTCCTTTCCTTCCAATCTGTGCACTACAGATTATGAAAAGCTAATGAGAAAAGCTAAAACTCGTTTGCTCAGAAAGAATAGTTCCAATTTTTTCCTGTGGCAAATGAGAAAATTAGGCAAACAAATGCACTTGCCATAGATTCAGTTGAATACACTGTTTTATTTGGCTCGATGTAGGGGTACTGTAAGAAGGGCCTGGACACAGGTCCCTGATGAGTTAATAACTCAAACTTTGTTTCTACAGGGCTTTTCAGAGCACTGTAGTTTTCCAGATGGAGGACTGGCAGCCTGAGGAAAGGTCTAGGCCCAAGGGGTCCTGGCAGTAGAAAGGCAGGATGGGTGGGTGTCTGTGAATGTTGCAAGACAAGGTCATGTCTATAGACCTTTACCTGACAGCTGAGCCCAGCTCTGCTGTGGACCCCTGCCTTTGGCCAGATGGGTCCATGAGTCGTGGTCCAAACACACTGTCACTATAATTTGACTTGTGAGTGTTGTCTCTGGTGCTCTGGTCCATTGTAAGCAAGGCCAAGTCACTTTTCCCATCTCTCGCTTTCTGCCTTAGGAAAAGGTAAAAAGTAGAGACTCTTGTCCTTAGTACTGTGTTAAGATCCAGGAGTGGAAAACTGCTCACACGTTCTGAGCATTACTGATGATCCCAGAATGCTGAGACGGTGCAGCACAGTGAGGGTGGTCTTATATTTGAATTAATTAAGTCTTGAATTAAAACTGAAATATTTAAGAGTGAATTACCTACCCTAGAGAGGCTAATCTCCATTTTTCTGTCTTGCTTTTTTTTATGCTTTATTCCAATGTGTGTCTGCACTGCCCAGCTTCATGCTACCATTTGGGCAAGGGAATAGAAAAGGCTAAATTTTTGGCTTATATATGAAGAAACCTTGAAGCTGCCCACCAGATCCTCCTTTTGGCTCCTGCAGTGTGCCTGAGGCTGGGACCACCCTGCAAAGCTTTCAGGCTTTGCTGACACATTGAGATAAAAAAAGGACTCACCCTATGTCCTCCAGAACCTAGGCATAGCAGACAATAAGAGAGAGGTATTTGAGGTTAGGAAAAATTTGCATTCATTCTGGGGTAATAATTTCAGCCCCCCTGGAAAAATATCAGCGTTCCTCCTTTAGGTTTTTTAAACTGCTTATGGACCAAAGTTGCATCCCCAAGAAGACAAGGACTATGATTTTGTACAAAAAGGCATGTCTGTCAGAGGGAAAAAGATTATAAAAGAGTAGTTTTCTAAAAGCAAAATTGATTTCAATGAAAAACATGTATCCAGCAAAATGCCTGAAAATTTGACTGCAGCAACTACCTGACTTTATGTTTCAGCCAAAGATAAACTATCAGGCAGACTGAAGAAGTAATGGAATGAAATAATACTGTCTGTGTTGTGCTGGAAGGGTGTAATAAATGATCCCTAGACTGCAGTCTCAAAGGACTGTGGCATTTTCATGAATTTTCTGCACAATGTTGCTTGGAGCCAGACAAGACAACCACTCTCTTGCTCTTCCCATCTTGCCTCTCCTGTTCAGGTCTGTTGCAAAGCCTGATGTGGAAAGGGTAGAAAAAGAGTGCTAGATCTGCAGAAGACAGCTCCTGCAGTGGTAGAATGACAGTGGAGAGAAAAGCTTCTTCCTTGAATACTTGTGTATGTCTGGTCTTCCCCACTTCTGCTCCTGACACTTCTTTTAGATAATCCCATACAACATCCTTCTCTCTCTTGAATAGCTTCTTGACAAAAGAAAATGGAGGGAAAAAGTTATCTAAATGAACTAGAGGCATGAGTTTTAAATAAATGAGTCAACTGCATTAAAGTGGACATCTTTAATAAGGGTGGGCTAAATCAAATGTTCTTAAGCTAAAATGCCCACATGTGGCTTTTGTGTGATTTAAATAAGTTTTTAAAGTTTCATCACTCGCAGTGTTCATTCAAATTAGGTTTCTGGAGCATCTCTATGTAGGTAAACCCACAGTTTCCCCCACTGATGAAATGGGGACTTCCCTGCCTT
The DNA here is from genome assembly GCA_013400175.1 of Phainopepla nitens. Classification (NCBI taxonomy): domain Eukaryota; kingdom Metazoa; phylum Chordata; class Aves; order Passeriformes; family Bombycillidae; genus Phainopepla; species Phainopepla nitens. Next base: position 192,698 of record VXBQ01002743.1, read on the forward strand.
AGAAGGGTGCTGCTGCCAGACCCAGGTCCCCAGTACCTAGAAAGCACTTTGCTCTCCTGGGGGCACGGGGCCAGACGTGTGCAGCCCTCTCTCCTGCGTGCAGCAGGCACAGGCTCTGGGCAGCTGCTCGTGGCTCTGCGCAAGGCTCCCAGCCACAGCCTCTCCAGACACCTGCCAGCTGGCGAGGACAGTGCTGTCACCTGCACGGAGCCATATCTGAGGTGGCAAAACACTGGCTCTGCTCTTTCTTCTGCCACCAGCTCCCCATGTCCCACATGCACCAACCAGAAACGGGGCCAGAACAATGGATGTGCAGTAACTCTGTAGTGTGCTTGGAAGTCAAGGGAGAGAAGAGGATTTGCAGGCCTGTTCAGTGCCTGATGTGGGTGACTTTCCTGTGCCATTTCATTAGGGGAACTCAGCTGCAGTGGATTCCTGGAAAGCTGATCCCCGAGATAAATGTGGAAGAACTGAATCAGCAGTATCTGTCCAGTGCTTCAGACTGTCAGCTCAGAGGTGGGTCAGAACTTCCCTGACCTGAACAGGGCTGTCACTATGAGTGAGCTGCTCTCACTCATAGGCACCTTTTTTTGCCTAAGTGCAGGCAAAAGTTACATTAAACAGCCACACTGCTTTCAGAGTCACATGAGCACTACTGACATGCATTTTCTAAGAGACCGATGACATTTAAAGCTCTTTGAGTAAACTATTTGCTTTACATTTATAACAGGATATTCATCCCACTGCTTGCCATGGGAAAGAAGCACACTGATCAGCCTTCCCAGTGACCAAATGTTTGCCATCTCAAAAACATTCTCCTGGAGAATAAAATACACATCTTTATTGTACACTTCTGCCTCATCAATAATGCTGGGACAGATTCTCTTACAAAGGTATCAGGTTTAAGAGAGCAGCCGTTCACTAACCACACCAGCCTATTTCCAGATGGCATTTTGAACACAATATATACCAGGGACTTTGCTATCTAATCCATTATGCAATTAATTAGCACTTATAAATTAAGTATGTACCTAGCAGAATGTGTCCTTCCATGTGGCAAGCCTCATGCAGCAAGGACAGTCTGCGAGTCGGTGAGTCACCACAGGTGACACAAAGGCCACCTCAGCCAGTCATTTCGCTGAAAAATGAGAGGCAATTCCCATGTGCTAGGAGACCACAGAAGGAGAATCTTTCTGAAGAAGGAGAAAGATTCTTTTTGTGCACTCTTGTGCTGTTGGCTGTTTGTTTTCTGGTGGTGGTGACATGTGGGTGCTCAAATAGCAGCGTAAGACAGGTACCTCCCTCATGAGGTGAACTACCATGTGTCCACCGAGGTTTACGGTTCACCTGTAACTGCACACCCCATGGGAAGGCTGATCTGTGGGCACCCTGAGGCTAATGGTGACTTACTCAGCTGGACCAGGGATAGCTTTGAGCCCTTTAGCTGGGCCATGGTGAAGTGCACCAGTGACAGGCCAAAGCTGTGCAGTGTGTGGCTGTGGTGACACTTCCCTCACCCCTGCACCCCTGGCCTCTCAAACTCACCCAGGTGAACTTGCAGGGGCAGCAGTCACACCATTAGAGGAGGGCGAGGTGCAAGGTGCCGGATACAAACTTCTCCAATGTGAGCCACAGATTAGGCTGGGGACTACGCCCAGTTTACTTAGCTGCCAGTGTACTCCCTGGCTTGGGAAATCCCTAGGTGGCAGATTCCTGGCACCTGGGAGGTCACACCAGTCACTGTGTACTTGCTTAGGCTCTTTTTCCAAATATTTGGTACTGACCAAAGCTGGAGAAGACGCAGTTGATTAAATGGATCTTTGGTGTGTTCCAGGTGTTGCCAGTCTTATGTGCTTACAGTCACCAAAACTAGCTTGTAACAAAACTGGTTAGCTAAGACCATTTTGGTACGGAGTGTTCATTTGTGAAGTGCTTTGAATATCAGGCAATAGTAGCTAATCTTTGATTACCAATAGTGACTGCCTTTCCAAAAGGAAATATGGGTGGGGAGAAAAAGGAATTTCTATTCAGTTCCTGATCCTAGTTGCCTGGGGAATTCTTTTAACATGCAGAAGAACAGATTTGCATGTTGGTATTTTGAGAATGTTTCCTGTGAGAGAAAAAGTGCAACTCAAAAGTAGCTGACTTGGAGGTCTTGCCACAATTATTTCCTCCAAGGATTTGTGTTATTCAGCTGATATAGGGTTTAAATGAGGGAAAAACAAAGGTATCTCCTTATGCCAATAACAGCAGCATCACATCACATGACCTGTCCTGTTGTTAGGGCAGACATAGTGGAGCTGTTTGCTCATGGTATTCACTTCCCTGTGGCCATCACTTGCGGTACCTTATTCAGCCAGGATTGAGAGTTTCTGAGAAACGGCTGATCAATCTGTGGGCACCAGTGACACAAGAGCCCAGGTCTCGTCACGATGTTACAGGATGGATTCACTTGGACACAGTTCTGGTACAGATGTCCCTGTCAAACATATCCTGGCTATCTGCGCACAAAGTCAAAGCAGATTTTCCAAGCATCTAAAAACACACACTGAGGCTCATCCAGCTTTTTAAATCATTCACACAAGTCAGGTTCTTAACTCCTACTAATTATAATAAAAAATTGTATGAGAATTATAATGAGAAAAGTGCTTTTTAAACACCTATTGGATGTGTCTGCCCCCTTTGGCCTGCATGATAATGCCTCTCAGGCTGTGTAATGTGCTGCAGTCCACAGGTCTGGCTAAAAGAGAAAAGGGAATTTCAGACTCCAAAGTAGTTACCACAGCACCAAATTCACATGAGGGAAATGAAGGCAAACAGCTTCCATCACAGCTGCATGATGTCTTTGGCATAAGAACTGGATGTTCAGGACTGTAGAGGGATTGTCCAGTGAAAATGTATCTGTTTTTTAGATGTCATGTGCCACTTCAAGTGAGGCTGCAGTGTTGGTCACTGCAGGATGTCCCAGTGGAACCAGACAACCCAAGCCAAATCAAAGTCCACCAAGACCAAGTGGACAGCAGGCTCGCCGGTTTGCAGACATCCACCTTCAGCTGGTAAGAAGTTTTAGTGTAGACCATGTTGGAGTAATCTTTAAAATTGCCATATGCATCTGTGAATAGTTTTGGGGAAAAGACCTCCCATGAGGAGAAGGAGAAAGGCCTCTGGCAGGCATTGTAAATCGTGTACCATCCCACTGACATTTAGGAACAAGTTGAACCTTAACTTACCATTCCCATTGCCAGCTCCTGTGTGGTGCTTAGATAAATCTTGCTCCTGTTAGCTAAAAATAGAAATGTTTTTCTACTCCGATTTTGGGTTTTTTTTAGAAATTTTGTTTTTGTTTTAGAGAAGGCCTCAAAATAGTTTTGGAGTTTATTTAGTTCTCGTTCTTTGACTTGGTTTCCTGCTGGATGTCCTGGGCTGGCTGGCGCTGGAGACAGCAGAGCTCTAACTGAAACAGACCAGCAGGCTGGTGCCCAAACACAACTTTCATCAGAAAGCCCATACAGGGCTTATGGTTAGGGCCAAGTGGAGAATGAAGTCCTGCAATCTTACTGCCTGAACAGAAAAGTGCTGGCAGCCTGTTGTGGTGGTGCACAGTGCTTCTATATCCAGTACGAGCCAAATGGAGACAATTTTTTTGGACCAGCAGGGGTGAAGCTGTATCAGTGCCTCAGAGCTGCTGAGGAAGCATCAGGAGCTGGTATCAGCCAGCATCAGCAACAGCTGCTGGCTGCATCAGGAGCTCATGTAGCTGCCTGAGCTTTGTGGCTGCATACCAGGAAGCTGGCTATTGCTCCAATAGGTGCAGTAAGGCTCCAGGTGTCCATTATCACAAAACATGTGTTCTTGATAGCTTCATAGCTAGTTCCTGGGTGATGCTGCTTCCCTGTGTGGTGATCATTTCCAGATGTGCCAAGGAAAACAGGCACAGATTTCATGCAAAACAGTATTTTCATATTATTTTCTGTTAGATCAGAGTAATTTTTTTCCCATATCAGCCAAAAAGTGAAATTCTGGCAATATGATGTGATTTCTGCTGCTTTCCCAGCAGAAATCTTTTCTTTGTCTCCATTAGAACAGTACTGGTAGCTGGCAGGTTTCGCTGTAGCAATCACCAGAACTCCATACTGTCCCCTAGAAGTATTTATCCCAGTTATCAAACACCAGGCACACATCACTTTGTCTCTATTGCATCCCCCTTTTGTCTTCACTCGCCATCCAGCCCACCCATAAAACCTTCCTTTGTTCTGCTCATAGTCACCAGTTCAACACAAAGTGAATCTTTTTTTTCCTATCACTGAGCATTTAGGCCTTCTCCCACCAGGACTGGTCAGCTGGTCATCGTGGCAGGGAAAAGTGACTCAGCTCACTTAAGTTAAACCAAATCAGAACTGAAATGGTTTACTGATTTATTAAGGACATGTAACTAATGGACAATCCATGAACTATACATTCAGGGTGTACGTCAGTAGTACAGCAGTTCAACCACTAGGCTAAACACTTAGAGAACACTTATAAATTCCTGCTGGTTCCTACACACACTTTTGTAACTAATCCCCAGACACAAGGGCACCAACCCCTCTCTCACTGGCATAGGGGTCACTTCTGGGAGCACAGGTCCCCCCAGTTATGTCCTGCCCCAGCTGGAGTTGTGGCCACTCCAGCTCTAGGGCTGCCCATACCACTCCCTACAATCAGCTAATGCACCTGCTGGTGGGGACACCAGCAGGTCACAGCCCCTCCCAGAGTGTGAGTCCCACATGCTGCACCCCACGGGGTCAGGCCACGTGCTGGGTGCCTGCTGCTAATGCTGTCACATGGATGGGAACTGCTGCATCTGACCTCAAGAGAGGCTGTGATGTGCCAGACTGGATTCTGACAGTCTGAGGCCTCTCTCTACTCTATTACTGGTCTTTATTTTTCTTTTATACAGTCTTTCCAACCAATTCATTCTTTGTCTCAAAATGGTCTTTGTCATTTCCTAGTTACCATTTAATCCAGCTGGCAGATGCCATCCTCTTTAACATGATCAGCTGAAATCTGGTATTTGTTTTCCTCTTCAGCAAAACAAGTTTGGGGCAAATGCCTCAGACAGTTTTGGGTTTTCCATCCATACATGCTCTGTAGAGTCACTTACCTGTTTTCTGGGCTGTTGTCTTACACCTCATTTTGCCAAGGGTGAGCTGTGCAAGCACCCCAACATAACTAAAACTAATATTAAGAAAAAAGGAGTAGTGTCCCCATGTCTGAATTTGGTGGGAGGTTATTTCTAGATGTATTTACTTTCTCAGAGCCTACCAGTTCATGAATCCTTGACCTTAGTTAACTCACCTTGCACAGCTATATGCAGTTAATCTGTTTAAATTGTGCAGTCATTGTGCTCAGAGAACCAACTGCATTTATCTGTAACCCTAATTGCTAGTGACCCCACGCCTCTAAGACAGACAAGAAGAAAAAGGAGGAAGACTTGAAAGACAGTTTTGTCCTGGGAGACAACCATGGGAGACATACGCTGCTTGAGTATTATGTGCAGCAGCCTGAGTGGGATTTTTTTTCTCCTGAACCTCCTAGGCAGAAAATTGGAGGACAGCCCCAAGGCAGTATCCTGCAGGACCAGAAAGCTGGCATGGGGACCAGATCCTGGCACAGGCTTTGCTGGGATACTGAGGGCAGTTCTTGAAGGTCACTACTCTCCCTCCTAAGGCCCCCAGAGGGCTATAAAATGGCTGTTTGCCTCCTGGCATCTTGATGGCAGTCTGAGGGCTGCAGTTCAGTTCCTCATCCTCTCTCACCTGTTGTGTGTGATGCAGGCTTGGTGCCAAGCAGTTGAGCAGCTGCCTTTTCCAGCTCCCGGGCATGCCAATCTGAGCAGCCCATCCCCATTTGTTTGCAGGGGCAGCCCATGGAATAGTAACGACCTGAGGCCATTTTGCACACTTCTGTCACCTTGTAACTTGCACTTGGTCCCACAGCCTGAGCTGCTCCCTGCCCTGGCACATCTCTCTCCTGCTGCTCATCCCAGCATCACTCACAGCCACCTTCAGAGATGTTTCTGAAACACACATTGCCCAAAGTTTCTGTGTGTGACCATCAGCAGCACAGTCTCCTTTCCCTCCAAAAACGGCACTAAGGGGCAGAAATCAAGCCAGATAGATCCTTACTTTTCTTTGCTCTTCACTGGCCATTTCACTTTTGCTGCTACATTAGAAATAATTGTCCACCCTCCTGCCCCATAGTGAGACACCTTTCCTTGCTCTAGGGGCTTTCTTCCAGTCCTACAAGGCAGGAGATCGAGAGGAAGCAGGAAGTCTCTTTGATGGCTATGCTCAAGGCAGTGAGATAAATGCTTAGCAACTTCCATCCAGTAGGTTGTTCCTTCCTAGGTGTCAGTGCACAGTTTTCCCTAACCCCATCCTTCGTCCTGCAGCTAATCTCCTGAACATGCGTTGCTTTGCACATTTTGTTCTTGGCAGTTTCCAACATTGCCTCAGGCCCTTATCGCCTTAAAAAATCAGATCATATGGTAGTGGCCTTAGAGACTGCCTGATTGATATCTGAGCAGCCAAACAAACAGAAAATTCGAATAAAATTTGGCACCTCATTGCCTATTAGTTCTGCTGATTCTGAGAGGATAACTCACAGATATCAAATAAAGTGCATGTCCTTAGCATGCACAGGACAGAGTCTTCAGTTTCGTAAAAGGTGGGTAGGAATGGTTTGCAACCCTTACAACGGGCATTTTGCCCATTCCACATCCTACATGCCCCAGTCTGTGCAGTCACAGGGATTTGATACTTCTGGCCACCACCAACCCAACAGGACTTGTCTGTGTATTTATACAGAAATACAGATGCTTGCCAGAAGAGGAAAGAGTTTCCCGGTGATCCTTGAACAAACACTGATGAAGCCAGGAGCTTCTGCAGCTCAGCTTCCACCAGCAGCACTGGAGTTCGTGGCAATGGTGTGTGTGCACTAAGAGGAGGATAGTGTTTCTGGGTGGCCATTTACTGTGTAATTGTGATACAGTTCTTTAGATATTTTCTAGTTGCTTTCTCCAGACTCATTCTCAGTGATCATAAATAATGATGTGGTATAGTGTATATCCATTAAAATCTTCCCTGATTTCAAGATCACCTTGAACCTCCCTGAATGTCCCATGCCTGTTTTGTTTTGGATGAGTGTATTGCTCAGGCAGAGGGCAAGAAGGAGAGGGCTGCACTGACTGCTGCTGTTGCATGTGCCCTGAGCTAACTCGTGTGCTGTTTCTTCCACAGAACAGATGAGCTGGGTCCTGGCCCGTGGATAACACGAGACATAGCATTGCAGGGCAGGCACCAGGCAATCTGGTGAGGAGATTGCATACTTGGGTGACACCACCACGCACCCATACATAATTCCCAAACTGCTGTCCTTTGTATAGGGTAGCATACCTTGGTTATAAATTGCACCCAGGGCACTGGAAGGAAAGTTGGTTCAGCTTCCCAGTTGCCACTGCAGACTTGGAGTGCAGCAGCTGAGAGGAACAGACTAGCTTGCAAGAGCAGCAACTGCACTGTTGTCTAGGGACTCAAAAATGGGTGGTCTTTCCTTCAGCAGTGCTTGTGTATTTATTGGCTTGATTGTAATCACAGCTGCCTTAAGTTGTAACTGATACTGCCCTTCCTGCAGTGTAGATGGTGTTCGCTTGGGTATCAGGTACTGCTGTCTGTGTTTGCTTTTGTTATCAACCACCATCACCAGAACTCTTTAAAAGACCAGCTCTGACCAGACATCGAGGAGAAAAGAGAGATTCCAATTATCCTTTTCCCTATGGCTCTCCAGCTCTTTCCATCACATAAACACCACTGAGGGCTGATTCTCCGAACCCTGGATGAAAATCCATTTGGCACACCTGGCTCCCTTTGATCATATACAATGTATCATGGTGCGTTAATCAATCCAGACACTCCCAATTAAACACACACAGCCTTCAAGGCACACAACCTCTGTGCATCTCTAACCTACAGCTTTGAGAAGTCTGGGTTGCATGTCTAAAGCTAAGGAAGCCATCCTCACCTGCTGCCACGAATGGTGGTATGAGCTTGAGGGTATCTGACCTCCATAGATAGATAGATCCATAATCTGGCTTCTATAGCGTGGCTGCAACAAAGTAAGGCTGAGGGCCTAAAAAAGCAGGTCCCTCAGTTGCTTCAGGGGCTGGTTCAGGGCTGTAGCCATGGATCACTTGGAGAAGGGTGCCCCATTATGACTTGTCTCCTAAATGCTGGCTTTAATGGCTTAGGTAGGGTATATGATGATGGTGGCCAGACCACTTCTTCTTGAGACCTGAGAAGAGCATGTTGAGTTTGGGTGGTCCTTGATTACAGGCTGGGTCATTCTTGCAGGCAACCGCCTGCTAGGTAGCACCATGGAAAGGCTCATCTTATGTGCATTCGTCACAGTTCCAGACCTTAAGAAAAAAAAAGGAAGATGGAGCTAAAATTCAGGGAATGTATCAGTAGCTTATGGGCAAGAAAATATGTGGAATACAATATTGCAACCCAACAGGAAGTTCAGAGGTAAGCCCAAGTATGCTTGGATGTGCAGATTTAATTTAACTGTCCTGTGATGGTACCAGGGTGCCAAGGCACATTGGTTACCTGTGATCACAGAGGTGTCCCCGCAGAGAACCCCCCCAACCCCACCCGGTCGGGCCAGGAGTGCGCTGCCGGCGACTGGGTGTCCCCGACCCCGAGGCGGCAGTGGCGTTTGTGCAGCGCCCTGAAGGTCACCGCGCAAGGGCGGCAGCGGCGGCGGCTGTCGCGTGTGTGAGTCGTGCCCCTCCCGCCACGGGGGACGGGAAGGTCCCGCTGCCCGCCCCACTCGGCTGGTGCCTCCAGGGCACGGGCGGCGGAGCGGGGCCGGGACGGGAGCGCTGCCGGCGCTCATTATTCCGCAGCCGCGTTACACGTGAGCCCGCCCGAGCGCGGTGGCGCCGGCGGAGCGGGGCGGGCGGCAGGAGCAGGGCAGGGCAGGGCAGGGCAGGGCGAGGGACGGCGCTCAGCAGCGCCCGGCCGACCGGCTCTGCTGCGGGGAGTAGGGACTCGCAAGGAGCGGCCGGGGGGAGAACACCGGGAACGGGCGGGCACGTGTGCGGGCCGGGGCCGGCGCCCGCACAGGTGTGCGGGAGCGCGCACACGCGCGTCCGCAGCTACGGCCGGGCAGGAGACGCGCGCCG
>VXBQ01002743.1:202389-338576 GCA_013400175.1 Phainopepla nitens
GGGGGGCTGGGGACGGGGCGTCCTGGCGGGGTGAGGGAGGCAGGGACGGGATCCTTCTGCCCTCTCCCCTCGGTGTCCGCTGGAGCCCCGCGGGGGCCGGCGAGCGCTGCCCCCCGAGTGCGGCTCCAGGTGGGTCCGAGGGTGAGGCGGGGGCGGGCCGACCTTGTCGAGGGCGCCTCGTCCTTGGGTCTCCTTCATTCCCCAGCGGCTGGCCCGGCCCGGGAGCATCGCCGTCGAGGGACCCTGAGCTCCCAGCTCTCATCTGCCTTAGACCTTACAGAGGCTTTTTCCTTTTTTCTGTTTTCTCTGGATAAATGAAACTAAGCGAGTTTTACTCCGTTGAGAAAGAGCAATTGACTTTTTATATCTCCGCAAGAAGCAAATGGCTCTGTATGCATTACTCATAAATGCTTACGATGCATTCATTGGGTGCTGTATTCGTAGCATTTAGCTTAAAGAGGCTTTTAATTTCTTTACGCAAATAAACAGCCTTCCAGTTGCTGCCAACCACAGCTGGTGTTGCCACCCTTGCGATGTTGAATTCAGCTCCTATTGTAACGGATCGGCCGGAGGTGCCACATCCAGAGCCGGCGGCTCTGGCGGGCGGACTAGAGCAGGCTTCTGCCGTATCTTTACGTGAGCAGAATGGGGTTATGGGTGCGCATGGAGAGGTATTTTCTTGCTCCTGAGGCACCAGGCAACTGCGCAGTGCTTCAAACGCGGAGGCTGAACCAGGTCCTTCTCCCAGAGTGCCCGTACCTATCTGCCTAGGACTGATTTCCATTTGCTGAGTCGATCTGCAGGCTGATGATCAGATTCTTCTGTTATAAGCCTACCTGTTGCAAGAAGCTTTTTCCTTCAACCCTGTGGTGTTCGATTTCTAGACCCACTGCATATTTTCTGAGACCTTGGAGTGGTTTTGACCTTTAAGGTGTCTTTGGCGTTTAGAGCATCCTGGCCGGGAACTTGATTAAATAAGCTACCTCCCAGCGTTTGCCTTTTGATGTTACAAAACTCAAAGGCATTACGCTGCAGACAACAGCATTAGTGTTTGGTTTGTTACAACAGCACCTCCTATGACCGTGCTCTGGAAAAAATTTCCACACGTCCCTGACGTCACGGCCATTTGCTTTACGCTGCCTGGATACCAAAGAGTGCTTTAACTCCTGGAGCACCACGTTACTGCACCCAGCTCTGCCCTCCAGCCCTGGCTACCTCCGGTGCACAAAAGGAAGACAAGAGGATGGAGTGCCTTTCTGACAGTTTCCCTCAGCCTCTGTTTCTCTGGGTGGCCCTCCTACTTGCTTGTCTTTCATAGACTTAGAACAACCAGAACTGCCAGCTTTCATTGTGAGGCTTCTCTAATGATGTGGGGTTTTTTTATTATGGAGCTGGGGAGTGAGGAGGAATATTTCCACCCACTACTCACTCCCCTTCTCTGGTAGCTCATCACTTCAAGTCCTTCAAATAAACCACATCTGTTTTGTTTGCAATTAGTCTGAGATCAAGCAGGCTCACTCTCAAGTTGTCTTTGGCCTCTGCCTGTCCCTGCAGCCTGATGAGCAATACAGTTGCTTGGCATGGGCTGGCTTACCCTTGTAGGCAGCCTGGTGGTGCATAGTACAGCATGTTACCCTGCAGTTAATCAGTTCAGATAATCCTTGTAAATTGGTAACTGATACCCAGAGCTGGGCTGCATCTCTAGACTCTTCTCCGTTCTTCCTGCTCCCCCCACAAGATCGTTCTAGACTATCCCTTTAGACTGAAACTCCATTCAATCTTTCATTGTTATGTAATTGACTCTTTAATTGGTATGAGCAGTGCCAGAGTGCCTTTGTAGGCACACAAGGCTGATAAATGTGCAGTATTTTGACTCCTTAAGAGTACTTTCCTACATTTGCGATGGAGTACTGAAGTTAACTGGGCCTGAACTCTTTTCCTGTTGTCTTTTTTTTTTTTTTTTTGGAGGTGATGGCCTGAATTACTAGAAGAGATCAGGCTTTACAATGGCTTGTAAACGTGAATGAAACATTTACTGTTACTGCTCCTGGAAATAGCTTTGAGCCCCAGAGCTGTGTGGAATCAGTGTCCTTCAAGCACACCCATGCTTGCTGTGGGGCACTTGGATCACTGGCAGTGTCAAGTGCGAGGGCCTGTGGTGGTAGTGCTGTGTCAGCCAAGGCATCCTTGGAGGTGTGGGGGAACGTGGTTTAGTCTTCATATTTTATAAGCCCAAACCCTGATTCACAGATTTCTAAGTTTTCAGGGGCTCATGTTTCCCACCACTGAACTGGAGTGCATTACATTTCCTGTCTGCATCAGGGCATAATCTCACTGTTAAATAGATGTCTTAGCAACATCTGAATTTCGTGTGCTGGGCTCTTCCTTGCAAGTTGCAAAGGTTGGAAGCGTTGTCCTGAAACATGACTGCCACAAGAGCTTGATTTGATTCCTCTTTGTTTGTTTTCTCTTGCAGTTAAGATCCTCCTTTTCTATGTCATCTTCTACGGCTGCCTGGCAGGTATATTCATCGGGACCATCCAAGTGATGTTGCTCACTGTCAGTGAATTTGAGCCCAAATACCAGGATCGAGTGGCACCTCCAGGTAACTAAGCAGGAGGCCCGTGTTTGACTTGGTGCAAGCTGTTCTGGGAAGGCGGGGTTGGTTACTCACCTCAAGAAGGAGGATGAAATAAGCGTGTCATTGCTGCAACACATATTTGTAGGGGGTGGGTATGTTCTCAGCCTTCTTGGGGCTTGAAGACAATCCTGCTAGAACTAAAGGTTGCATCACATGAAAAATGTCTCCTCTCTGAGAGAAACTTGAACCTGGTTTGGTTTTCCCTCCCCCTAAGCTGAAGCGATGGGATGAGGCTAAAAGGCTTCACTTTTGGGAACGGGCTGTATGAGGAAGCTGAGTTCAGGTTTCTTTCTTCAGAACCACTCTGTTCACATGGGTAAGTGAAGGGACAAAGACAAAATGTTGACTCTATGTGTGGAAGTGGCGTGCACAAGGAGAAAGGGAACAGTGCCAGTTCTGGGAGTGCTCACGGAAGTGCTTTATCCCACACAAAAGTGCCCCACGCTCTAGAGATGCTGTGGCACTCACTGGTGGGAATTGCAACTGCCTGGTGTGGCAGGTCAGGGGAGGCTGGGTCTGGTAGTCGCTGCTGTGTGACCTGTCCTCACAGACAGAAGAAATCTCTGCTCAGAGCGCTGCCTGAGCAGTGCCTGCGGCCAGCCGGCCCCGGGCAGGGCAGAAGGAGCGAGTGGCCCTGGCCGCAGGGTCACGCTCCGCCCGCCCGGGCTGTGCTGCGCGATCCGGCTCCCGCCGCCGGCGCAACTGCTGCTCTCCCACATTGCAAATGACCTTGAGGCTGCCTGGCACTGGGCACCCTAACGATCCCTCTCCAGTTGCTCCCGAGAACAGTTCAGAAGCTTTTAATAACGGTGGTATTTAAGTGACAATTGTGAGGCTGATGGCTTGTAGCTACGCAAGTTGGCTCTGGTGCTGCACTGTGTCTTGCAGCCCCAGTAATGCTGTGCCGTGCATCCCTGCCCTGAACACAGGGGCTGTCACCATCACCAAACGGTGTTATAGCTCAGCTAAGTCATCTTTTCCAGATAACTGCTTTTCTACCAGCATGCTTTAAACACAGAACAGAGGCTGGAATTGCTGTGTTAATGTGTTGCACTTCTTCATGTACCACCACCATGCCTGGGTTAAATGCTGTCTTAAGCACTTTTAAAGCAGCTCTTTTAGTCTTTGCAGTGGACCCTGACATTTGCAGGAAAGACTGTCACTGATACTGCCCAGAGCCACTGGCTGCATCTGAAAAACCAACATAGCTAATGCTAGGGTAGTTGTTACTCAGTAATGTGCTTTTCCTCTTCATAAAATAATTAGTGAAGGATCTGAAGTCTCACCCAGATAGCCCTGCTGTTCTAGGTAAACTCTGCTTTCTGTGAAACAGCAGTTTACGATTCCAATTTCAAAGCAACTCTGGTAAAATTTCTGTGAAAGATTTCAGCCTGCAAAGGTTTTTTATTAATATCTTAATTGCATACTACACCAGTCTTTCTGGGGCTTCTTTTTTTTTTTTTAAACAAAGAAAATGAATTGAATTTCAAGACACTCCTGTAGTGTGTACTGCAGAAATCAAAATGAAGGAACAATGAAAAGGTTGTCAGAAATCGTGTAATGAGCTTTCAGGATGGATACTGAAATCAAGGGGAACAAAATCCACCTCCTTGAATGTGTGACAGTGGGGAGCCAATAAACAAGAGTTTTGAACCAAGCTGCAATGGCATATGCATAAAACTTGAAAGAAATAATTAGTAAATAGCACAGGGCCCAGAGCATCACTTGACAGCTCTTCCCACAGATGTGGACAAGCTGGCATAGGGCATGGCACTTAGTATCCCTGTCCTGTGAGCCTTTCACGGCAGCCGTGAAACTGTGAGTCCGAAATAGCCCTTTATTGCCTTTAAAATACCCTTTCAGAGACACTGACAGGTAGTGAGTGGCTGCACTGCTGTTTGAGGGGTCAGCAATCCCTGTGTTCCTTGACTGTGCAGGATTCTCCCCAGTGCTGCAAGCACAGCTGCTGTTCTGTCAATGAACACAAGTGTGGTGAGCATCAAACTTGAACTTTCTGTGATCTGAGACACCTGCAGATGATGAACTGTATAAAATAGTATGTTGTGCAATTCTAATTCCTGGTTCTTGTGGGAAAATTTGTGAGCCAAGTAAGTATACTGGCAGCTTGATACAGCTCTGGATTTTTTAGGGAGCCAGAAAAGCTGGTTTTATTCTTGTTCCAGTGCTCTGTCCTTCTTGGGCAAGTCACTGTTTTGTCAGCCAGAGAATGTTTTGAGAAGGGGAAAACTAGACACTTGGCTTCAGGACTTGCAAGAGAAAATGCTGTAGGGGCTGCTATAATATCATTCTTGTTCTGAAATACAACAGATTTCATAACAGCAACAGAACCTACAGGGTGTTGTATTGAGTTATCGACATGGATGTAACATTGAAAGCCATAAAGTGCTGTTTTTGTAGCCAAGTGTCATTAATATGGTAATTGGTTTCTCCACTGAATACAACAGGAATGTTATACAGGGCTTCAGGGCAAGCTGAGTGTTGTACCTTTCCATTACACTTATTTTTTTTTCTTCCTTTTGTCTTGTGGTGGGGGAAGGGACAGTGCAGTTCACCTCCCTGTGCAGCCCTGCCGTTGCGACAGCCCCAGCTCCCAGTTCCACGTGAGCTGCAGGCTTGGACTCTGCTTTGATCACAGAGGACTTACCCTGCTAATAGTCAAGGATGAGGATATTGCCTCTTAAGAAGCATCCCTAAAAAGTAATGCTTCATTCTCCCCCTCCCCACCCCAATACAAATTGGGCTGTGTATCCTGCCATCTTGTGGTGTGCGTCCCGAGGAACAGTGTTCTGTCATGGGCTGGCTGAGGGGACAGAGCTCACTGCAGCCTGAGGCAGAGCTTTTTAAGTGGTGGCTGGAAGGAAGAATCCCTGCTCCAGCTAGGGGATTTCAGGTGTCCCTGCTTCAAGCACTGCTGGGCAGTGAGTGCATCGTGGAAAAGGCTGCTTTGGTGTGTGTTCCCCACTTAGCTAATTTAGCTTGGACAGCAGCAGCAAGGTGGCAGGGAGGCTTCAAAGAAGCGTGTGCTGCCTCCTGTGAAGTTGCACTTTGCTTCTCTCATCTCAGCAGCACCTGTGCTTGGGGAAATGTCAGGCTCCAGGATGTTACAGCCAAGCAGGTTTTGCTGCATTTGCAGAAGACTCGCACCTGCTTTTTGCACTTTGGGGATGAGGTTGACTGGAAGCTTGGAAGGACATTGTTTAATACGATGGCTTTTAAAATCTATCCTCACATAGTGAGCTGGGGGAGGGTGTAGTGAGCACTCAATTTGTCTGTGTTTTCTCAGGAGTGTTCATCCTCATTTGGAACAAAGATGACATGGTACTTGGAGATGAGCATGGTGTGATGGAGCAAGAGTGGTTACTACGGCCTTATACAACAGTTCCTAATAACAAGCCTGACTTCCCACTATTAGTTTCTTTATCTTTACCCTCAGGACACTTCTTCTGAAGTCTTGCTATTGCAGCTTAGAGTGATAAAATCTATGTGGAAAATTTTTTTTTAAATGAACTTGAATAAATAGGATTTTAATCTGCAGCGGCATTTTGGAAGTGGAACTGTAGCTGAAAAAAAAATAACCAAATGACTTTACGTGGTTTTTTTTTTGATGTCCTTGTATAGTCATAGCCAACAGAAGATGGTGTCCATTAACAACTCAAGGCATTGCTCATCATCTGCATGGACAATGTCAGCCAAGATTAGAGTCTTATTTCCTAACAAGGCACTCTTGAAGCGCCAGTTGCAGCAGTTTTCTAATTTGTTAGTATTTTAGCAATGAGTTACTTGATTCTTTCCTGTGGAAAGAACAGCATTACCACGTGACACCATGGTGCATCTCTGTCATAACAGCTTGAGATGCAGAGCTGTGTCATAGAGATTATAGCTTGAGGATGGGGAGAGGGTTGTTAGACTCCTGGCTATGAAAGCACCTGTGGGTTTGTTTCTTTTCCCCATAGGACTTGCTCATGAATGGCTTCCTCATGTGCATGCAGCCCCTAAAAGCTTCATTCATGCCAGCCACACACTTCCTTGGGTGTCTAGCAATACATGCCAGGTAGTACTGCAAGGGCTCAGCTTTTAAATATTTTTTTCTTGTCCCTACTTGCTTAAGTTTCTAAGTGAGCATGAGAGGATGTTCCAGAAAGGTTAGTGTTTGCAGAGGTTACCTTCTGCCATTGTACAATACGCTTGGTTTTCCACACAAGATTGCTTAAGGTTTCAGTGGTAGTGCTGCTCTGCTAACAGCCCTGCAGCTTTTAGTTTGGCTCTGAGATGTACAGAAGGAAATGATACATCAAGGCTTGGAGCTTTGTATCCAGTTAATTGCAGGCATGTGAGAATGGAGGTTGTGGAGGAGCCAGTAACACATTTTGTTAATTAGGATAAAGTTATTTTTCATGACAAGTCTTTTATATTCATGAAGATTTTCTTTCTTGCTTTGTAAGTGGGATGAGCGATATCCACTTTGCTCCTATCCTAAACAAAGCAACCACTTGTGTGCCAAAGCCTGGTCTAGTCTGGTTCATCCAATCACCTGGAAATGCTCCCAATTAGACAGAAAACAGCCCAGCTTTGGCCACAGGCTACCTGGCAGGAACAGTGGTTCCTCTGTGCTGGCTGCTGGAAGAGCTGCTTGGTGGTACTTCCTGGGCTTCCTGGCAGTTCTGTGGAGATGTGCAGGACAGGGATGCTTTGGGATGGGAGTCAGTTCTCCAGCCAAGTCACTTGTCTGATGGGCAGAGGGTTGGCTTTGGACTGTACCTAGCAGTGGCCAGGCTCTTTTAAAGAGAGCTCAGGGATCTTCTACTGGGTGGCTTTTACAAACCACAGGGTTTATTGCTGACCTTCACGTCACCTTTGCCGGGCCTGTGTGGGTGCCCTGTGTGTTACCTTGGCCAAGACAAGAAACAGAGATGGAGAGGTCCTGAGCAAAACTGACAGCTTCACTTGGCTGACTGGAACTTAACAAGCCTGGCCGTGTTTTCTTGATTTTTTTTTTTCTTTTTTTGTATTTATACACTTGAATGACACACTTGTAACTTGAACTCTGGAAAGGAGAAGGACCCAAGGCCTGGCCTGCCCCTGCTGCAATTCCAGACAGGCACTTCAGGTGACTGAGTCTGTGCAGACACTTCCCAGCTGAGTGGTAACATGAGAAGGGCTTGGCAGGATGGTATTGAAGTCCCTTACTAAAATGGAAACTGGTGTATTTATTCTATATATAACTGTGAAGCAAGAAAATGAGTAATTGCTCAAAAAGGGGTTGAAAGCCACTGACTTTGGAGGGTAGGGTGTCATTCTGGTAGAGGAATAGTAAATTGCTTCTAAACTTTTAAACTCAACCTGGTCCATTTGTACTAGAGGGATTTTTGAGCAGTTAAAGCTGCTTCAGGAATAAAACTTGAAACACCCGAGCTCCTTGCTGGACTTCTCACAATCTCTGGCAACCAAGAGTTGTGTTTAGGGGAACAAAGCTAATCTTTGTCCTAGGTTACAAATTCCAAGTTAGTGGGTAGTGGCAGGGGGGTGGGGGGAGTGGTGAGTTGGTTTGAGGAGGGACTGAGCAGAAGCACTTAAGTGGCTTTGGAAAAATTGCTGGAGTCACAAGCTCTTGTGGGTTGGGGCCAGCCGGCTAAGCTGCCTGAGTTTTGCACCAGAGGAGCTTCTTGGCAACAGGCCTCTTCTGAAAGCTGTCAAAGCAAATGCTGCTCCCCTGCTCCTTTTCTTGATCTTGCTAAAATGAGGATGACAAACTGAACTGAAGTCAAGACCTCAATAATTACAGTGACTGCCACAAAAGCAGCATGAACTAGGTTCCCATTACTTAAAGTGTCAGCCATGCATCAATACTTTCAATTAAAATGTGACCTAAACATTGCATAGGAGCAACTATTTCCAAGTTCCACAATGAAGAGCAAAGGAGTTAGTGCTTTTCATTATCTGTAGGCATTTCTTGTTTATAGTCTCTTCTCTATGCATCATTATTATAGTCTAAATCTGAGCTGGTAAGCACAGCCCAGAATCTGGAGAGCCTTTTAAACAACTTTTAAACAAATTAGGCAGTGAAAAGAGATGAAAAGAGAGCAGGCAGTGCTCAGGCAGCTGAATTTACTAAGGGAGAAAATGTCTGCTGCCCTGCATCCCACAGGGGAGGCACACAAAGGCCACATGGATTCCACCTGGCAGAGCCTGACAGGACTTGGGAAAGCTCTCTTGTCTTTTATTGCAGGAGCTCATGAGTGGACAGCTGTGCTGTATCCTAAACAGTGTCTGCAGACACTAAAGGCAGCCTGTTAGGAATACTTCTGTTCTGTGGGGTTGGTCTCATATGCAGCTTCCCTTCTGCCCTTGAGGAGGAGGCAGAAGTGCACAGTGGACCTGTGGTTGGCTGTTTTTCTTGAAGGAAGCCTTGACTTGTAGCCTCACTTCTCCGTTTTGTGATTTTTGTCTTTTTACCTGACGCAAACACTGTGATAAATATTTAAGACTATTGTTGGAAAAAGGAGAACCTCTTTCCTTAAGGTTAAGCTTAAGTGAGCTTAAGCTGTTTTGTCAGAGTTCTTAAGTCTGAAAAACAGAGATGATGATTTTTATTATTATTAGGAGTTATGTTCTTGGTATCACCTGGAGGCTCTGCAGCTCTGAGGTGTACTTAATGTTTTCTTCCTGATTCTGCTTTTCTTAGGACTGACTCAAGTCCCTCAGGTTCAAAAGACAGAAATTTCCTTTACTGCCTCTGAAGCCAAAACTTATGAACCCTATGTGAGGAACCTTGATAATTTCTTAAGGGACTACAGTGCTGAGCAACAAACTGAAAACATCGTGTTTCAGGACTGTGGAGGTAAGCCTCGATTGTTTCCTATGGCTGAGGGCTCTCAGTGCTGCTACTGTCAGTCCACCAGAAGCTGAGGTTGAGCAGCAGTGGTCTTGGTCTTTGGCTGTTCCAGCAATACATTGGTTAACTGGCTGCTCATTAATTTTGTTTGGGCAGGCCACGCTGGGCAGGTTATTGTTGAGAACCCCCACATTTCACTTGGAGAACATTGCAGCTGACTCTGACGCTCGTGGCACTATCCTCTCTGAAAGCCACAGGGGTTGTAGTGGTAACTTTGCTAAAGCCAGTGTTGGTCCTTTTCATGCCATGCATGTGGTCAGACATCTGGGAGGTGTTAACCTCTAATGGGTTATCTGTAATCACGTGAATGAGACTCTCACCTCGCAATATATCTGTGTCAAATCTGAGGGGAACCCACTTGTAAAAGCTGCCCAGAAACAAATCAGTCTCTGAGAGCCAGGTGACTCTGGAAGAAATCTCGGTTATAAAACAAAACTTCATAAAACTTGCTGGTCTGGGAGCAGCCCCAAGTTGGGGGTGGCTGGGTGTAGGTCTCTGGGGTGCCTTAACTGCCCTGGTGACAGGGAAATTCCAACTGCTCCGGGAAATGTCAGTCACATGCAAAAGATCTGACTGCATGTGGTTGTCTTTTTCCTTCCCCTGCCATGACAGACACACCTACTGATTACAAAGAGAGAGGACCATATAATGATGTCCAGGGCCAGAAGAAAGTCTGCAAATTCAAACGTGAATGGCTGGAA
This sequence comes from Phainopepla nitens, assembly GCA_013400175.1. Lineage (NCBI taxonomy): Eukaryota > Metazoa > Chordata > Aves > Passeriformes > Bombycillidae > Phainopepla > Phainopepla nitens. Next base: position 212,645 of record VXBQ01002743.1, read on the forward strand.
AACTGTTCCGGATTAAATGATCCCTTCTATGGGTACAAAGATGGCAAACCATGCATCCTTGTCAAGCTCAACAGAATTATTGGCTTCAAACCTCAGGTAAGTATCTCTCTTCCCTTTCTAGCAGAAGCTACTGATCAGGAGGAGGGGCTGGCTGCAGATTTACTGTGCTTGCTTTTTGGTCCCTGGAAAGAGATCAGTATATTAGACTCTTTCTGCAGAAGATAAATTGTGAGAAGATTTGAGTAATGTGCTTTAAAAATGTTTTCAATTGCAAAGCAGTGAAAATTGTGCACTGCAAGTTGGTAACAAGTAGCAGTGAAGCTCACAGTGCAACCTCCTGCTTATTTGTCTGGTAACTTCTGAGCCTGTTATTGGAGTCGCTGTAAAGGGGCGTTTTCTTCAAATGATAAATTCCATTTTAAATTCCTGTATGCTTCCACGGGGCCATCCCAGACCAACCCTGTCTGTAGTAACATCAGTACATTTTGTCACACCCTGATCCGCTCCATTCTTTTCCTTAGGCAGTGCAGTCTTGTCTGACTTGATAAAACTGCTTAATTAAATGATGAAATGCTAATACTCAATACCAGAGTCAAACACAGGCTCTGAAGAGTAAACTACATTTGAAAGTCAGGCACAGCTGCAGAAAAGGTGGGGAGGTCTTTAGTTAATTTAATGTAGTTGTCCAGAGGCTGTAGTATATTTCTGTCAACTGGTTGCTTTGTCCTTCACCCAAAGGCAAGTTTGCAGTAATGCAGAAGGATGTTAATTTAGGCATTCGTGGCTTTGCCTTCTGTTCTTTGGTTTTGTTTTTTTTTTCCCCAACACATTAAAATGCTAAAAATTTCTTTTAATAATTCAGTGGCAAAACACATGCTGTTGAATAAAGTGGTGTGCAAAACCTGCCATTCTGGCTTTTGGATGGAGAACAGTGCAAATGGTGTTCTCTGCCACCTTTGCTCCCATCTGTCAGGGCACTTGAGGATGGGAAATGGTGCTGTCTAATGAGTCCTGGGGAATGTTTTCCTTCAAAGGGAACTTGTCCTGTGCTAAAAGAAATGAGCAAGCTTTTGGTTTATCTGATGTGTGGTGGAAATATTGTAGCCGAATGTACTGTGGTGGCTGTGGGGTGACATGAGATGTGCATGTTTGATGACTGGGAAAGAGAAAGGTTTGGTGTGTTCCTCTCCTTTTTTTGTCACGGAGCTCTGGAGATCTCCAGACTGCATTAGACAGGGGGGTCTAGTCACTGAAGGACTTTGCATGTCTCATTTAGAAACAACGTAGCCAATGCAGTATATTTTGTGGCTCTGCACTCCAGCGGAGACCCCGTAGTTCTTGCTTTGGGAAGGTGTTTGTAACGCAGATCTGAAATGGTGATGTTGTCAAGCAATACTGCTGCACCTTAAAAGACCAAAGACCAATTGGGTTAATAGTTGGACTGTGAGAGTTGGCACTCACAACCTTCTCTGATATACCCAGAGCTTTTTTCCTTCCTTCCTTATTGGTGATGTTGAAGTTCAGCACGGTCAAGGTGAGACTGCCATGCTTTGTTCTTTCCTGTGCATTTCCAGTCCTGACTGCACACACCTGGCAGGCAGGTGGCAAATCCTGTACCAGTGCAATCCTGCTGAGCTTGCATAAACAAGCCCCACTAGCTATAGACACTCTGACATGAAACACTTTTTTTCCCAGGGACACCACGGAACTAAACCCAGCCTGACCTGCTTGTATCCACAGCAGGTGAAGCTGTAAGAACAGCCAGCAGTTCTTGGATCAAGTTCCTCTGCGTCCAGTTGTGTTACACTTTTTGTCTGTCCTAGTGTGTTTTCACACTTGTCTGAACCTAGTGTGTTCAGTACTGCTGATCTTTGTTGCTGCAAAGGTGCTCCAGTCCGCAGAAAAGCATCCAGTGTGTAACATCCCCTTGTTCTGGATTTCTTCTAGGCTCCAGCCAATGAAAGCCTCCCTGCTGAGGTTATGGCAAAATACAACCCATATCTCATCCCTGTCCACTGCGTTGCCAAGGTAAGCTGAAATGCGATAGAGCAGAGTTGGGAAGCTGCAGAGGATGCAGAGGCCTTTGTCCAAGTGTAGTTACCTCTCCGCCTGCCTTTCCATAGACAAATAAATGGGGTGGTTCTTACTTAGGATATCTCCCCCTCAGGAACAGAAGAGCCCTGCTGATGGATGAGTTAGTGCTGCCCTCGCAGTGTGGGGTAAAAGCAGGCCAAGATAGTTAAAGCTATCTTCAAACTTTTTGGCTTCCAAGCCAAAAAAAGGCCTCCAGGGAAGACATTTCATATTTGGCGCACGTAAAGCAGCCGAGAAACACCAAAGTCTTTGTGGCCAAAGCCTGTGCAATTGTACCACGGGAGGCTCTGGCAGTTTCTAACCACGTAAGGTGGCTGAGGCTTTAAATTAAGCAAAGGCCTTTTCCCGGCCGAGGCGTGCTGGGAAGTGCCGTTGTTCACGTGCTGACCAGGCGGCACTGACGCGTCCCGTGACCCACTGGCCGCTCTCGTGCTGTCGCGGTGGGGACCGGCGCTGGCCAAAGGGGAGGCCACGGTCTGGCTGACAATCAGCTGCTGGTACGGCCGAGGGCCGCCCAAGGCAAGTTTGGGCGGCTGTCACTGGTTGTGCCTCCTGTCCCCCGCAGCGAGAGGAAGACGCAGACAAGATCGGCACGGTGGAGTACTACGGCATGGGCGGCTACGCCGGCTTCGGGCTGCAGTACTACCCCTACTACGGCAAGCTGCTGCAGCCGCGCTACCTGCAGCCGCTGGTGGCCGTGCAGTTCACCAACCTGACCTATGACGTGGAGGTGCGCGTGGAGTGCAGGGCCTACGGGCAGAACATCGTCTACAGCGACAAGGACCGCTTCCAGGGACGCTTTGATATTAAATTCGACATAAAAAGCAGCTGATCGTAAGCACAACTCTCTTCCTCCCCCCTCCTCCTCTTCCTCCTAGCCATTTAAAAAAGGTTAAAAAAAAAAAAAGAACAAAAAAGAAAACCTACTAGTCTTGAACAAACTGTCATACGTATGGGACCTACACGTAATCTATATGCTTTACACTAGCTTTCTGCATTTACTAGGTTAGAATGTAAACAAAGTGTAGCAATAGCGACAAATATTTATTCTACTGTAAATGATAAAAGAAGACAAAATTGAGCCTTGGGACATGCCCATTTTTACTGTAAATTATGATTCCATAACTGACTTGTAGTAAGCAGTGTTTCTGGCCCCTAAGTATTGCTGCCTTGTGTATTTTATTTAGTGTACAGTACTATAGGTGCATACTCTGGTCATTTTTCAAGCCATGTATTGTATCTGTTTTCTACTTCTTGTGAGCAAAGACTTTTGCTGTCCAAGGTGTAAATACTCAATGGGACTAGAACTGGCATGAAACTTCTCATTATTTTGTTCCTTTTCAAAGAAAGGCCCACCTGTGAGATGATATTTAACAGCACTCCATAAGGCTTCTGGCTTTTCTGTGGTGTTAGGGTATTTTATTTGGAGGGGTGGCAGGGAAACTAACTTAAGTGAAGTTAAAGAGAATAGGTGATTGTGTACTGTGCTTTGTAGTGAATGCTGTCTCTCTCCACCTCTTCCCTTATCCTCCAGTATGTTGTGTGAGAGACCGGGTCAGACTATCACTCTCCTCGGTGATAGGCATAACTCTTTGCTTTGCATATTTTCTTTTCTTTTTTCTTTTTCTTTTTTTTTCTTGCTGAAGGCATCGCACACTGTGGTGCTAATGTCTTTATTGAATGTTTTAGCCATTTTCATGGTGGAAGAATTTTATATTTATGCAGTTGTACAATTTTATTTTTTCTGCAAGAAAGTGTAATGTATGAAATAAACCAAAGTCACATGTTTGAAAATAAATCTTTATTTTAAACTTTATAAAAGCAATGCAGTACCCCATAGAATGGTGTTAAATGTTGTCTAAAGTGCAAAACTCTATGTTCTAACATGTAATAATAGCCAGGAGTACAGTGCTCTTGTTGATCTTGTATTTCAGTCAGGTTGAAACATTGGACAAATAAATGAATGAACACACAGTTCTGTGTGCGTGTCTGTTGCAGTGGGTGAAGATGGAGCCTGTTAGTTTTCCAGAATCTTGAAGAAGTACTGCACCTATTTCAAATAGAAAATGCATCTTTGTCAGTCTCAGCCCAAGGGAGTTGAAGCATTGGAAACATTTGAAACATTGAGCTGTTACACATCAGTGCCGGTGTCTGTTAGTTACTTGTTTTCCCCTCTCCCTGCCCCAGATGAGTGGCTGCTGTGGCACACATGCCTGTGCCTTTGCCCATCAGGATCCCAAAAAAGTCTCTTCCCATTACTGCACAGGCTCTGTGTTCCAGACACAACTCAACAGACTCAGCTGTTGATCCTCAGCAGAGGTTAAGGCTCCCAGCAGCCAGAAGGGAGCCTGCACACTGAAGCCACAAGAGCGTCGAGGCAGCCACTTGCTGTGTGCTGCGGCTGGGCTAGTGGCCAGGGCTGAGGACAGGCTGTGCCTGCTGGGGCTGCTCAGATGTGACAAAATGTGGCAGCTGGCTTCGTGCAGGAGTCAGGCTCACTTTGTGCTGCAAGACACAGATTACCAGGGAGAACTTCTCCATGTAAAGTGACAAAACAGGACTATCCTAGAGCAAGTGGCTTGATAAAGACTTCCTAATTGGAACACACAATCCTGGAAAAGCAAGATGCTAAACTTTGCCATCTGATAGAAGAAAAAGTGTGGTTATAGTATGCTGTAGTGCTTAGGGCACCCATTTAGCTGTTCCAGGTTGTTCCCAAGCAGCAGGTGCCAGCAGAAATCACACCTTCAGCTCTTTCTTTTGCTGCTGTATGTTTATAGCAAGGATTTTAAAAGCTATTATGAAAGCCCTAAAATATTCCCTAATGGAAGGTCCAGCTGCAAAAAGAACTGCAGGAAAGCAGAGCCATTTTGGCTCCCAGCAATTGATGGGTTCCTACTGCTACCATTTTGGGTAGGGAGTGGGGATATTGTTGCAGGGCTCAAGGTTTGGTAGGATCAACTGCCCCTACAATTCAGTTCCTAGGTGAACAGGCTGTGACTATTAAAAAAAAACAACATACCAAAACAACCCACAACAACAAAAAACCCCAAACCAACCAACAAACCAAAAAAAAAATCCCAGTTTTTATTTGTATAAGACCCAACCCATGGTTAGGTACTTTATTGCCTTTTAATTCTCTATATGAGTGCAAAGCCCAAGCATGAACTACTAATAAAGATTCTGGCTTATTCCAGGGGTTGGGACAACCACTGTAGAAAACTTAAGGTGCTTGTGTTTGCTTCAGTGAGCAAATGTCAAAAAGGGCTCATGTAACATACTCTTAGGAATTGCATACGCTATTAGGTAAAACCAAACCTTTACCCAGCATCCCCACTCCAATCACTTTCTTGTCCCACATCAGTGAAAGCAGAATGGCTGCTCAGATCACTAATTAACCAGGCAGGAGGGGCAGTAGCTATCCCATCCACATGCCCTGCAGCTGCCCTCTGAAAAGACCCACCTGGTCCCAGGCTTCAAGACAACTCTGCTACCACGGGACCACATCCCCCACACCCCCCAAAACACAACATCCTCCTCAATGCACCTGGTCAGACATGTCCCCTTCCCCCATTAGAAATGCTGCTGTAATTTGTCAGACCTACTAATGATACAGCACTACAAGACTGCAGGATGGTTAAAAATATTCCCAAACAACCAAAGTCCAAGGAAACCTCACCCCACCACAAGCAGGTGTAGACTCTCAGATGGGCACCCTGCTCGCCCAGTGGTACCAGTGCTTTGGATACACAACAGCCTTGATATCAAAATGACCTGTCACATGTGGCACTGACACAGCCTCACTGGGCTGGGGCTGCTCAACAGCCCTGGGGGCAGAGGGACTGCAAGGCAGGGCAAGGGCCTCAAGATGTGAATCTCACCAACCCAAATTAAAACGTGCACTGCCTTCACGATTCTTTCTTTTAATCTGTGTTCTATCCACTCTCCCCAGGAAGATACCGCTTTCCTTACTGCCTAATAGGACATTACATTATGAACTGCCAGTCTGAACATGTTGTTCTTTCTGCCAGACTGACTCAGCATAATTAAGTATAACTGTAGCCATTAAAGTGAATTTTATCTCCTTTTTGTTATACGGGACACCTGCATTTCGTAAGACAGACACACACATCTTTAACCACACAGGGCTTTAAGGCTGTGGCTGCACAAACACTTGCACTAACACACACCAGCTATTGATTTTACAGCTCTGAGCACTGGCACTTCTGGACTTCTGTTCCCAGCTTGTTCAAGGGCAGGTGTCCAGCACAGGCCAGGCACAACCCTCAGTGTGGGTGAGGAGCTGTGCCAAGAGCAAAAGGGCAAGTGCAGTGGAATCTGCTTTTTCCTAGGTAATAATCCATGTCTAACCTCAGCCTGGGGTGCTGATACAACTGCTGCTACCCAGGCCCATTTCCCTGCCATGGAGCAGGTTTAATAGAGCTGAGTCAACTCCCACCCCTGCCTGGGCTGCCTCAGCTGGAGCTGCGTGGCCGCCCCTGGGATTTAAGTAGTGACCCACCCCTGCAGCATACACTGATACAGGTGATTGCTGACCTTGCCCAATGCCTGCTCACTTGCCTCTAGCAACAAAAGGATTTGTGCTGGTTTAGTCTCCAAAGGCCCCTTAATTGTGTGCAACCAATTTTCCCAGGTTGAGCTGAACAACCTCAGTTTACTTACAACCTGTGCAAAACCTCTTCCTCCTCAATTAGCTTTTATTGGATTGTTCAAGATCCACACAGACTGACTGTACTGGCAAGGCTCAGACATCAGAACAAGCAACACTACATACCATATACCACGCAAAACCAGGCACCAGTATGTTCTCTATGTATAATTATCTTTATGTGGGTCAGCTGCCACCCAGCTCCCAGTAAAACCAGTTAAGAGCTGGCATATCTGTGGTATGCAGAAAGGATCCTTCTCTCTAAGAACCTCACCCTCGGGAGCACAGCAGTGCTGGACTTAGTTGCCCATCCCATGACCACAGGTATGGTGTCATGAGAAGAATCAAGACTTCAGAAGAACCAAGATTTCAGCACTACCAAGAGATTTGGGGTGCCCTCATCTTATGAGGCCCCAGCTGTAGACACCTTGAAGAACCCCCATTCTAAAATCACCAGGTCTTTTTCCAAGGGGATGCAGGACCTGATGATAACTTGCATCAAGCATCTGGATGGGGGTTAGATACTGCAAAATATCCTGTATTTTAGGAAATACAGTTCCTCTCTTTCCCAAGGTCTGAGCATAGTCCAAACCACAGAAAGGGGAGCTGTGCCAGCACAGAACATCTGAATAAGCCTCACATTTGACCAAGGGCAAGGTCAGCCTCTCTGAGCCAAGCACACCTCTGATTTTGACAGGATCCAAGGGTGACAGAGCACAAATCCACACCAGGAGCTGATCTGAAACCAACCAAATACATTCCACAGATGACACCTAAATGCCTTTCCAATGACGCTAACATTCAGGTGTGCTCACTGTTTCCCAGGGATGAGACAGGATCTAATTTAACATCAGTACTCCCCTTGCAGATCCCAGGAACCATCTACCTGCTTTGCAGCATGCAGCTATGCCCTCTCTAGCTCCTGTTCAGGGACAAATAGCAATAATGCTCAGGAAGTAACAACGGGTGAATAACCGTGACCTTCTGGCTCTGACCCCATAAACAGCTTCACTGAGGAGGAGCTGAGAGCCGCTCCAGTTCCATGAAGTTTTGCTTCAGTCACACTCACTCCCAGCAAAATTCATGTTGGCTGCTCTCTCTGAGCACTTCCATGTGTTACCACAAAGTTTCAGGAGCTAATACAGCAGGCAATAACATAATCCAGTCTAATGCCCTGGCTGAGCACAAGCAGGGATCATCTGAACAATGTGTGCCCTAAGTGCACGAAAAAGCCAGGCAAAATTATAAAAAGGGAAGCAAATCAAGTGAGACAGCCAGTTTTCCAAATGAGAGCAAAAGATCTTGGTAACAACACAGGGCCCTGCATAGGCACAAAGTGTGCTGAAGATTCCAAGTGTAAGAATTACAGGCACTCACAATTTAACTCTCCTTCTTCCAGAAAACAATGCAAACAGCAGTGCTGATGAGAGGTGCCTGCTGAGCAGCTCTGGAGTGAGAGCTTTTGTCTATAGGCCAGACCCAGGCACTCCTTGGGCTGCAGCAGAGCTCTACACAGGTAGAATGGCAGCCTCAAAGAAACCCGAGCACTGAAAGGGTACCTCAACTCTCATTCCCCTTGTTCCCTTGGGCTGGCAGTTTTTGGAAAGAGCCCTTGTCAGTCTCCTCCATGGCAAAAGCCAGGGGGCTGACAGGGTGACACAATAGCAGGAAAAGGGCTGAGTTCACAGATTCACTTCTCATCCATCACCAGAAAGGTGGCAGTAATTTTCAGTCCTTCCTCATCTCTGCAGAACCAAAACTGGCAGCTGGGAGATGAAAGCCTTTTCCATCCCTGTATCCATTTAGAGCCTGTCAGGAATCTTGGTGCCTTCCACACAGCTAGCCAGACACTCACCAGCACCCTCTCCTCAAAACCACCACAACGCTCCATCTCTTTGATCAGTGTAGGCATCCAGGCACATGATCCAGAGTCTTTGCTGACCCAAAGCTTCAGCATCAGTACACTGTCCCAAAACATTTAGGTCTGATAAATTTTTACGTGTTATCTCAGTCTGAGGTCACAAGCAGGAAACAAAAAGCTTTTTTTGCCCATTAACATTGGTTTGTACATCTGCATGAACTCATCAACGCTGTTAGCAATCATACTTACTAACTCCTAACACCTAAACCACACTTCAGCTACAGGTCACTCAGCTGATTCACATGACTAAATCATTAGATTAACACACCAAAACCCCCATGGATTCACACCATCTTTTCAGCCACAAGCACTCCAGAAAGAAAACCGGTTGTCAAAAAAGATAGTGTACTTACTTATTATTGTATGTGTTCTGGAAATAAAGAGTTATTTTCCCACACAAATCTGAAGAGGGTTTAGTTTGTTAAAAAAAAAAAAAAAAAAAAGGGCAGGTTTATCTCCTGCCTCTCTCTCAAGCATCACACAATGTAAGAAATAGAGCCAGCCAGGCTGCCGAAAACAGAACAATTTGTACATATGCGTTTCAAGTATCCACAATGATTTCTTCAGCAGAGCTGGGTTAAAAACCCCTATGCACCACAAAAACCCTACCTTCCAATGGAAGGTTTTATTACATAAACACTACAGGATAACACAGAGCGCACTGTGTTTTTATGTTGTGTGCTGTTAACACAGTTAACTCCAAAAATTGTGCATGGTTATGTTCAACTCCGAAAACAGAGTGGAAGAGAAGGGCAAGGGAAGCTATTTGGAAATTGTAACAATAAAATAAAAGATTAGAAAATTGTAAATTCCAAACAGGATAGAAATGAGACAACAAGATAGTAGTTCATTATACCACAGTCACAAATACCAAGAAAGTGAGTTTTAGGCTATTTACTCTAAGAAAAAATAAGTGAACTCTGAAACTACATTAAAATAACAATGTTGGTTTTATACCATTTGTAAATACTGTGCTGACTCAGACCACTGATTTCTGAAGCATAGATAGTTGTAGAATCAACAAGAAGGTAAAGTTTCATTGAAACTTCTCAGCCCCCATCATAAGCCAACTTCTCTGTAGCTGGAGCTGAACATACTAGTTCAGAACTCTCCCACCTGGAGTTCTACAACTAATTTAGTAACATCTTTGGTCACCATCAGAACACATCAATGGCTTGACGGAATGAAATAAAGTGCAAGAAATGAATGAAATAAAGTGTAAGATTCCTTCAGACAAGACAAACTCCAACATGACAGCAGGTACTGCTTTCCTGAGGATCCCAAGCAGCTCACTGAGTGATCACTGCCTCTGCACTTCACGCTGATCTTCAGCGACGCTTGCTTGCCTGCCTCACAGTCAGGAGTTGCTGTGGAGGCCTTGTAGGATGCCCTTGAAGCAGTGAGCTGAGGTGAGACCAGACACAGTAAGTGCACCACAGGTGTCAGTGCAAGCTGCAAACACATCCCAAGCACTGGATAAAAACACTGGAAATGGCCCCTGCTGCTTGCACCTGCAGTATCTAAGGAAAGCCAGGATTGTGTGTGTTCGTACAAGCCACAGGCATTGCCAACGCTGAGCAAAGTCTCTCCAGCCTGCTCACGGAGCACTGACAGTCACGGTCCTCACGAGCCACCAGGTTATGGCCAAGAGAGCAGAGAGTGATCACACAGAGACACGAACATGTTTTTCAACCCCTCACAGATTCAAGCGAGGATGGAAACAGCAAACAAATAAATAAAGTAGAAGGCACCCAGCATTTAAAGCCCTTCCTTAGCAACCAGGATGTTCAGCAGATTATTATTTGTGCAGGGGACCCAATAGGCTACACATGGCAAGAGTGTTAAAATTATGGAGACAGCAACAAAATATCCTGAAAGAAACTACCAATCAAAGGCACCACCAGCAGGGGCCTTGTATGCACCACCACAAGCCCCTGCACTGACTGTGGCTCACTGTGCTGACAGGAAACAGCCCACCAAACTAATGGCATATGTTCCCCAAGCATAGTGCTCGAAGTACCTTCTGAGAGATGTCACTGAATCTAAAAAGCTCCATTCCCCCATGGAATGGGTCAGTATTAACAAGCTAAGAGTTTGTTTCTAATCTCATCAGCTTTCAGTGATTTCAACACAGCTGCTGAGTGCTGAACCAGGTACTACCATGGCAGGACTGGACTCGACACCTCAATGATCAGGTTACTCTCCAATGGCTTGACTGAGGCAGCCACCTGAGGAAGCCCACAGCTCCTGGTTTGTGGTTGGATAGTCTTGGCACACTGTCTCTCCCCAGCAGAACAGCAGTAACTGGTACCAATGTAGAAGGAAACTTGCCCACTTAGCAGCTCTGAATACTTCAGAGAGAATTGCCTCTTGCTCAGAGACTTGCTGACATATGTCAGTGTATCTCAGGAATAGCTGAGGATGTATCATTCCTGCCTATGCGCCACTGCACTTAGGGGTTAAAGACAAAAAGGAAGAATGCAGCTCTAACTGAAACCAGAAGATGCTGGGTGACTTCAAGGAGCCCTAGACTACAGCCAACATCCTTTCAGGTGACCACTGCCATCCTGTTTTGTGTTTGCACAGCTGCTAGCACAGGACCAACACCGTGTCTAAGCCCTCAGCACTACAACAGCACAAAACCAGTAGTGGCATGAGTCTGTGCTTTGAATCACTAGCTATTACTAATTACGAAAGAAGAAGTAGTTTCTAGAGCTTGACAAACTCTAAACTCAATATATCCCATGGTATTAGCATCTGTGACAGACAGGAAACCTTATTCACAGTTTTCTATCCATATTAACATGTTTGGCTTTGGGTTTTTCCTCCCAGGTTCGACATATATTTCAACACATATATGAAAACAGCTGACTTAAATTCTCCTCTTAATTACTGCTGGTTGATGGTAGTCAGTGAAGGAATGTGCAGGGAAGGAGTAAATCTTACACAGGAAGCACCAGCAGAGCTAATAATTTGTCTGTTTGACCTCTGAGAGAGAGGTGGGAGGTGCAACTCGCTGAGGTCAGTAACAGGAAACCCTGTAAAAATTTATGTACATCTCACAGCATGTGTGCTATAGAAAAACAGCGTTTCTCTTACCCCCCAGATAAGGTGCAGGGCCCCTTGCTCCAGAAATGAAGGATATTCTGAGCTTCTATGTGGCTGTACAACTACAGCATGCCCTTACTGCTCTTGCTGTATAAGCTGTTCCCCTGGGCTTTTTTGTCTTCTTTGCTGTAGTTTGCCCATGGGGTAGCTGAGCTGCAGCCCAACTGTTGCTCTGCTTCAGCTGAAGGAAAAAGAGAAATGGAAAAAGGACCTGGGCTTTTTGGTTAAAAATGAGAACACACTGAGAGAAAGAAAGAAGGCAGCAGCCTCAAAGACACAAACTGGGCCTCAGATGAGTTCTCAGAAGTGTCATGCCTTCCCTCCACCTTGACCTCCCCTCCACAAAATTACTTTGCTCAGCGCAACACAAACGTGCCAAAAGCCAAGCCCTGTTTATCACATAGGTTACCTTCAGGATCAGGTGAAACTTAAAGAGCTTTGGCAGCTGCTTGGTTCACACTCATTAACTTCTTCTCTCTGGCACTTATAAACCTCAGACTTGGCAGAACAAGGGGTAACTGGACCTCAGATTTTACTCAGAAGTGGAAGCACAAGAGGTGAACTATTTCACAACTCTGTTTAAACAAGTTCCTAGTTTAGTCTGCCTGTCTAGCCCACAAGTATATTATACAACCTACGTTCAAAACGAGGCTGCACGTGACCTAATAAGACAATAATCTTTAAAAGAAAAATCACCAACATCTCAAATATCCATCCATCCATCACTGGTATTTTCAATTCTTAATTTCCTTCGGATATGCCTAAGCAAAAAAAATTACTTAATTCTCTGTACAAGTATATATACAGCATCTGGAAACATTGCGAGACAGCATTCCAGTGCTGGCTTACATATTCTGATATGCAAAAACACCAGCAAGTAAGATTAAGTATTCCTACACTCCGGATTCTTTCTGGATTCTGCTCCCACAGCTGTTGGATAAAAAGTCTCAGAAAGTTTAAATGGAGAAGTACTTGAATCATAATACCCATTATCTGAGACCTCCCTAGAAATCAACTTGTACCAGGAGAGACTGAAATTTCCAACTGACAGACAAAAATAGCTACTGCTTGGATGAAAACTTAGGAGAAAAAAGTGCTAAAGCCAACCTCATCCAAATCACTCAATTTTTATTACTTTTCACTGGAAGGGATGAAAAGCATTTTACCCTGGATTATGCAGCTCAGTATGGGCCTCTAAGAAAAGACTTCATTGCAAAATTGCTGTATGACCGAGTGAAACAATGGCTTCTTTATTAGAATATTTTCAAGACTCCTGAGGGAAATGCGGACGGCTGAAATGCCCTCAGTGAAAGGTTCATTGCCATGCTATGCACTTCTGCTGTGTAATGTTTTACAAGCCGGGCTGCTCTGTGAATGGGGAGAGTTAGTTCTCGGCTGGCAGAGGCAGCTTGCCTAATACCAGACAAGTTAATCGGTAACAAGCAATGCAGGAGACCTTTGTTCCAAGTCTGACACACACGAATTCCACACTAAGCACATTGACGCTCCTGAGAGTTACTCATTGACATGCTTTATTAAATTGCTTGGACTATACCTCAACGCACCAAAAAGGACTAGTTTAACAGAGCTACATCCTTCTGATGCCTTCTGTCCTAAACTGTTGCACCAACCTCAGCCCACGGATCAGCTCATTACTGGTACAGAAGCATTTCCAGGGTGGATGATAGTAGCAAGTACCTTGCAGCACACCCACGTGTCCAGACAACAGCAGTGGGCAGCCATGGAGGCAGCACATGGGAAAGGGCAAGCTGGCAGCCAGCAGAGTGCTTCTGTAATGGGAAGTGGTTATGGAAGCATGTGTTGTGCTCCCCCTCCAAACTGAGTGCTCCCCTGTCTACTCTGAAGAGCTTGCTAAAATATCACCCTGCCCTCAGCCACCCTGAAAAAATGGAAAGGGAAAGGAGACATAAGACATGCTTCTCCTGGCATGATCTGGAATGCCAGACCAAGGACAGCTGGCCTCTAGCAGGTGGAATACACACTGTACTAAAAGCTTAGGAGCGCACAGCTCTTAACATTTGGCAGAGCATTCAGTATACCAAGTCTGAGGAAAACTATCACTGTTTTCATTGTCCACAGCACCAGCCTGGATAAAACACTTCTGCTGAACTGAACCGTCTGGTCACTGCTTACTCTAAGTATCACCTCCCATCTCCCCAAGGCTGGATTCAGCCAGCTGAACTTCCAGTACCAGAGCTGTGGGAGCCTCTGTCCAGCAGATCACCACAGCTGATCTGTCCCTAGGCGATATTACTTGTTTGCTTTAATGCCCCAGGAGCAGTAAGCCAGTCTCACCGGTGCAAGGCTGAGCAAAGGAACAAAGAGCCTCCAGTAGTTTGTTGCACAGTCTGCCAGTCCCCAGCCCTACTCCTGAACACCACTGCACAGCTGACATTCAAAGAAGTGATAGGGAAAAAACCAACCATCATGACAGCCCTCTCAGATGAAACCCACTCTTCTTTGATAACAGAGAGTCACCCTTCTTTGATAGGTTATTTTCATGTCTGTGAGTGCCACAAATAGCTCTGAGGCAAGGGAAAAGGCCAGCAAACGATACTGGAGGAGGTCCTCGCTCCTGCCTGTCTGGAAAGCTGCCCGTGACACTGAAAACCGATACGGTGCGATGCCCAAGGAGGAGCCTGACGCACCCGGCAGCCATGCGGTGGCACCCGCAGCGCCAGCACTGAGAGCGCCCTGGGGACACACGACTGGGAAGGCAGCTGGCACATCCCCCACTCCCACGACTAGTGGCTCGAGAGATCACCCCCTTCTGCAGTTCCACTCGTAGCTAGCAGGCACACAATGGCACGGGAAAGCACGCACCCGCAGCAGTTGTCACGATATTGTCCAAGGATTAGTCATCTAATAACAGCGTCGCCCCCGGCAACAGGGAGAAGGCTGCTGCACCCAGAACTCGGGTTTTATCCATCGCACTGCAAATCCTTTTTCATGCATATCTCGCTGAGGGCAGTATCCTCTCCCTCCGTGTCTAAGTACACACACACGAACACACGGACACACGTATGACTATTAAGACTTGGCAATTATGCAGAGAAACCCCATGAGACTGTGTTCTTGCGCCATGGTGTTTGGGCAATCGGTCAAAGACAGTGTGGGTGGCTCAGCAGACTGCGCTGCAATGGAGAGACCTTTCAGGTTACCCCAGATGTGTGTGTTCTATCATCCCCAGAGTGATTTTCTGCACTGCAAATGCCCTCATGGAACTGCTCACACAAAAAAAAAACCCAAAACCTTGAACTGCACAGTATGAGCAACAAGTTACAGGCAGAGTGTGCCAAATCCCAGAAACTCTGGTTTTGTTATAACTGCAGTTCTAGGCTACCAGTTTTTTAATTACGTGGTTTGTGCATAATCTGAAAGGTACTGAGCCACTTGAGACCCAGGGAACTGAGGTGTGTGTAGAGCACCACCTCCTGTGGGAAACTTTACTCACTGTAGTTTCAGTGATGTGAATAAGGCCTTCATGACTGATTTTTAATTTGCCTTCACTTCTTTAAAGAGCGACACGAACTGTGACGTCTGGTAGACACAATATCTTGTACCACTACTTTGATCAAGAGCTATTCCAGGAATGATCAGTTTTAAGGAAACTAGTTTTGTCTAGAGAATGATGATTCATCAGATCCAATGGTTTGCAAGCTTCTATTTTAATAAGATATTTATCAGAAATGTTCCTCAGGTCAAAGACGGTGAGTTGAGAAAGAGAGTCATCTTTCACCACATGTAGATGACACATTTCTAGTCTGCTAAACAGAGCAGTTCCTTGGCACATAAAATATGCACGTTCCAGTCCTGGCTCTACCTGACTCAGAAGGAACATGAAAGCAGGTGAGTACTGTAATTGCTTTCTCCAAATAGTACCTGCTTTATACAAAACAGAAAAAAAAAAAAACTTGACAAGAGGTAGAGCTGTATCTGCTTTGGATGTGGGAAACAAATGCAACCACCTGCTCTAAATGAATGTCTGACACAACATCAGCTGCTGCTTGAACCTTCAACCACAAAACAGCATCATCTCACAAATACTCCATCGCTATCAGTCTGCCTTCTCTATTCTTCCACCCTTCTTTCCTCTTCTTATTAAAATGGGAAACTGATGACAAGGCTGAGAAAACAGCCTGTTCTGAGCTATTTGTGTTTATCCATTGTCACTTGTGAAAATACATTTTGTACTGTTAAGAGGACACACAAGTCTATAAAGTGAATAAGTGCCTGACCCAGTAAGTCACACAACTCATCTAAGAGATTTCAGGGCAATATTCACACTCCTGTAACATGAAACTAGGAATAAAAAGAGCACTTATAGCTCTACAAATGAAAACACACTGATTTTTCTACTGTGACCAGTCACATTTAAGGCTCAACTGCATCTCCTCTCCTTTTTGAGCCAAAGTGAGTTATTCATTAATTCTGATATTCTTTAGTCACTACCTAAAATGTGAAGTAGTTTGTAGAACAAAGACAGGAGTTAAGGGTCATACTGGTGGGAGCAAATGCTTGTATTTGCTTTTGGGGTTGGTTTGTTTGTTTGAGGGGGTTTTAAGATTAAAAGTGAACTTTCCTTTTTTCAGATCCATGGAAAAGAGCTCTGAAAGAAAAACACTGAAAAACTCCTGTACTACATTATTTAAGTATAGTGTTCTGAACTAGGTGCACAAGCTGACCCTTATATAATTAATTAGTCCTTGTTCCCAAGACAGTGTTGTTTTCTCTCCTTACACCAAGTACTTAGTCACGATTTTTGGGAGAAAGGTTGCAATCTTGCCCTTCCTAGTGACAGTCAATTAAGTGCAAAACACCAAAGCCACCTAGAGTTCGGTTATTAACTTCAGGAAGCATTTTATCTAATCCTCAATTACCTATCTCATCTCCTCTAAGAATTCTCCATTTATGGACAATGAGACAGGAGCTGCCATTGCAAATTCTTCAAATTTCAGCTAGATCTGAAACTGAGAGATGAAAACAGCAGAGAAGGGTGGAGAAATCTTAAGATAAACAGTGTCTGGCACAAAGGTACCAGAGATCTCAGGAAGGCACCAGTGTGCTCCCTTCTAAAAGGGAACATGCTTCTGTTGTGCTTCCACAAAAACTATGCGTTTTAGGTCCGTCATAAAATACTTGGTCAACCAGGGATCTCCCCTTTTAATCTCCATTTGGTTCTGGTAGTTCAAAAGCCACAAAACCAATTAACACACAAACCAACCTATTCAGCTTTCTATATGCAGTGCCAAGAGCAGCAGTTCCTCCATGTTTCCTCCAGGATCCCTTGGGCACTGCAGGCCCTGCACACATCCTGTGTGCACACAGGACAGGCAGCCACAGCAGGAGTCAGGACTGTGGCAGGGACATCTAACAAGCTGCTTTAACATTAACAGTGTAAATAATCCACACACCAGCAACAGGTACAGCCAAGGCTTCTTTTGTACAAACCTAGTGCACTCAATTCAAAACGTTCACTGCTTTATTTACTCACTAAACAACATCGAGCGATGTCCTTTACAACTGCTGGCTTAACCTGGGTTGTTACAGAAGAAACTACAGACTGATGAACAGCCATATTCTGCATACAATTATGCCTATGGTAAAAAAAAAAAGTCTTACATCTCTTTCCCAAAAAAATACAATCAATAAACAACTGTTAAAATGATCAGACTGCACCAGGAACTCCAAAGTGTGTTGTCAGAGTAATATAGATCAAACAACTTCAGTTAAAACTGAGCTGTGGGATTCAAAGGACTAACACATGTAATGGAGACCCTTAAGAAAGAATGCTAGCCTCAGTTTTTGTTTTGGAGAAGCAATTCTTGCCTCACTTATAGTAGCTCTAAACTCAATTTAAACAAGCAGCAAAATTCGTTTTGCATCAACATAAAGGCAACAGACTGTGGGCAATTCTGATGGACTACTAAAATGTTCTTTGAGTGTTGGCCCATTTAATTTTTTCCCTTACAGCCTACACCTTTTGCTCTTCTGCCACTGGAAAGCCATGCCTGAGGAACATCAGGCATGCACTGAAAAATACCTGTTTGCTTGTATAAACCCTAAGGGAACAAACTAAAAGTTGTCAATTTTTAACGACATCTTGAAAATGTTCAAAAAAGCTGCAACTTTATTTATACTGGCTGACATTCTCAGTGCTGAATTTCACTAGCCTGAGCCTTAAACTAGATGGGATTTCCTAGCAAAAGCACTTTAACCCACAGGTTATTTCATGGAGGAAGATGGTGATGAAGTTAGCTCTTCCTCACTCCCCCATGAAACCACCATTTGGGCAATGTAAAATTATCTAAGTAGGCCAACACTTGCTGCTCCATGATTCTGCTATACCTGACAGCAAAGCACTCATAATACAGACAGACAAAAATAAGCTATGCATGCACTGGAAAAGCATCTCCATTGACACAGAGGTCCATCCAAGATTACACACCATTTCAACCCCCTGCTATGGACCTTAGTTTTGAGGTACAGAATTAAGTGAATGAGTGTGTTCTGGTTTTCATAGTGAGTACTTCTGTCTTTACAAATTCCCTTAATTTAACATTTTCTCATTTTATTGGACTTTAATGAGGGCATACAAAACCAAAATCAGATAATAATTAGTAAGTTTATTTAAAACACAGGAAATATCAACTGATGTGCATAAGTATGACTGTCTACAAATAAACCGGGGCCCTGTCTCAAGGATTTGAATTCCCTAGTGACTGTAATATTCCAAGCTCCACACAAGCTCACTGTAGAGGCAACCTAGAGCAGGAGTCAGGGTGAGCATCCAAGAAAGGGCTAAGAAAGTGTCCCTGCAGAAGGACACATTCAGACAAAGAGAAGACTCTTGAGTTTCATTACATTGAACACTTCATTGTACTATATTCATTCAAGAAAACTGCATGTATGAATTTTTTTACAGTATCAGAATTAACTGAGTCAAACCCCCTTAATAAACTCTCTCTTTTTGTGGCTAGCCTGGTCTACAACACAGCTAACTCTACACAGAAAACACTTACTGGCTTAAAAGAGTGTCAAGAGAAGCATTTCACTTCACAACTTCCTGTGACATATGAGAACACGCTCGTCTAGCAAGCCTTACCTCTAAAAGCCCATCTTCAGGCAGGTCTGTGCAGTGAACAGCATTCTGAACCTTGTCCTTCCCAAAGACAGCACGCAGAGTTCCAGGTCGGAGGTGACGGGCTAATGCCTATCAAACACAAGCAAACCAGAAAACCTTTGTGAATCACACTGTTCATTTGTATCATGAATGCAAGAGAACCTTATAAAGCAAGATATTATTATGCTACTCAAATATGTGTAGTATATAAAATATGGGTAGGACACTAAAGAAGAAAACACAGATTGAAAGCAGCCCTCAGGAGAAGGACTTGGGGGTGCTGGTGGACAAGAAGGTTGACATGACCCAGCAACATGCCAACTGTATCCTGGGCTGCATCAAAAGCAGCATGGCCAGCAGGGAGAGGGAGGGGATTCCCCCCCGCCCACTGCTCCCTTCTGGTGAGACCCCATCTGGAGTGCTGCATCCAGCTCTGGGGCCCCCAGCATAAGAAGAGTGTGGACCTGTTGGAGCAAGTCCAGAGGAGGATCATGAATGAAGCACCTCCCCTGTGAAGACAGGCTGACAGAGTTGGGGCTGTTTAACCTGGGAAGTCTCCAGGGAAACCTCAGAACAGCCTCCTGGTACCTAAAGGGGGGTACAACAGAGCTGGAGAGCGACCTTACTAGGAGAGGTAGTGATAGGGTAAGGGAGAATGGCTTTAAACTGAAAGAGAGCAGGTTTAGAAAAATATTAGGAAGAAATTCTTCATTTTGAGAGTGGTGGGACACTGAGACGGGTTGCCCAGAGAAGTTGTGGATGCCCCATCCTTGGAGGCGTTCAAGGACAGGTTAGATGGGGCTCTGAGCAACCTGGGCTAGCGGACGGTGTCCCTGGCTATGGCAGGAGGGTTTGGAACTACTTGATCCTGAAGATCCCTTCCAACTCAAACCATTCTATGATTCTACAAAGAGAGAAATTCCAACCTATAGTACACATATAGACAACTGCTGAAAAAACATGACCAAGACTATGAATACCTGCTTGAAATTGGGCCAATCAAGCCACATTGGTGGCACACAGGACCCTTCATATTGCAGATACACCTTACTGGTACTTGTATTAACACAGTTAGCTCGTGTTAAGATTTTTACAGCTTTCAAGCACAGGATGTGCTGTCTGTAAGCAGACACAAATGTGCTGCCTTGCAGATTGCTTCCCTTAACACAGAGCTAGTTGCTTCAAAACCTGACATTTCTGAAGTCCAGCTACTGAACAACCTCTCAGTCTTCTCCTTTGATACTGTGACAGGTGCCAGCATCTGATCCCCTCTAAGGATCAGTCCAGACTCTACATCTTTCTTTGTTCTTCGAATTTAACATTTCAATACTCTTCTTCATTTGCAATGCCAAATATCCCTTAGGCCTCTCAGAGGCCTTTTTACTGCAGCAGATAGTCAGGTCCTGAGATAACATTCCTCCCCTACATCTCTACAGTGGTATTTCTCTTCAAACCCCGAGGAGTGCCTTCATTGGCTCTCCCCTTCATCATACTCTTTCTTTCAAGCCACAGTGAAGTCCTGCTGTACTTCTCTGCACTACCACCTTGCATTGTTGTCTTTTAACCCCTTTCCTATGCCACCCATGCACTTGGCCTCTCTTCTCAACACCCTGGAGGCTCTTCTCCAAGATCTGTATCATGCACAGTGAAATTAACCCAGTTTTCCCTCCCTAAAACCCTTTGGATGCTCTCCCACCAGTGCCTGTGAGGGGACAGGTGGATGACAAATTCACACTACAGCTACTGAATAAAGAAAACTCTTTCCTTGCCAAGAAAGCCTTCATCAGCTCCTTTCTGAAGAGGCACTGGGAGCATTAGGGTGTAATGACTTTGGAAGTGGCCAGTGCAGTTTCACTGTGCCACTCCCGGGTGTTTGTTTCAGTGTCACAGCTGGAGGTTACTGTTCCCACAACTGAGTCATCAAACTGGATTGTCCAAGCATTTCTTAACTTTCAGTGTCAAATGGGTTCGAATTGACTTCATCAGTAGCTCCTAGCTGACCTGGAAAACCTTGCACAGGTAGAAATGTCAACCAGTGAATGTTTTAAGCTAGTCTCAAAAGACCTCACAAGAGCATTATCTGACAACAACACCCTCTGTCCACTTTCCAGCTTCACCCATTGTTTACATCTCTTTACCAAACTAAGACAACTGGGGCAAGAATTTCTTATAGGTCAGTAAGTCCTAGCTATTTTCCTGTCATAACAATTAACGATTATTATGATCTGTTACCCACCCGGAAGACAATTAAACTGCTTTAATGCTGGGAGCGTGTATAACCCATAACATGATATGAGAAGTAGTTTCAGTTCCTCATTGTTACTGTGTGTACATCACAGGTTATACAAGATCTTTTGATAAGAATGTCAAGGACATTTGAATAAGACATACTCAACATCAAACGAATTTTGCTTCAGAGGAAAGTTCAGGAGTTTCACTTAAAAAAAAAAAAAAAAAAGCCCCAAGGAGAAAAAACCCCTCTTCTACATGGTCCTTATTAAAGGCTTGAGATAAGGAAGTCTGCTGGAGAAACAAAAGTCACATGCCAGTTGACTACAACTATGTGACACTTTAATCAAGCCTTCCTTCAAGCAACTGTTGATTGCAGTAACAACTGGCTGTCAGGAAGCCGGCAATAGCACTGGAGCTTTCAATCACTTTAATGAAAGTTTGGGAACACTAGAAAAACTGCTATGAAACCTTTGGAAACAATTTAGAAACAGCTCAAGTCTAAAAAGCTAAAGCTAGGTATTTTATATTCTGTTTACTTCCTATCCATCAGAAACTCTTTTGCTCAAACTGTTCAGTCCTCCAACAGGTCCAGAAATGCTGCTTCTTATGAAAATTCCACAAGATTTTCCTTGACTCATCTTCCTCATCAATCCCACTTTTCTTTTCTTTTTTTTTTTTTTCCCTTCTCTTTTCTCCTCTCTGTTTTTTAAGAGCAGCTATGGTCTCCTGACTTACCATTTGTCCTAAACCGTCATTTCCACTTCACAAATTCATGACAAAAGACGTCATGTTCCTTCCTGTGGACTCACTTCTCTCTCACTACCGTGGGCAAAAGCTCCTGTTGTTACACTGTGCAATCTCCTGTTCTTCCTTCCATTTTTCAATGCAGGTTGCTACACATTCTAGTGCCCTCCTGAAACTCCTGCATAAAGAGGGATGCCATGCTCTTCTGCCTGAGATTACACTGGATCAGAAATGCTCAAAGGTAGGTCCTTCAGCACTTCACACTATTAGCATCTGATTAATAAGAATCTAAATAAGCCTTTCTTGCCATTAGTTAAACAGGATGAAACAGTCTCTGCTTACATTTACATAGCAAAAAACAAGTACAATAATTGTCAATTCCGAAGCTTTACTATTCCACTGCTTTCTTATTACACCACTGAGAAATCATGAAGAAACAAGGCCTCTGTAAATGATGGACATACAAAGAGCTGTACAGCTCATATATTGTGTCCTTGTCTGTTTGGAAATTTTGGGAATGTTTCAGGGAAGAAGAGAGTTCATTATGGAACTTATTGCTCATAGCAAATATTAATACACACTCTTCTGGTCCATGACAGGAAGCTTATCAATCATTTTATTTATAGAACCTCATCCATCACAACTGGGAGATACAAACAGTCGGCTTTGGGTTGGTTTCCCCATGCCCCACCATCCCCTTTTAAACTTTCTTCCTAAGCTTTTGTCTGAATCTAGTTTCTGAAGTATGCGTTTTGTGCAATGGTTTTCAGAATTTTTTGAAAGGATCTGAGAGTGGGATGATGGAGGAATTAAGAGCAGCTACAGCTCTACCATATGCAGCGTGAGAGGAGACTGATTGTGTGTTGGGGCTTCATGTGCATGTGTAAATGGGGATGACACAAAACTGGCACCTCCCACAAGACAAAACAAACCAGGGCTGCTGTACCAAAAGGCTTTATCCTCTTTGGTCTCATTCAGCAGGTTATTTGATCAACCCTTACAGCTGGGCTTTGATCTACAGATAGCCCTTTGAAGAGCCTTATCCCCTGTGAGATACAGATATTACATGTTTCTCTTTATCATGGAACTGTCCAACACTGGCAACACTGCCTGCATGAAGTACTCAGAACATTTCTAAAATTTTTCTATTTCTACAGAAGTGAAAGGAAACAAAAATGTCACCAATGCCAGTAATATGTCAAAATCAAACTGAAAAAAATCATAAACATATTCATAAGCAAAGCTCATTAACTGCTTTTCTTCCAAAAAGCTGGGTTTTTTCCTGGGCTGGATGGAAGTTATATAGAACAGTAACATGTAACTGCAGATTTCAAGAAAATTTAGTCAAAACTGCAAATTTCAAAATTTGGCCAGCTTTTTTTAAGCACTGTCCTGAATATTTAATTGGTTATCTAGAAAGGCCACTGAATGGATCAAAACTACACAAAGGAACCTTTACAGCCTAGAATTTTCATCTTCTTAAACTTGAACTAGAACGAAGGAACCTTGAAACTTTTCCGGCTCTCTTGAATAAAGCAGAATGAAAATAAGAGTTTGATCAAACCCTCTCTAGCCACAGTGTGCTCACCAGGCAGGTTCATTCCTTTAGTTTTCCCTTCAGATCAGCAGCATTCAGCGGATCTCTTGGTCTGCAACAGACTACACAGATCCCTCTACACCCTCAGGATAACAGTTTTCCTACTCTAACTGAGCAGCTCTTGGCATTCTTCATTCATCACTTTCTGAAGGCTTTGTGTTGACTTGGTCTCACCACCTCTGCCTTCCCCACCTTGTACTCAGGAAGCTTTTTCCTTCTACAGTTCTCCATGCTCTGCTGCTGTCAGGAATGAGATCATCCCTCTCTCCCCCTGAGGGTGTCACCTAACCCAGAAGGCAGAGTCAGCCTCAGGCTAACAAGCAAGTGCCTTTCTCCACCTAAGGACCAGCTATGCCCTTGCCAAGAGAACAGAACACACATTAACTGTGAACAAATAAAATAATGTAAATTCCACCACTCACCTTGGAATTTGTCTGGCTGACCTTTAGGCAGTCATTGGAAAGCCTACTGCCTCATCCAAGCAAGGCACCTGAGCTTCCTCCGCAGTGCATAAAAACAATCTAAAACATTTGCAGCATAGCAATCACAGAAGATAAGGAAGGATAAGTGCCTCTCTCTCTTAGCATCATCATAGCTCTTCAGGTGACTTGTTTTCAGGGCATTTTAGCACCAGTCATATCAAACGCTGATGGTTGCAGTAGGGAGCTGACAAAATACTCATTCCTACAAGCCATCAGCAAGAGGTAACACAATAAAAGCAGTACTGTCTTTGCCATACAAAACCAGGATACCAGACAGCACCTCCTGCAATGCTGACCAAAGCTACAAACACTTTAATACTACTGTTACTGTGAGAACAACCTCAGATCAGTCCAAGAGATTCTTCACAAAAGTTCTCATCCAAAGACAAATGCTTAAGTGTCAAAGTGAAATCTGTGGTTACAGGTGACCTTGTGCATGATACCAAAAGGGCTAGCTTGCCTTAGCTTGCTTCACATGTTTTCTTTGCAGCTCACACTCCCTCCAAACTCTAGCCAACCACTTGTGACGTGTGTGCTCCCCAATTTGGTACCTCAGCTCTGCCCTGGTTTATGTTGCTCAGTCTCATGCAATAGGCCGCTTGCAAATCAACATCAGCTGCTGCAGAACACAACAATTTCCTACTCCTGCAGCAATTCAAGGTCCAGTTCATCACCCCGAAATGCAGTACTAACCCTTCTGTCTCTATTAGAGAGAAAAATTACATAAGATGGTGGTGCTGTTGCCACCGTAAAAACTTTAAGTGGGGAAGAGTTTTGCCTTGAAACCTGGAGTCTGCCTATAGAAAAGTACTTCATAAAGCTTCTAAATACAAAACGAGGTCAGTGTTAAAGAGCATGCAAAAGGCTTCATTCGGCTTCTATTTCACAAACCAATCCAGAACAGAAGCCACTTGTTGACAATAATATGTTTTCTCTTTGTGTTCCACATGAACTGCAGCAATATCATGTACAAATACAGTCAGTATCAAAGGCCTTACACAGACTTCAAGAGAGCCAGTGTTACCTGAAAGTGCTTTTGTACTTTTTACATATCACAAAAAAAATTAATCAAGCCAAAACAACCTCCTTTAAACACACACACTAAACTCCCCTCACCTTTTAATCTTTATCACAAGACAAACTCAAGAATCTGGAGAAGTTGCATTCAAAGTCTTTACAATACTTAGCCTAACCATCTCTCCCCTTTGCACTGTGTGCTTTGATTAGACTTCCAGGTTGTCTTCTCCTGGCTGATGGCAGAATAGATCACTTATTGTCCATTATGACAAAGTTCTCATACTTTTAACTGAGCCAAGTCTGTGTGCACATAGCTGTGTACGTGAAAGAGTGTGGCTGCAAAGGTTTGTTCAGCAAATTAATTGATGTGATCCAGGCAAAAGCAGTCAAATTTTCAAATGCAAGGCCAAGAAAAAGTGCATCTGAGGCAAAACTCCTTCCAAAAATCAAACAGTTTTGCAACAGTAGCAGCAACTAAACCATAGTTCATTATGTAAGCTTACTCTTGTCTGAGTAAAAAAAAAGAATTAAAAAATCCATTTACTCTTCTGTTTATTTTAAAAAGTCAGCCAATTTCTGAACTACCAGTCTGAAGCCCTGTATCTTTGGAAGTTTTGTTAACGGACCTAAAATTATATTCCACACTCCAGTGTTGGCAGTTTTCCGGAAGCTCACAAGTCTGTACAATTTGTTACACTGTCTCCTCCTCCCCTCAGGCACTCTGATTCTCTCTGTTTCACTCCCACACCTTCCCTACCACTCCTCCTCCCTGGCAGCCCTAAGGTTCTGCACCAGCTCTCTGCAGTTCTGTGCTGTGGGCAGCACACGTGGCACATTTGCCAGCCTGAGATAGTATTTTCACTGGTCTTGGTGCTTCTGGTTGATGTTTAGGTGATTTTAATGTTAAGTGCCCTGCTCAGAAAGTTTGTGTGCTTGTCTGCCATTGCCAATGTGCTGAACTTGGACAGCCACACGCATGAGTTAAATGTAGATTAGACTGGATGGTGAAGCCTTGAAGATAATTGAGATACCAAATACAAGATGGTCACAAAATAGGAATAAAGATAAAATATCCAGCTTGTCCCATTATCTGAGTGTCATGAGGGATATTTATGTTATTTGACAAGCTGGAAAAAGGAAGCATTTAACAACTGAAAAGCAACTAACCCGACAAGACATCAGAATATGCAGTATAACTGAAAATTTCATTATTAAATGCTTTAAGTTTTAAAGGTGAGATGGTCCTACTGATGCTTTTCCAGTGCCTTCCAAGGCACCCCGAATATCATCCATTTATTAATTCACCTGTAAAACAAAGACAAAAACACACTAGGCTGCAAAAGATATTTTGGGATTTTATTAATGCAGATTAGCAAAATGTATGAAGAACCCCCAGTAAAAGTCACTATGAAGTTGCAAGACATTATTTTTCATCTGCAGCTATTTTGGCTGATTTTTCCCCAATAAGAGCAAGAATAATTACAGATTATCTTTTCCTCTGATTTTTTTTGAGATTAAACTCTACATTTGCGAAGCAGTCCAGGTATCAGAGCTTTACAATTTGCAAAGTAGAAAAAAATGCTTTGAAATTTTACTGAGACTTCCCAAGCTGAACCAATTTTGGACCACACACTTCAACAGAAGATGGAAACAGATTGAAAGATAAAATTCACATGTCTGCTGCAAACCCCAGAGATCCTTCTCATTTGATTCTTAGCATGGGAGAGACCTTCTCCCTCCATTCTGTGCCCTAAAGCCTCTCCAGTACAACCTGGGAGGCAGCACTGCTGTCATCTTCCCACACAGTTGTGAGCAGCCCTGTTCTGATGGAAGGAATCACTCATTACTTGTGTTACAACCGCTTTTTAAAGGCCCCTGCTCTGTCCAGGACCAGCTGTATTAGCCAGTGTGCCTATACATACTAACAGATGGTTCTTGGCCTGGAAAATTTATAGGAAGAGACACAAAGAACAGAAAATAACAGAATGGACCCCATTTTCTGGAGTGGGGAAAAAAGACAGTGAGACAGTAATTTTCCAGCGACACAAAATAAATACATATTTCACAGGAATCACAGGTTTAATGTCTAACTTTCAGCTCAGATCTTTAAAATCTCCGTTCAGTTCCTCAACTATTCTCTTTCATTGATGTAATGCCTTGTAATTCCTGGGTAGCACTGTGATGACAAGCCACAGTCTGCAGAACTCAGACCATATCAGGTCACCTAGGGGAACTTGGGAGCTGCCATGGGAATATGAAGAACTGTTGCTCACCCATCTTCTACCCTGACCATGTTCTAGTCCCTTGATGTGGGAAGTCAACAGAAGCAGAGAAAGAAAAAACTTCTTATTAGAAGTATTCAAGGGAAGTCCTATGGGCATATCACATGCAGTCTATCATACTGTAAGTGAAATAAACTGATAAAAATTCAGCTCAGGTGGCCCTGCAGCAGAACAGAGAATGTCCGCCTGAATCATGCAGACCAGTAAGCTGCACCACAAATTATTCAGCAAGTTCTCAGAAACTGAATGAATCATTTTATAACCAGCTTCTAAAATGCTTTTGTTTAGTTAACAGTATCCCTAGGCCATGAGACCAGTGATATATACTGCTGAAAACTATTGCTGCAGTTTTTCTCACAGCTACGCTATGGCTGTCAGCAGCTGATGAGAGGAGGAAGAATAATAATAATAATAACAACAACAACAATACCCATTATCATTATAAATGTGAAACCAGACTACTTCTTTTGGTTACAAAAGGGAGGGCTTAGGCCACAGTATTTGTTTTCATCCACTTTGAAGCCTTCATTAATGTAGTTCAGAAAATAACTGCAGATACAGAATCACAGAATAAGCTGTCTTGGAAGGGAATGACAAGGATGGTCAATCCAACTCCTGACCTGGCACAGGACATTTTAAGAGTCACACCATGTGTCCAAAACCATTGCCCAAATGCTTCTTGAGCTCTGTCAAGCTTGGTGCTGTGACTGCTTCCCAGGGGAGCTGGTTCCAGTGCCCAGCCACCCTCTCTGTGAAGAACCTTTTTCTAATACTCAACCTAAATGTCCCCTGACACAACTTCAGGCCACTCCTTCAAGGCTTGTCACTGAACACTGTAGAGAAGAGATCAGTGCCTGCCCCTCCTCTAACCCTCAAGAGGAAGTTTCAGACTGCAGTGAGGTCTCCCCTCAGTCTCCTCTTCTCCAGGCTGAACAGACCATGTGACCTCAGCCCCTCCTCAAGGCCCTTCTCCATCTTGTGTTGTGGCACCCAGAACTGCCCCCAGCACTCGAGGGGAGGCCACCCCAGCTCAGAGCAGAGCAGGACAATCCCCTCCCCTGCCCAGCTGTGATGCTGTCCCTGATGCCCCCAGGACAGGGCTGGCCTTCCTGGCTGCCAGGGCACTGCTGGCTCAGGTTCAACTTTCCATCGACCAGGACCCCCAGGTCCCTTTCCACGGTGCTGCTTTCTGATGTCCCCAGTCTGTCTGTACATTCTGGGTTGCCCCATCCCTGGTGCAGAATCCAGCACTTTCCTTTGTTGCACTTCATACAGTTAAGTGACTGCCCACCCTGCTCATTTATCAAGGTCCCTTTGTGGGGTCTCTGCCTTTGAGGGAGTCAACAGCTCCTCCCAGTTTAGTATTTTCTGCAGACTTGCTCAGTATCCCTTCCAGCCCTGCATCCAAGTCATTTATGAAGATATTGAAGAGTAGAGGGCCAAGGATGAAGCCCTGCAGAACCCCACAAGTGACAGGTCACCAGTCTGATGTCACTCACTGTAACCCTTTGTGCCTGATCTGTGAGCCAGCTGCCCACCCACCTCATGATGTGTTTATCCAGCTGTATGCTGGACACCTTGTCCAGAAGGATCCTGTGAGAGATAGCGTCAAAAACTTAACCAAAATCCAAAAAGATTACATCAACTGGCTTCCTTTGATCAACGGGATGGGTCACCTTGTCATAAAAGGAAATCAGGTTTGATAGGCAGGACTTTCACAAAGTCATGTTGGCTGTGACCACTGGCTGCATTGTCTTTCAGGTGTTTTTCAATACTTCCCAGAATAATCTTCTCCATAACTCCAATTTCTCTCATATAACAATTTATCATCGGGAGTACCTACGATACATTGTGATCTGTAGCTCCTCTCTTGTTGGGCTGTTACTAGCTCTACTACCAATGTATTGACCAAGCAGAGCCTGAATAAGAAGTCCTCTGGGATAAGAAAAAGAGAAAAATAAGTCATGCACTTGTAGGAATTGACTATCATTCATAATCTGCTGACTGAAAACCATGAAACCTTCTGGGACAGTTACAGCCAACTTCAGGATACTCATGATCACAACATCATCATGGCTGTGATGCCTTGAGAGGCTACCTAGAACAGAGGCTAGACAGTACTAAAGGAATAAAGTAGGTGTTTATTAAAAGGCCTTCAAAGGATACACCTTGGGCAGTACAAGAGCCTGGCCAAGGCTACACCCAAGATGGACGGCGTGTCACGGGTATTCACACTTTATTAAGTTCTGGTCCATTTACATATTGGGGTTAATTGCCCTATTACAGCTTCAGGTTATGAAGTCCCATCCTCCCCGTTTGCTCTCCTCAATTTGCTGTTGTTTATACTTTTTGGGCCTGAAGCTGCAATGGTGTCCTTGGTTCTTGGGCTAGAAAAGGATTGTTTTGTCTAACTAAACTGTGAAGAGAACTTGCTAATACTTTATATGAAGTTCAGAGCCACACATCAATGCAGTACAGAATCTGGAAAATATGAAAGTTAAAACTTAAGGCATCAGTTGTGTGGAAAAGTCAACTATTCTACTGCCCTTTTTCTACATCATTTTCTACATTTATAACTTTATTGCACAATTTCATCAAGCAGCCTTGTGTGTCGACACTTGCTAACTGCCATTTACAAAGCTCTAGAAAAAGCTCTTGCAGCCTGTTCTACCATGTTCTACCTCAATTTTCTTAAAAATTCTACCTTTATTATGTTTTGATTTTTTAAAAAAAGAAATATCACTCATATTACCTTGTAACTTGAAGTAATTGCACCAGCACAACATAACCAATATGTTCCAACCAGAAGCTGGGACAAATTCTAGTGAAGGACAAGGCTATCTACAGTTGACAAAAACCCGAGTCAGGTATGTAAGCAAACACTCTTTACCTATTCAAATCAAATATTCTGCAAACACACAAGGTCACCATGACCAGAATGCTGAGAAACTAAAGGAGAAAATAGTTGTTTAGTGCAGTAATAGTATAATTTTCTTTCTCAAACAGAGCAACCTCAGAACTTGCAATATCTTCTGGAATCACTGCTCCCTTTTTACAAGGAAGAACTGAAGCTATAAGTTCTTTTGGTTTTTTTTTCAGGAATGTTTCTTTTCTGGTATTTTATATATTCAAAAGCATTGCTGTCCAAGGTAAAAGAGTGATTTGCTGTTTGCTGTAACCAAACAGAACATAAGGGAAGCAAAGAAAACAACCACATGGACTGAAATTAACCCAGAACCATCATATTCTAAAAAAGGCTCTTATCTTGCCTTTATGGACTGAATATTTTAATTAATCTGTTCTCAGAAACCTCAGCAGCTACACCAGAACCTTAAATAGAACAGTAAAAAGGAAAAAGAAGGGAGAAAAAAAATACTAAAAGAGTAAAAAGAAAGGGAGTCACCAAGGAAGACAGACATCCTCTGACTGCAGGAAGACACACAACCTAAAAGTTCTGCTGATCAGCTATCTGTATTGCTGATAAAGACTTTTCATAAGGGGGGTATGCTCTTGCTTTTAAACAGTACTAAAACCCTCCCACAGGCCAGGTAAATCACATTGTAATCCAGTGCAGCTGTGAGAAAGAAGCCCTGAGAGAACCCTGTAGACTACCTTTGATCAACCTAGCAGTACAAAATTAAGCTGTATATTTGTCTATACTAGGCTGGTATCACACAATCAGCTGCTAGCTATGTTAGAAGTCTGCCTCTTTTCCTACGGTCGTGGGAACCAAAACTTTTCCCTTTAATCTAAGATACCTAAGCAGAGACACAAGAAAGATATGATATTTTGAAACTTATTGATTTTGTATTATTTAGACACAAACCAAGCAAATGCCAAAAGAAACTAGGCAAGCACTTCTAAAACTTTGTGTGGTCACTTTTAAAATAAAATATGAGCCATCAGTATGAGACATGAGATCTCTAACACCACCGTGAAGCATGGCATTTATTCAAAGCTTGGAAAGAACATTACCAGGAAGATCCAATGCAAAGGGGATGTGGAAGCACTCATTTTGCAGAACAAGACCTGCAGATGGACAGTTATTACCAAAACTCTGTGCAGTCAGAAAAGCCTCACCTCCTCAAGGCTGAATAGACGAATTTATGCAACCCACAGCATTTATAACAATCTTGTGTTCATCACAGTTGTTTAAAATAACCACTTTAATAACACACACCTACTACTTTGGGATGCACTCAGTCTCATTTCTTTACGATTTCTAAGCCAGTCTTTCAGTCTTCATTCCCACCTACCTAGAGATACAATTAGTCTTTGTGATTTCAGATCAGATTGAAAAGTCTTTGTGCATCTGCAGAGCTGAACAGTACCTTGACCAAAAAAACTGTGTTTTCTTAAAAAGTAAATATTCTAGGTGCAGCTCCAATCCTTACCAAAAAGGCTAGTTCTGTGACACTTTGCAGGGAAAGACTCAAATATCCAGCTCCAAGATATCCTAGCACATTAGCCACCCTGGAGAGTAACTAGGAGGTCTCCACGGTAGCTCAGCAAGTCAAGGAAGATCAGTAACCAGTGCTGTAAATGCTTTGTGGCACAGCCCTGCTTTCCTTCAGTCTCTGGGCTCATGTTAAGCTTCACTCCTATTGCTAAAATAGGGCAAGTTATTTCAGCCTGGAACCAGGTGAGAGGTATCCTGAAAGAAACATTTCAAAGCCAGAGACAGATTGACATAAGGGGAGGACAGGAGTGCAGATGAGAACCCTGAAGCTTCTGAAGCTGATGCTACTTTTCAGGAGGACATACAGAATCTTTGACAAGATGCTGTTAACTTCCTGGAAGTGTCCAGAAATCACAGCTAAAAACATGTCTTGTCATCAGGGGACACTAAAATATCATACTGTCAGGTAGCAGAGGAACCCCCAAAAAAACCCCCTATCACATGGGCTAGAGGGGCTTTGGTAGTCAACTAATTATAAAAAAAGGCACTGCAGCAACCAGAAATGAGATGCAAATATACTCTCAGTCCTCTCCCAGAGGGCACAAACACCTTCTTTCCAGAAGACAAAAGCAGAAGACTCTCCAGCATCATGCCTCTGTGGTGTCAATGAGTCTGGTAATAGACAATGCAGTATCTTTTACTAACTATTTTACCAAATTACTCGAATCTGGAACTCAAGTCCAGTGACCTCACATCCAGGATGTGTTTAGGCAGCAACAGTTGCATTGATAACACATTCAAGTTCAGTAGCTCTGGAGCCGCCAACAAGGAGTGGCAGATAAAAGCAGTTTTTTAACCCAACTGTAACTTTGCCAATATGCCTCAAATCACACTGGACTTAAAGCAGAGTTAGGTCTTGAGGGCTCTGTCAATATTTAGTCTCCTGATGGAGATTGTCAGTCACCACTAATAACAGCAAATTTCAATCTAGCCATCAAGAATCAAAGTGAGCCTACAAGCTCCAGCTCCACATGACACTGAACAGCCATCATATGACAGCAACCTTGCGGCAACAGAAAGCCACATCTAAAGCAAGTCACTTGCAAGCAAAAGGCTCCTCCACTACTACTGTTCTGATTTTTGTTCTAATCTCTGCAGAAAGACACATTGCCCTGTGGCTGGAATTCCTCTTGCCATCAAAGAACTGCCCATCACTGGCAGAGTGGCTTGGAGGAGACAGTCTGCAAGAAACACAGCTCTAAGCGGGTCACCTGAAAACTGCAGGAAGATCATGTATCCATGCCGCTACAAAGCGCACACACACATGATCAAAAGCAGGGGTAGCAGGGGTAGGGTGGGTGTCAAGGCCTACCAGACCTCAGCAGCACATATTCAGAAACAGAAGAGACATCAGGATTACTTATTATGAACACTGAATTCCTGCCTGTAAAAATTACTTCTTGGATTCTTGACTCTCAGCTGCTCCCAGGGCTACACAGAGCTTTGAGAGGAAGAACAAATAATTATCAGTTTTGTTCCTGGTGCAGCCAGTGCAGACTCCATGCATTTTAAGACTGGGAAAGCAATCACTGCCACAGGTGTGGTGTTTGGCATCCAGAGAGACACAGGCTTGTCTCTGACAAGGAACTGTAATACTCTTGGAGGTAACTTTCAAATCATACACCAACATACTGACAGTATAAAACAGTGGTGACAACTCCTAGTTGCAGTCACATTGCAGCTGTGGGTCATTAGAGCACAGCTATCTTAGCACTGCCTTTCTTCTAGATCCCCTGCCTTTGCACAGACAGGTGACACGGAACAAGGCAGGAAAAGTCCTGAACCTACAAATACCTTGGGCTTTATGAATCAGCAGTGCCAGCTCAGAAAAAGGGGGCTGCACTAGAGGGAAGAATCCACCTCCACAGACAAGAATTACCCTGTCTCTCAACTAAGAGACTTTAGCTCTGTCTAGAACACTTTTTCATTAGACCTGCAGAGGCTAATGTAGAAATTAAAAACTGAAAAGGCAGAGTCAGATGATTGACCCTAAATAACATCTAAGCAATTCAATCATGTCTTTCCCATTGCTGGCTTAGACAGCAGGATATTGTGACTGGTATTGATTGGTCCATTTGCTACTCTAGCTGATAACAGTCTGCATCTGAATGAAAGTTTTTATTTTTATTACATGACTCAGACTATCTGAGCAGATAATCAATTATATTACAATCTTCTTCATTAAAGAATTAGATAAAAAACATCTTATTTCTCTTGAAAGAT
Source organism: Phainopepla nitens (assembly GCA_013400175.1). NCBI lineage: Eukaryota > Metazoa > Chordata > Aves > Passeriformes > Bombycillidae > Phainopepla > Phainopepla nitens. The sequence continues at coordinate 246,617 of VXBQ01002743.1, forward strand.
ATAATGTACTTCATTGTCAACACTCTTACCAAGGCTCACTAGGCTATAGGGAGAGTCTACACTGAAATAGCTATAAAGGTATTACCAGAAAATGAGTACTTGGAAGCTCAAAAATAGCCTTTATATTCCTTTACATCTGCCACTGAAGTATTCTTTATATGATGCAATATGAAAATGTCGTGCTGATAATGTAGCTCTAGGAATGAATATGAACATTTTTGGCCTCACATACACCTATTTTTCGGTGCTAGAGATTCACAGGAGGTCTATAAAAACAAAAATCTTACAGCAACAGTGCTCTTTGGCTCATACTGTTATCCCTATTTAACTGATGTGATTAACTGAGGCAGAAAGATATTGAACTTTTTGTCCAAGGTCACTCAGTGAGGTCAGGAATGGAGCTAAAGCAGACTCCAGCTCTTTCAGTTCACTGCTTTGTTTTAAACCATCTAATCTCTCTTTCAGCTCTTTCTTTTCCTGCAAAAGTACAAAAGACTTGATTCACTGTTACACTTAGAAGCGCAAATCCCCAGTGTAGAAAGAATGCAGGTTGGGATTTAAAGCAAGTGTATGAAAATCCCCTCTCAGTCCACAGGATGCAGAAATATTGCAGCATATCCCATCACTTTAATAATATCTCACAACAGAAGGGTCTTGAGTCACATTTAGTGTACTGCCAATTCCAAGTAAAAGCTCCTGGGAATATTAAAAGTTATGCAGTCAGCAAGGAACATGTAGCTGATGTAGACTCCTGGAATGATGTATTCTAACCAACTTTTTAATTTGCATATGAACAAAGTTTTTTTTAACAAAAAACAACAACAACAAAAAACCAACCAACCAACCAAAACCACCAAAAAACCCCCCAGTTATTTCAACACAGAAGCCGCACAAAGATGCGAAAACTAAAGCTGTAGCTTCAGACCTAAGTAACAACAAAAGGCCTCTAACTGCTCCAGAGGTCAAAAACATACAAACATTAGCGAAATGAAATATCAATGCCAGCAAACTGAAGCAGTGACAGGATTCCCTGGCCACCATCTCCTTGTTCCAAGGTTTTCCATTACAGATTTTACATCCTGGTCCATGTTAAAGAAAGTCAAACCAATGCAGATTAGGTTGCTTTTTCTTCCTTATTGAACTTAAACAAAACAATTTTCTTGATAATGCACACTGTGCTGCATTTATCCCTACTCCTCCAAGCATTTTCATTTCTCTACAATGAAGGAGAAACACAGCTTCATTTCTGTCAGGCTTTGGTTGCAGTTAGTAACTTTTACATCCAAGTAATAGTGTGCACTGAAAGTTCAAAAGACTCGTGCTCTGTAAGAATCAGATTCAATTAACTTTTCAAGTCCTCTTAGCTTTTTAGAACAGCTACCTCTTTGCCATAGAAAAAAATTGGTAGGAAAAAAAGAAAAAAATTGAAGGAAAAAATTGCACCTTTCTTTTCAAGTGCACCAGTGGAAATAGAGTGAAATAGCACCCAACAAAAATGTGTAATTTAACAATTTGTGTAGCAATATTTGATAGTGTACATTAAAAAAGGGCTTAAATGATTCAGACACACACAGAGAATCAGTGGGACCTAAAGTCATTTCAGAAACCCTATTCTTATTTGTAATTTAAATATCTGAACAAAAGTTCTCAGCTGTTCATAGGATGTCAGCATTTCAAACCTTAAGAGTTTTGTGCACATAGCAGAGCCTCAGGATGCCTTCCTTCCCTGAAAAGCCACAGGCTTGTGCTACATTCAGAGACCTTCTTAAACAGCTCTTATTAACATTGCAAAGAAACATTTTCAAGATGGGCATCAGTGTGAGGGCTGGCTTTTCAGAAGGGTGCTGCAAAAGCAAGTAAAGAGTAAATAGTTGTTTATTACAGTAGATGTGGAGAGAACCTCCCATTTCCAAGGCCCACATCTATTAGCCACAGAGACAAACCAGGACAGAGAGGAAGAGGCACAGAGGGACACCAAGAGCAGGGACACAAGCAAGTTCTCTGGCTGGAGACTGCAACTGAAGACAAGAACAAGCATCATGACTGGACTACAGAAGGACCTGAGGTGAGACCACCAATGACAAAAGAATGAGCTGCATTCCAGGAGCTGAAGCCAAGTGGGATTAAAGAGACTGACAGCTCACCAAGAGTACAGTGAGCCAGCCAGACACTCAGCAGAAAAGTGCAAGTGTACAAGAAGGATGCAAGGAGCAGCAACATCTGCAGAAAGGCATATATCCTACTGCATCAACTAGTACTATCGACTGGGGACAAGTGTTCCACATGCCAGAAATCTGCCACACTGAGCCCTTCAATCACACCACAGTAATTTTGGGAGTGTGCACGTTCAGCACAGCTCCTTCCACAGAAGTATCTCTATCCCACCGCCCGCTTTCCAGATCCAATAGGGCTCTTCAGAAATGACTACAAAGAGGCTCAAACCAGGTTTTTGTTTAGTTGTCTTCTCTACTACCTCAGATGAGGTTTTAATATAGTATTTATAAGCTGGTTTATAATGAAGGGTATTTTTGGAAGAGAGCTTTACTGACCTGCAGTGCTAACAAAATATTACCCGCTTACAGAAAATAGCCCAAAGTTCCATTTCATTTTTAGCATTATATACTTGTTATAAGCTGTTATCTTATTCAAGTCTAATCCTCGAAATGGAAGAATTCTAATTCTTTCTTCAGTCCTAAACATCCTGCAAAATCAAGAACAGACTGAAAGGGCTGTTAACATTCACACCCAGTTTAGATATGTGATGGGTAAAAAGTAATTATTACATTTGTTATGTATTTAAGATAAAATTAACAGCACAGGTGATTGGGAAAGTTTCATTATATAAGTCAAATTCCAACACCTTTACTGACTTCAAATAGCACTTTGCCTTGAAAGCAATGACAGTGATGTCAACGGCAGATAGAGTACTCTTCAACAGGAGCCAAAATGACCCAAATGGGTCCATTTTTGTAGTGAACTTGGTCTTCTCCTGTGTTTATCAACAGACTGCACACACATCAGGATCTAGCATATACAAGTTACAAAGAGATCCAGATCTCTCAATGATAATGCACAATATTTGCAATGATATTTGCATGACACTTAGATGTTCCTTAACCACTAGAATATCAAGTCCAAATTATCTTCACGGTTTGCATATAACCTCTTCTGGTAACGAAACTGCTGTTAGGGTTTCTGCTACTCCTAATTTAGACAAATATTGTAACCACAAAGTGCAGGTGTGAGCTTCTCTGACAATTCCAGTTGGGCATGACAAAAAGCCAAGATACCTTAGTCCCTTTACCCTCAAGGACAAGCTACAAACACTATCTGAAGAGACAGAATAATTTCAGGCAATGATTAGTCTTGAGAGCAGCTGCAGTTACTGTACACAGCTTTATGTGCTTGGAGAATCAATTAATTTCCAATTTTTACATAAAACAGTGCACAGAAATACAACACAATTGCCTGTCTTCCAAACATACCATTAGTGGAACTGTTCTGAAGTTAGTGTCCAAAACTTACAGCCTCTGTTTCCACTAGAAGCAGGCAGGTACTCATTTTCACTTTGCAAGTCAGACAGTTAACCATTACCAGGGAAACATAAACAGCATCACTAGGTCACTGAGGAGCAAGAGATCTGGGAGAAAGGAAATTAGTTCTGTCCTTTGTGGTTTTCTTCTGTTACCCAGAAAAATCATCGGTTTATACATGTCTCAGTTCCTCAGCTCATCGACATCTGCTTACACACATTGTATAGTTATGACAATCTTTTCATGTGAGTAAGGAAAACCAGTGAAATTCCCCTTATAGAGGAACAATTGTCTTTCATAAGCAAAAGCCACTTAGTGATGTTTGCAAGATTGATTTTAATGTATCAGGTATTAAACAAGCAGACACATGAAAAGGATGTAATAGGCCCAAATAAAATGACTGCATCTTTGAATGTTTTAAAGACCAGAAACCTTAAACACAGAATTTGAAACAAAACTGAAACCATTATACTGTGTACATTACTACTGATATACCATTCTGCAGTTAAAATTAAGTCAGATAAATGGCTTATGCTCTGTTTACAAGATGCTAACCCAGTAGAGAAATATTTGAATGTTACCAAACAGAAGAGGCAATAAAGGTTTGGATAATGCCTTTAACCTGTGCTTTCTATAATGGAAACTCCAGATCTTAAGAAAAATATATCCTGAATAACTTGTTCTCTCCTTCAAACATTCATCTGTGTAATTCTTTTCCATAAAACATTAAATCATAACAAGAAAAACATACAAACCCTGACTTCAATGCCTGCATCTTGATATTTCACCTCATTACTCTTGTGTGTAGAGTAGCCTTCACTGTTTAACAAAACGATGCAAACTTTTTGAGATAGCCCTTATGCCTGTCCTCAAATCGCACACAGTATCACACACATGTAATTATCCACCTCAAGAAATGAAAAACAAAAGCTAGAAGCAAACAGGTATGAGAGCTTTGACACCCTTTTTTGTTTGCTTCCTTCTGAAAAATCAAAGGAACCTATTCTCCTTTCAGTTTCATCCTAGGAGAATGCCACAGACGGCAGTGAATTAACATTTGATTACACTGGCATCTACACACAATACCTGATTATTCCAGGGCTCTGAAGCCTTGCATTATTATATTTGTGAATCTTTAACAGAGATTTTTGCCTAGATAGCTTTCCTTTCACATAAATGTCATCACAATATTTTATCATCTGGTTTAGGTAAGATCAGAAGGGTTGCTGAAGGATTTGCAAATCGGTCCACCAAGGCTAGCGTTTGACCTCTGTAATAAGGTAATACTGACATGTTTCTAATGAATGCAGAAGGCATGTGGCAGTCATACAACGCTTTGACATTTTAATTCACTTAGCATATCTGTTTTTTTAGGCTTTATTTATCACTCGAGAAAGTACTTACAGGGTCAGAAGGACCACAGAAGTCTCTGAATACTTTTGAAGGATCAAATTGTCTAATCTCCATTGCTATGCACGGGCCTGAACACAACTCTGAAACCATCTCCTGGAAAAGAAAGAAAACAGAAAAAAGTTGAACTCTTGGGGCTTTAGCAAGGGTTGTATTTCTCCTCAAAACAAGGCCCAAACTTACAGGACAGGAACAATTAAGAAATATTGGTGCATTTAGGAAAGCGAGGACATATACTATTAATATTCACCACAAAAGAAGTGTTTTCCATTTTGCTACTTGGCTTAAAAGGTGGAAATTGAGAAAAATTGAATATTCAGCTTCAACAAGATACTGAATAGCATATAACAGCTTCCATAATACTTTAAATTCTTTTGTAGGTACATCTTTATTGATCTGGACCTAGATTTCATGGCTGTATCTCGTAACTTGTCACACTAGACTGAACCACTGGAATGCACTTTGCTGGGTTTCAAGCCTGAAAAATCACACTATGTTCAGCCAGGTCCACAGGCAGCAATGTACTTTACAGTGTTCCCTACCGGAAGCACAGAACATAGCCTGTATCTGTTTCCAAATATACACTCGTTCGATGGCTTTAAGTCATTAAAATGTCTCCTGGGCTTTTGGTTCTCACTGTCTTTTCCTTACAGATTACTACAAGAATCTGAAACACACAAGCCAACAGAATCTGTGCCTGTGGCACATCCTGTTAGGGAAAGGCAATATTCTCGTGATGTGCTAATACCAGGATCTCAGTTACAGTGAAATCATCATCCCCTGTAGTCTCCAGGAGAGTAAAGAGACATTGTGAGTTCCGTGTGGTGATGAAGATGGGTCTTAGTTTTCATAAGCTTAAAATAACTCTGGGCATTAGTGCCAATTTGGAGTTTGTTAATTACAGGCATAGGTTTCACAACCAGAAAAAAATTATTTTGATGTTCTAGTCTGACTTCCTTTTTTAAGTCATGCCATTATAATTGCATACTTGTCTAGAAATATGGGCAGACAAGTTTTCAAGAAATCAAGACAATTAAAGGAATCAAAACCAATGAGGAAAGACAGAAGGACAAAACATGCACAGAAAGTAAGGGAGGACAGGTAAGGACTAGCAAGGTTCTGCAATCATGCCCACCAGCCACAGGCAGATCAAAGATGAACCATGGCAAAGCATACAGAGTGGATGAAAGAGCAAAAGGAAAAGAAGAACTAAGTCCTTCTCTTCCTTCTATGAATCATGACAGAAAATAAATACACAACGACTCCGAGTCAAGCAGCACTGTTCCAGGAAACTGCTATCCTCATACTGGATTCCATACTGAGAACGTGTGCCTAAGCTCCCCTCACTGAATTTTATTCAGTGCCTCTATCATCAATTGGATCCTGGGAAATGTAGGTAGAAGTATTCCTTAAGGACATGAAAAGAGTGCAGACTAGCTTCATGCTCTACAACATAAATAAATATATATTTTAATTCCAAAAACTGTGTTATCACCAGCAGATCCTCTGTTCAAAACAGGTCAAAGAGCCATGTATTTCCTTCTGGTAAGAAACAGTAAATTTCCACAAAGTTACTACTCTGCAGAATTCCATTAAATTCTGTCGTCTAAACAACTGATAACAGGAAAGCAGAGAAAAAATGGGCTTTTAACTTGAGTTGAATCAACTTTCTGCAATTCCTGCAAATTATGGTTATTCTTGTTCCTTCCTCCTTTATGGTTTCTGTCTCAGCATGGACATCCCACCAGCAACAGTGAACAACATGACCAAAATTACTCCTGACTCCCTCACTACTGCACAGAGCTGAGACCTGAAGACCAGCTGCCATCACGTACAGCACAGAGGCAGGTGGTTTTGTGTGAGACGAGCCTGATGCTACTTACACTGCATCAGCAAGTCCAGAGTTGAGTCTAAATAGCAGACAACGTTTGTCTGGTGAGGCTCCCAGTTACAGCTACATCAAATTTTCTCTAGCAAATACTTTATTTGTCAAATAGCATGGTTTGTGGTCAACCAGAACCATTCCTGGAGGTGGATCAAGCTCCAGGATTTTTGATATTAACAAAGTAGATTCTGAGCTGATCTTAAATAATCTCACTTCTTTTTCCCCATTTTCTATTCTGGCTAGAGCAGGAAGTACAAAGCAAAACAGCACAAAAACTAAGCAACAGTATGTAAAATCCCATGTAGAGGATGCTAACAAAGCTAAATTTTTGGGCAATTGTACAGTTTTCTCTTTTCACAAAGTGCTTTATATGCAATGTCAAACCTTTATCTGACTGACAAGGAATAACCGGAAGAAATGAAAGTACAGTTTTTTAAAAGGATTTCTGGATGCCAGTATCTTCTGTGCTGAGTTATTTTGGAATGATAAATAAAATTTAGATCAAAACAGATGGTTCTGAGTCACAAATAGAAGAGGTCATATTCTTTCTTCAATATCCTATTTTGTAACATACTTTCCTATTTGGACTGCGTCAAAAATATCCGTTGCTGTTCCCATGTGTGCCTTCTCCAGAACCCTTTACCATCATGATTAGCTTTTCCACGTTTTCCTGTTTCTCAGATATCCAGAGTGCATGAAAATATTAATTTGATTTCTTTTCAACAGAGTCAATCCAGCACATATAATCTTGCAGGATGGAGCCCTAGATTCTCACTTTTCTTGACATCCCCTTAAATGTATTTTATTTATTGACTTGCCTTGTTTAAATGTCACCCCCCCTTACTAATTAACTCTCCAATTAAATTACATAACTAAAATTTGAAACTTGTTAGAGGGTTAGAGATTGTGCAGTCCAAGAGCTGCAGAAAATGGTAGAGAATTTCACATTTTGTTCAAAGCAGAGACTTTTGCAGCACTACAGGACTCCTCAGGCCCTGAAATACTGGTCAGATACTTCAATTTTTAAATTCTGCCACTTACCTATAAGTATGCTTGTCCAACCTCCCTTCGGCACTTGTCAAAAATGATATTCAGAAGAGGCCTTATGATACTATCCAATCTGAGAGTGAACTAACAGTACTCCTAACCCATTTAAAGACAAATCTACAAACCCTGTTTAGTAAGTTAGACTGAAAAATCATAAAGAAGGAAAAAAATAATAAAAGTTCCATTTTGAGAGTAATATTCGTAAATATGTAGAAAACATATAATAATGTAACCATTAAAAAATTAAGGATAATTTACAACATAATAGCACGGCAGTGAAGCTGAACTCATTACCATGAGTAAACTACATAGCAAATTAAAAATTAAAAATAATGAGTAAAATGAACCAAAAATCCTCTGAGAGAAGGTGATCAGAAATACAAGTGCATCTTCTTGTACTGCCATAGTTCTATCTACAGTTAGCAAGTTTTATGTGACAGTACAACAATGCATAAAACTGTAAGAGTTTCAGATGTCCACTGGGACATATCTTAAACTTCTTAAATTTTCTGAATATTTACAAAAGTCAGATGAATAAACCAAGGAATAGTTAAAGGTGTCATCAGGAAAGCCTCCAATACAGCAGTCTCATTTTAAATAAAATTGTAAGTATGTATATTTTAAGTATGTCCAAGCCACTATTGCAATATCCAATCAAAGATGCAGGTGTGATACATTCTCATAGTTCAACATCAATAAAATAACTTTTCTAGGGGAAGCTGGGGACATGACTCTGTTATATCTTACAAATTCCTTGGCAATTTTCATGAAAGGCTCTCCTCTGTTATGACACACATAACACAATTCTCACAATTAATTTATTTATTTGACAACAAACTAGAACTGTTCAATACCAGGTTCATAAAAGAAACCACATCACAATCCCAAGCAATAAGAAATGTGGTCATGTCCTCACTTGAGCATATTTTATTTTTAAACAGATTCTTGTCAAATATGCTTACCATGTATTCGGGGACGACGCCTTTGTAAATCTCATAAAATTCTTCCACATTTGTACGCTCCAGGTTGAACTAAGAAAACCAAAACGTTATCCAGTCTGAATTAAACAACAGGAATACACAGACATCCCTTCTTAACCAGCAAATATTCAGAATCCTCTAAGTTTTACTAGGTAAAAGGAATGGCTTTACTACTGCAACATGAAGCTTTGTCAGCAACTTAGGCAGTGATGCCACAGACAACATAGCACACAGTATCTTTTTCCACATCAAATCCAAGTAGACAATATAGTGTTGGCTGAACCCACTAAGAAAGGGGCTATTCTTCATATGTGTTGGGGATTTAAGTGATAGGAGAATGTCAGATCTTGAGACTTCCACCAGAATTGAAGGGCAGGAGTCTTGGGAACAATCTCAGTGCCAAACGCCTTTAACTGCTGAGGGTATTCAAGGTGTCAAAGTCCCTTAAGTACTTTTAAAAGCATTCCCCACAGTTCATACTAAATGTATATTTTTAAAATATTAAGGAAGGATATTAACATTATTTTCATTAATCATAGCCAGTACATTTTGTAAAGATACCTCAAATTGCTCCAGAAGAGACAGATATAATTATCTCCCCTCCTAACTATAAGGAAACTCAGATACAGGGAAGTGAAGTGGCTTGGCTCAAGGTCACCAAGCAAACAGAAACAGCACAGCTGATCAATCAGATACTAAAACACAAATATCACAAGGACAATGCTGATCCCAAAACATTGCTACAGCCTGCACAAGGGTTTTAGACTGCAGGAAGAAACCTGTGCACTGCTACAATGTGCATACAAGCACTACTCCAACTTCTGTTTATCATAAAAACACACAAAAGGAAACCTACCATCTGCAAAGCTGAAATTTCAAATCCTTCCTTGAGGATGGCTTTTATAATCTTTCCAGCAAGCCCTGAAGAAACATGGAAAATACAGTATTCAATTTTTTAAAGCAGAATTTATAACTGGTATTATGCCAATATACTGGTTATTCTCAAACTGAAAAACCAGTGTCTGTGTAACGCTGTGAGAGGAAGCAGAGAGCACAGCTGAGTTCACACACTCTACATTCTATATGAGGTTACGTGTTGATGGTTTCAAATAACTAAATTCCATGCTGTTGAAAAGCACTTCTACCAAAATAAGGTAATTAGTGAAGCCTTTACTTTTCTCAGATCAACTGCAAAACACCTAGTTGCTGCAAGACCAAGATTTGTATTTTTAATGAAGACCCACTGGCAATACTGATGCTTAATCAGTCATCAATTCAGAGCACCAGCTGTCTTTTTCTTTTTGCAGGTCCTACTTTAAGCCAGAAACAATGCAGGATGATAACAAATGCTGCCAATAAACTAGCACAGGAGTTCATGTCTTCTATGGGAAAAACACATTAGTGCAAAATAACCTACTCCTTTGAAGTTTATAGCTCACAAATATGTTATTGCTGATGATATTGCTTGCTTATTCTCTCCAGAACGCATCCTCAAAGACTGAATGATATTGTAAAACAAAACACTGAACTTCAGAAAAACAAGAACCACTGATTTTCCACTGACTATATGTTTTAAATTTGCCCATTCTTATAAGATCAGGCCATTCTGAAGATTATGTCAGCCAAGCACAGTACTTGATGTGAGAGAATTTAACGGAATTATTGGTTTTTTTATAGAACACAAATATCTGTCCTCTAGTACAATTTGTGAGAAACTACAGATTGCTGGACATTTATCTAGAAAAGAATTAATCATAGAAGAATACCATGTAACGAAAGACAACAGCAGGATGTGGCTCCTGGCCCCTAGATCCTTTTATTAAGTAGTCTTTAAATTGCATGGTATTTAGTACTACATAAATTTAGGAGATGAGAATAAAACAAAGCTACTGTGGAAGTTATATTATAGCATGCTTGAGACACAGCCTACTAATACGTGTGGCAGGGGACTGGGGAGCTTCCTACCACATTAAAAGGTCAATGGGAGCTCTGAGTAAACCAGATAGAGTTGAAAGGCTTTCAAAAATTGTATTTACAAATGAAAATGAAAAAATCATGTCCCTGAAGTATCTGCTACAATATTTTCACATTACGGTTTATGTAGAAAAGCCTTCCCTCTACAAAACACTGCATATTTCTTCCAAAAATCTTCCAACTACTAAAGGGAAAACCTGAGATTTCAGTGCATACTCAGTCCATGCAGCTCTTTGTGTTTATAGAAGATAGAAACAAGCAGAGGCAATTACAATTCCTGTCCCATTATACTGTTCCACCATGTTTTGGTGAAAGTTTCCTTTTAGCATTCCTGTGAACCCAGGGAAAAAAAAATCCCCCTTTTTTTAAGATTTAAAAAAAAAAAAATTGCCCAGTAAAATGAAGGGACTTGGACAGGTTTGCCCAGGAAATGCAAGACCACATCAGAGAGACAAACCAGAGCTCTGGTTTCTTTCTGTCCACCATGCTGGAAAGGCTGAGCAGCTCAGATGCTTCCACACAGGTTCCACTGAGGCAGTGAGCTTTCAGCCTTATTTTCAGAGGTAAATGGGCAGTTTGTAAAGAAATCAAGTGACTGGCTGGGAATCAGTCAGGAAATGAACAAATAAAATCTAATTAATTAATTAATTAACTAATTAAATATATGACACAGCATAAATATTCCCTCATTCTCAATCTTCAAAGACAACACTCTGTTCTACTGCTTCACCAGAAACCAGCAAAGAAGAAGAAAGGGCACTGGAAGATAAACGGTCACTGTAACTTGCAGGGAAAAAGCTATGAGAAAGGTAAGGGACAACTGCTTTGCCTGACAGATGTCCATTTTACACTTTATCAGTCAAGAATGAGCTACTTGCATAGGCACTCTCAGCCAGCAAGCATCTAATTAAAATATGTCAAGTTATGGGCTATTATGGAGATCTGCTTTTTACAGAACTTTTGTCTTCAGCAGTTTTACAACTTAGAAGTAAAATCCATGTTTTAGAGAAGTAAATGGGAACTATTCAGCTTTCTGGGCTGTTTCTCTACTGAAGTCACTAAGACCTATCTCTTCTGTAGAGAGGAGATAGTCTCCTTTAATGACAGAAATTAAAGTAGGAAGGTATTTTGGATAAAGGTCTTTAATGTAAAGTTCCTTTAATAATTGTGATAAATCTACCAAGATTTTCCTCTACATCATATTTCTGAGTTTGCTCTCACTCATTAGAGCAGCAGAGTACTTTGTTGCTCCAGAGAGATTGCCCATGTCTGCAACATCCAAAATACTCAACCAAAGGATTTATTGTCACCATTCAGACAAACAGACACCTCACCCACAAAATTCAAAGTGCCTTGAGGAAGAAGGGCCATGAGATTTCATTTACATTTGCAAAGCAGGATGTTAGCTCCACTTCCCAGATGCGGGAATTGAGGCAGAGGAGCATAACCAAGCTGCCAGTGGTGGTGCAGATCCACAGAACCGGTGACTTGCCCTCCCTTGTCCCAGTTTAGGCAATCCATTTCTCCTAGGGACACTTTCCTTTGAAATTCTACCTAAATCAAAATAGAAACAAGAAGCACAAAGGCAATTCCCAAGCAAAAGAAGAGCGCAAGCTCAAGGTTCGGCTTGGGATCTGTCTGAGGCTTTCAGCCAGCTGCATGACTGAACTGGGCTGTACCCTCTTCTTTGGGGGCAGATAAGGCTCAGAAAAAGATGAACTAATTAGAGGGCCACTTCAGTAGCTTTCAGCAATTCTTTTCAACTTTAAAATCCAAATCTGTAGTGAAAAAACAACTTTCTAAGGACTCTTCAAAAAGGGTCAGTGGATGTTTAAAATGTGATTACAGTAAGAATCCAAATCAAAGCCACAGATTAGGCACCAGTTATGATGAATTTTCAGTCTCAAAGCACAAAAGAATCCCAAGCATTACTAAATACAACTGAGGGAATTTAACACTAATCCAAGCAAAAAGAGTGAAAGAAAGGGAGCACAAAGAAAGGGAGCACAGGCACACATTTTATCTCTGCTGGGCAGCATTATGTAACAGAACATAACCATTTTCCAATATAGACAGAGATAATTTTCCAATATATTTTAATCAGGCAAAATGATAAAGTACCAAGACTTCTTCAGTTACATTAGTATTAAACGACTTGTTGCTTTACAACATACGGTATTTGAAAATTGATCTTCTTTAAGAAACAGAAAGTAGCAGGGAAGACACCAGACTGAAAAATGTTACAACTGCTTGCAGAATTAGGCATTGGGATAAAACAGTTTAATGAAAGTCACTTTTAACCTAATAGCACTTGAATCAATGAGCCATAGCAGCTGTGCTGCTGTGACCTTTCAGTCCCAGCGCACTACGGAACACCAGCCCGAGGAGTAGTGATGTTACATTCTCTTCCCTTTCTTCTTGGCCTGTTTCCTAATTTAACCATTCCTCTGTTAAAAGCTCATTAGGCAAGATAGCAGACTGCTTTCAAAGCAAGGCAAGAACTCGATTCCTCATCTCAGCCTCCATATGTCATTTTTTAAAATCCTTCCAATAATTAAAAATAATTCCTCTTAAACAACAGGATTTTTTTGACAGGAATACAAAAACTGCCATGACTGATCAGATTGATGATCCACCTCATCCAGTAACATATTTCTAAAAGTAACCCGTACTGGGTGCTTAACATATCACTAACTATAAGTAGCAATTTCATTTCATGTCTTTTTCTGACATTTTGAAATGCAATTTTACTTCACAGTATAACGAAACAATCTGATTCTTTACTGCCAAGTGGTAGGATCCTATTTCAAAACTCCAGAGAATCACAATCAGGCTTGACTCCAAGCAAAGTCCTTTTTGAGCTCTAGAAGATGGAAAAGTGGGATTTAGAGTTGGGTCCTCCTGCAATGTATTTCAGTTGAAGTTCTTGCTAATCTTTGTTTCAGACAACACTGAAAAACACTGGGTAGTAAATAAATGACAGATGTCCGTCTCAAAAAGTGCAATTCTTCCTATCAGCTAGTCAACCTATACCCTGAAGTACAAGGTTTCTCTCCTCTTCTTTCGCTACTTAGGAATAACAGAACTCTAGGCATTTTTATTATGCAGCATAAATACACCATTTCTAAACTCCCCCAAAATTTGGTCATGGTGATAATCTATAATTATTGGTCTCCCAACCTCACTGTGTACTGTATGAAAAAGGATATGCAGTCATTTTTGCACTTGTGCTCTGGCACACCAAGGGTACGACAGAGGGTCTCCTATGTGTGACACACTCTAGGCCACTAAAAGAGAGGAGGACCTCAAAAGCCACCGAGGCTAGCAGTGACGAGGGAAAGAACAGATCAGTGGATACAGATGGGAGAGAGAGGAGCATGCGAGGAAATGAGAGAATACTGTTCATAGCGATAGAGTCCAGGATTTGCCACGATTCCTCATTTCTGTCTAGGTGCTGTATTAAAGGAGAACCTTGAGAAGTCTGAGGGGCAGATTTACAGACACTTACGGAGAACTTTGTCAACACTGCAGCACTGGTGAAAACCTTTACAGAAAATACTCATTTGAAAATAGTAAAAGTTAAAGGAGTGAAGGCAAAAGATGTCACCATGGCCTTACTGGAACACAGAAGTCAGGACAGTGCTAGCACAAGAAAAATTATGCATGCAGACAGTAAATCTCAGGGGGCCTTGAAACCAAAATGACCGAGTGAGTGACGCAGCTGAGAACGGGAACTGACAGATTCAAAGGCTTAATTCCAGCTGCAACTTTCTGAACTGCTATGAACAAGGCAAGACCACACATGTGAATGCCAGACAGGGCATTATAAGATGCAGAATGACAAAAATCCATTGGGAAAAAAAGGTATTCTGGGAATTCTTGCATGGGAACGGATGGGAAGAGTCACACTTAGCATTTGGATACAAAGGCCCATGGAGAAATTTCAGGCAAAGATCACAGCCAGACAACACAAAGTATCCAGCAATTTGGCTGGACAGTGTGAGCCATTGGAGAAGAGAATTTGAAGAAGAAAGCAATATTATGAAGAAAGGTGCAACAGTTATGCTGAACTCAAACTTATGGTTGTATATCTACAAAAAACCCCAAAACTGCTTAGTTTTCTTTGTTCCTGTATTAAGAGAAAGTTTAAAAAGAAATATCCAGTTTGCTTTGCTCTTTGATTACTTTGTACTCCATTAGCACATCCACTCAGATTTTATTCTTCTTTCAATTTAAAAAGATTATGGTCAATCATTCTGGCTAGTAGAATGTTTCTATGAACTCTCTATATAGAATGTTTCTACAGAACTCTCTATAATGAGTTTCTTTTTTTTTTTTGCTTATTTCTTAAGTGCGAACAAAACTAAATATGATATTATAGCTGAGGCTGTACCATTGGATTATACAAAGGCATTCAGAATTGTAATTCAAACCATTCACAAGCTTAGTAACATTTCTTTCTTTTTTTCTGGTTATCCTTGCTGAACACTGTTGCATGGGACTTCTCATGAATGGTTACAGCTACAGAGAGGAAATGGTTAAAATTACTCCTTAGAATGTGCATTAGCCCATAATTATAAACAGTAACTTTAATCTACTATTTCACTGTCAATTGAATTAATTCTGGAGGTTAAAATCTTAATGAGATCCCCTACAATCTGGAAGGTTCACCAACTCCCTGTCCTAGAACAGTAGTAAATACACTGTAAGCTCTGTTTACACCATAAACTTGGCAAAAAGACTATCATATATTCCTACATTCTGTGCCTTGGCTGTTTTCAGATCCAGTATCTTACCTTTGTCCTTACATTATGATTTAAAAGGGCAGTAAAAGAAGAGACTTCAATATATTTACCTTTTGCTCCAAGGTACAGAGAGTTAGATTAAGCATGGCCACATTTTTTTTCATTTTTCTAAAATGTTCTCAAAAATTTCTTGTAACTTCAGGTTCCATTACATCACCAAATATCAGGCCAGTGATACACTACAAAGTTTTCCTTAATGATTACATTAAATCTTCTTTCGTCTAAATTAGTAAGTATGCTCATGTTTTGTAAATGTACTTATAGAAAGCTGTATATCCCTGTCCTACCCATCTCAGGTTAAATAAATCAAGTTTTCATTGGCTACATCATTTATTCTTTTTGCTCTCCTTTTCTGTTATTTTTGAAACAGAGTGCCCAGAAACTGGACATGATACACAAGCTGGATTCTCATGAGCATTGAGCAGAACTAGTGGGTACATAGTGAACACATTTGTGTGTCTGTTTGTGTCTGTGTGCCTGTTTCATCACTATACCAACCCTTTCTCCTCAAACTTTTCACTGATACCCTGCCAGTTCTTCTCTATTTTATATCTGTGCATTTATTTTCCCTTTGCCACAGTAGTGCTATGCAGTTTCTATTCAGTTTCATCATCTTCGCACCACATCATTTCTGCAATTCATCAGGAATGTTCTGAATTCTAATCACATTCTTCAAAATTTCAGTAGGCTTTTGGTACCATGTGTGAACAGTGCAAGCATGCTCTGTCCTCACCCATGCAAGCCATTAATGACAATATTGACAAGAACTCGCCCCAGGACGCCTGACAAGACTTCATTTGTAAAGCCCTTTTAATTTGATGTGCTCATGTCCAGTCCAATATTCGGGGAAACATTTAAAGCTATGCAGATGCCTATGCTGTAAAGATCTAAACATACAAATTACTCCACTAAAGGAAAATTCTGGTTTCCTAACAGCAAAGAACTTTTACAAAGGCACTGATAAGGTGAATTAGGCTATCTTACACTGTTTTACCTTCCTTTAGAGAAAGCATACTTGGAGAATTTGGAGATCAATATAGCATATTTTCTTTCACAAAAGACATGCTGGTAAATGTCCATCATATGTCCATGAATCACTGAGTGAAATCAATGAAATTATATACTCCTGATTCATCAGTTTCCTTGGTATGAAAAGTTTCAGTACCCTGAAATTCCCTGGTCCACTCTTAGAATTGACTTGTCTCTAACCCTTTACAAGCGGGAATCCCAAAATGCACTAGTAAACACTCACTTCTAATGTCTCTTCTTTTTTTACGTTAATACCATCCTCCCTGCACAGAGATGATTTCCAGTAACATGAACACCACCAATATAAGTCTACTGAACACAGTAGGAAATACAGTCTTTCCAACTGGAGGATACTTATGAGCTTCAGTAAGGTTTGGCTGTACCATTTGATCTGTTTGATTCTCCTCCTCTTCCTTCCTGTCTCAAACTGTCACATTTTCAAATTCGGTTCACCTCCTCCCCTACTGAAATCTATTCAAATGTAAAATATATTTTTCATACTTCAAAAAAACAGATGTCACTTCCCCACCAGCCACTGAAATCCAGAATCAGTCTAAGCTGGGAAACCAATGCCAAGCTGCTAAAACTTTACGTAGAAATAAACAAGAAACACTATGGGCTTGGCTTCAAAACCAAACATCTCAGGCAAGGAATATCCATCATTACAACTACAGCAAAGAATTAAAAACACAGATGGAAGCATATGGATGACTGATCTCATGAAAGCTAAATTTTTTTTATTCTAAAAAATGGTGATGAATTGGCAAAGTAGGTTGTTTTCATTTTAATTGCTTTTCCCTAGCTTCTCTAAAGAGAAAAAAACTCAACCAACCAAAAAAAACCCCAGTACCACTAGACACCACCAAATGCTTCAATACCCTATATATTATATATATTCAAGGAAAACATAAGAAACAAACTGTATTTTATTTGACATAAGTACATCATCTCCCTGGGCAAATCTGTCTGCAAAAGAATGCCTGCAGCTGAAAGTACAGCATTTTACTAGTTAGTCCTTACATGATTACAGCACTAAGATTGCCATATTCCATGTGGGAATACCCTCAGGTCACATCTCAAACCATCCACTCTGAAGTATCTGCAAAGATTTGTGTTCATTCCACAATTTTTTTTTCACTTCCAGATTCTATCTCCAAATCATTCCTTCCAGCCTTCAAATTGTTAAGTGCATCAAGGCAAGCACTGATGCCCCTTGGCACTCAGTCTTGTAGACAAAATCCAAAGAAAGGCTCTGCCTACAATGAGGTAAACTCCACAGCATCTGCACTTCACCTTTCTATTATCTGCACACTTATCACAGAAGACAGAAGATGCACTTTCAGATTACTTATGAGAAAACTGCACTCCTTTTTTCTCAAGCGAGTTTTCTGAAAACCCTGTTCTAATTCTAGTCTCAAACTTATGCCTAAAAGGGTAAAAAAAAAGGAAACCATTTCCAGAGTTTTCGTATCTAATGAATACAAATTGTCTTGAGAAAAAACTATGAAATAAGTAAGTAGTGCTGAGAGTGAGAATAGATTTGTAACTCTACTATACCATCCTCTTTTTCTTTTCCAGCTTATTCAATTTCCTAACTACACACATGTAGGTATATTTAGCATTATACAGAGGGGAACTGGACATTTTCATGGTGATGCCTTCTTTCTTTCAAAAGCAACAAGGTACTGTGTGTCAGGACAGTTCTTCAGTTAATCCATTCTTCTTCAGATAATCCATTACAATGTTGGATCCCACACTCTACAGTCCTATCCTCACTCTCTCTTATGCAGTAAATTCACTTGAGATTCTACATAAGCAAACCTTGTTTCTGTACCTGCCTGAGACTATCATCCTTGGTATTCATTTTGTCAAATTCAGATTTGTCTTTGGAGCTACAAACTACTCTCTCAATTGGAATTTTTCTGCCTTTGCATAAAGAAGGAAATATGATTCTTATAACCTCCTGCTGTGCAACATTTTGTTAATCAATGTGAAGGTCTACAGCTTTATAGAGCTGTCCACTAGCTACTAAGTTAATACAGAAAAGCTCTGTAAGTTTTATTATCTACTCAGAACAGGACTAAAACCACGTTTCTACACAATATCTTTTCCACTTGGCAAGAAGGTATTCCTGCTCCTTTTATTTTCTATGAGATTTAAATTTTCTTTAGCTGAAGAATATTGTGGAAGACAGTACTGTATTTTTTTTTTTTTAAATTAAGAGGAAAAAGGATTTAACTTACCAGACATGTTAGAACAAAATCTCAAGCTTAACACATACAAGGAGAGCAAACCTGTCTGGGTAGTTAGTCTCATGCCTAAGACCTCTCAAAACCAAAGAGGCTTCCTTGCCTCTAGGCAGATCTTTCAGTTTGCATATTACACACTTCTGACCTCAGCCTTTATAGCCTGATTATCACTATTTTAAAATTCTTCCCCTGCTAATTTTCCTAAGGAAGAAGCTAAAGGCCACATCAAAGAAATTTTAAACCAGTCATGAAATACCAAAGTCTGCTTCCTACAAACATGACTAAACTGTTACACATAAAAATATTAAAAGTTAATCCCACCCGGTGATCTATAAGGTGCTATTTCTGCTCACAAAACAGTCAAATCATAACTGTCCTAAAGACATTAAACTGGATAAAAATGGATGTTTATCCATTCTGATGAATTTGCAAGTTCAGCTTTGAGCACTAGTGCTAATACCTCCAGATCTACTAACACGAGAGGAATTACAAAAGGAGAATGTCTGAGTGATTGCAACTATGATCTTGTATCTCAAGTATCAGAAGCACAAGAAGCAGGAGGATTACAGAACAACAGACCCACACTAAAAATTTCAAATTATTAAACAACTTAACCATTCAACCCTAGAGCTGTGCTTACTAGTGACCATCCTCCTTGACTGAAAACTTCTCTCTCAGGAGAAGAGGAGGAAACTGAAAGACACTGAGAAGTGCAACAAATTCTAGAGGGGATAAACCACATCGTGCAACTGTGGTCAGAACAAATTTGCCTGGAGTAGCATCAGATTGCTTTTGCCTTCATCTAGCTCTCAGTGAAGACGAATTGGACTGCTCTTGCAAAGCCTCTTCAGAGTTAAAATGCAATCACCTCATGCCACCAACCAGGGAAGTTCACCATCTCCACTGGGAGCAGCCACCAGTGAGCTAAAGCTGTCTAGTCCAGAGCTCTGGGCTACATTGTCTTCCATGGCCTACCCATTTCTGATCCTCCACAGAGGATCTCATGCTGACACCAGACTGACAAAACAGCTCTGGCCTTACTTCTTCAAAAGATGTGCATGGTACACATTCCTAGAGGGCCAGTGATGCCATCACTCCAGCATTACCAGCACTCTTGACAGCTGAGGTTAAACTTCACCTTGGTCACCCAGCACCCTTTATCAGGCCTCAGGGTTCCCCTGCAGCCTGTCAGAAATACTGACACTCCTGCTTACAGGAATTCTCAGGTGCCTGGGCACTGCACCAGGTGGTCCTGCTGCGGCTGCCTAGGACCAGACACTTCTGTATGTCTGACAATCAGGAGGGAGGCAGGAAAGCCAGAGATAAAACCAACACTGATTTTCCTCTATCACTGGACAGTAACCAGCTGTGGCAATCCAAGTCATTTCCTAAGAGAGTATTCTGCCCAAGAATTAACCAGCATAAACTAGAGATTACATCCAGCCTTTTGTCAGTAAATTAAGCTCACTGAAAAGCACCCTAGTTTGCAGCTGCCATTAAAGCAAATCATCTTGCAGGACAGAAAACCAGGAAGATTTTTCCTTCTAAGAATCAGTTATGCAATAGACCCTGGAGGAAAAACAAACACTGGGGAAAAGGGCCAGAAAGCAAAATTCAAACCATTAATTCAGTCAAATGTCTCTACAGAAATAAAGACTAAATTGCCGTATAAACTCAAGTACATAAGGGATACTTCACGTAATTGTAAATAAGTAATGAGCAGCTTATATTCATGGTAATTAGATAGCCAAGTTCAAAGCCTCAGCAGTGCACAGGAAATTGCAAAAAGGTTTATTTTTAGATACTCAATACTGAAAATTTGTAGAGCACAAATCAAAACTCTAACGCAAAAGAGGCTCTGCTGCTTTGACCCGCATGATTTTCTCTCCATGCCTCTGGCTTTGCCAAACCAACTTTTCCCACTGCAGGCCACAGAGGATTTCCTTTCCTCTCCTGCTGCTGTGTTTCCACTTACCTGATTGACTGTGTGTGCAGCTTTTGCTTTACCTATCAAACTGTCCTTATCTTAACCCATGAGTTTCCTGACTTTTACTCCTCTGATTCTCTCTCTGATCCCAGAGAAGCCAGCGAGTGGTTGTGTGGGGTTTGGTTGCCAGCTGCAGTTAAACCACAACAAAGTGTTAAAACAGTTTGCTGACTTACAAAAGTCATTTCTGATTTCTTCACTCTCTTGAGGGTAGTAATCACAGCTGCATGGAGGGAGAATGCTCACACAAGGTACACCTTTTGTCTCTCAAATTTTAGTTGATTTTTGGCAGCTGCCCTCTGACTTTCAGCCCTCAGGTGGTGTGAGAAAAAGGACTATTCAGGGGACATTAAGACCTCAGGGTCTGTAAGACCTCAGGACTATACAGGGGACATTAAGAGCAGCACTCACACTGCAAAGCTGGATGTGCACATGCGTTTTTTGTTTCCCTACAACCATACCTCCTATTCTCACCAACCTCACCCTCCTACAGGCACTCACACTCCCAGAGGGATGTGCAAATAGGGTCACAATTTGTCTTCTGGCAGCTCAGAAAAATTCAGAAAGGAACCGAGGACACTATGAAATCTACAGAGATGAGTAAGATTAAAAATAGGAAGAGAAAACCCGAACTCACTAAGATAGGAGCCTGAGCCTCTATATGTAATAGAAATTTTATCTTAAGTCTAAAAAAAACAATCCAAGCCATCCACTTTGCTATTTTTACACTCAAATGAAGGACCCTAACAATCCTGCCACAGAAAAGTTTGTCCTCTGCAAACATGTAGCTAGGTAAAATCACAGTCCCAGCTGCTGCCCATATTTCTGTAAAAGGAACATCGCTGTGTCTTTGCTGCATGGCAGACTTATCAGTAGCAGATACCATGCAAGGTCTGGAAAAGATAAAAGGCACACTATCAGTAGCAACCACGAAACTCCTTCTTGTGAAAGCCTTTTTTTTTATTTCAGCAAGCTCTCCAGACATCCCAGTTGAGGTGTGAAAGGCCTGGAAATTGCTCCAGCCACTTCTGCTGTTTCCATTTAAGCTATCCACAAAGAAGCGATTAAAATGTTGCAGTGTGCTCTGCTTCTTACTAAGAAAAAACGCTAAGCTCTCACATGGTGATATTTATTCTGCATTCAAAAATACTGTTTCAGTGCCCAAGTCAAAATATTTTACTGCACTCACTGCTCCTACACATGCTCCTGGATCTTAGTACAGAACACACAAGTGAGGTTATTTTTGCACGGTAACAGTAGAGCATTAAACATTTCCAATACTCATATGGCAAACTCCCAGGGCATTCTCCAGCACAGAAAGCATCACAGAATCCACCAAATGCTTCAG
Organism: Phainopepla nitens; assembly: GCA_013400175.1. Taxonomy (NCBI): domain Eukaryota; kingdom Metazoa; phylum Chordata; class Aves; order Passeriformes; family Bombycillidae; genus Phainopepla; species Phainopepla nitens. Next base: position 268,864 of record VXBQ01002743.1, read on the forward strand.
GTCTTTGGCTCACTTACATAAATAAGCCTTTCCTACTTTCCATCCCCACTGCATTCAGAAGAACAAGATTTCTAACAGCACAAATCTCCCTTTGTGAGTTTTAATCTGATGTGTTACTGCCTGAGTGGAGGGCCCTGGATCATGGCCAGCTGTCCTGCTTTCACTCTGTTGGGAGGATGCTAACCTCCAGCAGGTGACTGTGCTGGGCAGTCAGAAGCAAGGACACAGGAAGCTGCCACAATAAGATACGTCAAACCTCACAGGTTTTAATCCATCTCTTTTTCGCCGCTCCCTTCTTATTCTGAAGTGAACATGTATCTGCGTGGAAAGCACATGACCCACTCACTCTGCACTGAAATGAACTGCAGAAATACTAAATGTGTATGAAAGACAATGTATCTGCAAGCTTTGCATGTACTGTGAAATACACCCTGTGCTCATGCAGTCTCATTCTCCCAAACAGAGGGCACAGGAATGATCATGGATACAATAGACACATTGCTTTCTCCTCTGCTATCTGCAGTGCTTACCTTCATTAACAGCGTGAGGTTTAATAATGCAACAAGTACAGTTTGTGAATTTTGCACTGCTGACTGGTCCACGACCTCCACTGGAGGGGAAGAACAACTCCAGCTCCTAAAAACAATTGTAATTAAACACATTTTAGATTGATCTAGCTGCATACATCAGCTTTCATCATAAGCAATAACATCTGAAATATCCATAATCACAGAAGATAAACCTTTAGGGCAGATTTTTTTTTTCTAGAAACACTTCTTCCCTAAAATATTATCTCAAATGTATCTTTTCCTCTCTGGCACTATTCCTACAATCATAAAAACAGAACTGGAGTACTTGTTGCAGTGTCTTCCTTTTCAGTTCTGCAATGCAATCTGTTTACATTCAGAGCACTCAAAATGCTGGTTTGCAACAACCATTTTGTAGAGGTGTTCCCAGTTTTACCAATGCTCTCTCTTTCCTCAATATCTTTCCAAATCCAGTCCCTTATACACATATCTTATTTTTCCTTTTTTTTCAAATAATCTTTTCCACTATATAAGCAAAAATAGAACTACTATCCATTTCTCAGTATGTTTTCTTTCCATATACAAAACTGACCTCCTTCCAAATTGTTTACATTTTTTCCTTTCGTCTTAAACAATTAAACTTTGACTAAAATTGCTGAGTCACTTCTCATGCCTTATTTGCCCTATATTTTTCTAGAAAGTCTTACTGAATTGAAATTGATGAACTCAATTGCTTTGATTTCTCAGAAAAATCAAAGAAACCTTTTTTCCTTCAACCTCTTTCTTCCCGCCATCACTATTAAGGCATCAGATATCTTGGGTCTTACACCATACTGGGGTGAACTTGGCAGTCAGGTTTCTTTACTCAGTGATATTTTTTCACTGTTCACTGCCAGCTTCACACTTTTTCCATACCATTTATTCACATATGTTACACAATCTGCAATTAACAGATGTGCAAAACACAGGTTCCATTTCACACCTATTGGTCAAATTCAGTAAGAGAAATGATACATTTCTATTTAAGAGAAAAAATTATGTCCAAGAAATACTACTACCAAATGTATTTGATTTTTTCCTGTATAACAGTAGCAGTGCTAAAGGCCATTTCCTGGAATTGTCTCCTTTAATTTACTAGCTCAGCTTAAATGGAATAGACTCACATCTAGCTCATGGCACTTCAACAATTTCTGTAATCTTTTCTTGAAGAATTACACAGTTCAAACTTGTCCTGGTTTGGATCTTGGACAATGGATCCTGGACAATGGATTCTTTCAACAGAAGGAAAAAGGGCCTTTGTTTTTCTGCTGGCAAATAACCCACATTTTAAGTGGGCACACCTGAGATAACAGGGTTCATTCCTTGCATCCTTCTACTGATAAAATGCTGCATGATTCAAGGAACTTTGTCCCACTCTGTTAACTGCTATTTACTCTAAAATAAGCATCCAGAAAAAGGCAGTAAGATACGTATAATTATTAACACTTAGTTTTATCCAATAAAATTCAAAAAAAGAAATTAACTCAGCAAAGGTGAAGGACTGGCATAATGGAAGGCCAAACTATAATCTTGTGGAGCCTTAAAAAAAAACAAACCAACTTTTCCTTACCCTTTATTCCTGATCTAAAGAAATTACAAAATTTGGCCTGCAGAGAGGCAGCAGCTTAGACTGTATCAGAGACATACTTTCACTTGTCATTTAGCCTTCAAAAGAACAATGCAGCTTTCCACTCTAAGTGTTCAGCTTACAGTACGTTCATTAAATGTGGTTGAGACTTCAGTTTTCTGTCAGGAGAGTTCATTTAGGTCCCTTTATCTCCTATTTCTTTTTTTTCAGCAAATCTTCTGCAGGCACGGCAAACTAGTTTCCATAGCAACTGCTATACAGCCATATAACACTAAGCCTCCTAAATTAATAAAGGCACAGGGGCACTAAATTCACAATTTTGCTTGATTTATTAAAGATAGGTATCAATAACACCACAAAGATGCACACGCCTACAGATGTTCAGCAAAATAATCCCAGTGTCATAAAAATGCTACAGATGAACAGGGCCCTCAGATGGCATTTCAAAAATAATGAAATGCAACAAAAGCAACAAACTAAAACCTAAGCACACACTTATGCTTCTAACCAAGAATTTATGCTAATAGATACTCTTTCCTACACTCTCAGTTCAGAAGCTGGCACAGTTGTCATGGCAGTACATAGGAAAAAAGAGAAACTTTCACCCTTATATTTGAAGATATCTAACTATTTAACCAGAACTCCAAAGCCTTTGCTGACTATAACTCTCCTTCATCAGAAAAAATCACTTTTATCCAAACTCTGAGTCTGTAACATGTCAAGTCGGCCAGCAGAACAAGTACTTCATGTCCAACATGTGACTTCCTGCAAAACCTGAGGCACAGGGAGAGGATCCAGCAGCTCAGGCACAGAGCAGAGCAGCAAGGTGAGTGCTTGGCCAGCAGAAACCGCCCGTGCTTTGGTCAGCCTGCTGTACCTCACAGCCTAACAGCACCAGAAGGGGAGGCTGCCCACCTCTGCCCTCACTGCCAGGGTATGATCTCTGTGCACATTTTCTAGCACAGACTACTTGGCAGCTTATTAGGTATTCTGAGGCAAGTCTCTCTCCAGCTGTGCTACTGTAGCTGTTCCAATTTAAACAGAGGGAAGACTAGAATCAAGGAAGCAACAACTGGTATCTTTCCCCAGCTAAAGTGGTCTACAGCTGAGACACCACAGTGACACATCAATCAGCATGAGATAAATTTTATTCTTGCCATCATTTATTAGCATATCTATCCCACAACAATGTACACAAAAGTCACCTTAATTCTACAAAAATGGTAATATTTATTACCCAGTCCCAGGGCTTTTCCTTAGCACTGAGAAAAAGAAACACTGCAAAGAAAAACAGAACCAAACTCCTCCAAGCCATGTCCACTGTTACCTCTCAAAGCACAAAGCCCTACAAAGTGGTCTGGTTTTAAATTTTTCATTCTGAACAATAACAGCAAAGTAGGTTGCAAGCAGAGCATTAGTCAGAACTGTGAAGGAGAACAGATATGCGAAACACAAGAGGGGACAAAAGGATGTAATTGTTCCGTTCTTTTCTTTTTATGACCAACATTGGTAGACTATAGGTAGATTACACAGACTATGCAATTAACTCACTGTTTGTGATGTACAGGAGACATTAAAAATGACCAGGCATGCTCTCCTGATCAAAGCACCCAAGATTCACCTTTGTGATAAACAAGATCTGTTTTCAGACAGTTTATTTTTCCATGCTAAAAACGGGTCATGAAGAATATGTAAACTAGTTCTGAACTCAAGTGTGGAAACAAAATGAGAAATTCCTAATCTGGTTGTTAGCAGATAAAAGTAAAAATAAACCTCAGTCAAGAAAGAGTCAAACACTTACCTTAGCAGCTGAAGCAACTGAATCTGGGCCATGAGCTGCATCTCTGAGGCCACAATGCCCAAAGCTTTCTGAGATGCTGTCCAGCGTATCACTCTCAGTCGTTGTAGGGTTTGCTGGCCCCACTATTGCTTTCCATTTACTCACTGCATCATCTCCTAAGAGCTCCATAGCAAGGATGGGGCCACTCATTATTAACTGGAGAAGCTCACTGCAAAATGGAAACAGCACATGGTGATCCATGCTACAAATTAAAACCAACAAAAACAGGATCGAGTGGAGATGCTCAGAACTCAACTTGGCAAGACCTCGAGCAACCTGATCTAACTTTGAAGCTGACTCTGCTTTGAGGAAAAGGTTAGATTAGGTCATGTGAAGACATTCCCTTGTTATGGATGTAGAAAAAAACCAACATGTAGATAACCCAAACTCACTGAAATTACTCTGTAGAGTTTTAGATTTCAAAAGAATTTTTAAAGGATCAGTACTGGTGTCCTGGTAACAGTGAAAGAGAGACCCTGGTAACCACTTGTCTGACAGGAATGACTCCTAATCTTTCCTTTTCTGCACAGCAGCATTTCAAGACTCTCATTCGTGGCCTGGATGTGTACCCCATTGACAGAACATCAGCACTGCTTTCAAGCTAAATTTTCCACTGCCCCACAGATCTCTCCCATGGATTTTGCCCAGCCAAAGTCCAAAGGGGGAGAGAAGGGAAAGAGTTGAAAAGTTTGCATGGGATAAACAACTTACTCGCAAAGCGAATAATTACATCTAGGCATAACTCAAGTGATTTCAATGGGATGAATCTAAGTAAGGAGAAGAGGTTGTCAGGAGCAGCCTGCCTCCTGTCCTGATCACCTCACCGTAGAAAACAACCACCCAAAATTGGTAACCCAAGCATTCCACCTAAAAACTAAAACAGACACCATAATGATAATTCAGTACCTGCACAAAACATGCATATCAATAAGTCTGTCTTTCCACTGTTTAGTCTGGACAGAACCAACAAAGGAGGACATTGACTCTGGTTTTTGTACTATTTTGCTTAAAAGAAGAGCTTTACACAATTACAATTGTGAATGTGCACACTTCTCCAACTACCTTCTTCCTAATGATCACTGGTCAAGAACAGAGGAGAAATCCTAGTAGTTTTTTGAAAAAGAAACAATACTAAAACTATGTAAAGTTACATAAAAAACAATACAATAGAAAGCTATTGAAAGTCAGGTTCTGTTGGTCAGTCTGCTTGTTTAGGACAGTTAAATAGTATACATACATAGAACCAAGAAAAAACAATTTCTACAACACTATTTACCGTGCAGCCTAATCCTTGAATATTCTTTTTTTTTCAATTCTTTAATATGAAAAGCATTATTTTCCAAACAATAGAATTGTTATTTTTCCTTACTATTCACTAGACTTACATTGACTAGTGAACTTGCAAACTAAATCTCAATTTAAAGACAAGATACAATATCAAATATAAATGAGTCGTGGATTTCACACTTTACTGCCTTGAAGTTTCTTGTTTCTATTTGATTTGGAATGCTCTATAGCTATTTATTTCTAATTTAGAGAAAAATCCTATACAGAAGATGTAACCAATAGGACTGTAGGATGGGAGACAGGCACATCACAGTGGACAAAGGCTACAGTTTCTCAGACAATTACCATTAGTATAGATAGACATCTGTGAAATAACACTGCAGGCAAAATTCTTGATTATTTATCAACATATTCAAGCAGGCTTACTCAGCAAAGAAAAGGCAATTCCAAATCATCCATTCTCTGACCTCCAACACAGTCAGACATAGCCTGGGGCTATGTCTCTCTGAAGGGCTTGAGTTTGGACCCACAACAAATCAGCTGCTGTTGCCGGAGAGCAGCTGGCAATTCTAACTCTCAAGCACTTCGTGACAGTACTGAAACCAGGTCTTTCAACCACATCAGTGCAAACCCAGGCACCAACATAGCTGAAAAACACAAGGCATTTTCTTCCTAAAACAGGCAGAATGCCCAATGGAGAGGGAGGAAAAGAAAGTTGCTGGAACTTTCAGGGAAAGTAGAAACAACTCAGTCTCTGGGTCATAAGCATTCATCTGGTCAGTTATGGAAAGACTAATGATGCCTGACTAGGTGGAACTATCAGGCATCATGGAAGTTTGACATTTCTCCAAGGGTAGCAGTACAGTAAAAACTGCCCCATGCACTATCCTTGCAGTTATTTATGATTTGGGGTACTTGTTACCAAATCAATTCTTACAACTAAATGTTCCCCCTAATTCTCATTATCTGCAAGCTCTACCCTGCTCCTGAAGATATCTTGGCTTTGAAGTTTTGCCCTGCTAGGAGCATTTTCACTTCTGAGGGACAAAAGACATTCCCCTGATACCACTGGGTTGTAAAGAGTGTGAGTTAAAACTCTGAATAGCTGAAATAAGGATCTTTCCCTGGAGGAAGAAGAAAAGGTACATGCTTTGCAAAGGGCTCCACTCAACTAAGACAAGCTCTGATTTTCCCATGGTCCTGTGGTATCAAATACAGTAAATTAACCTCAAGCATTCAATAAATAAGCTTAATACACGTCAAGCTGAAATGGATATACCTACTGATAGATAGGTTTTGCTCGATAATCAGCGTAGAAATCAGCTGCTTCTTTTCTGGAAGAGTAAAAAGACACAGCTATACACACAGATATACATACATACATATATAGAGATATATAATCCTTAAAAACCACAATTATCATTCATTCAAATTTCATACACGTTTCTAAAGGCAATCTCTTCCTAAGCTGGACAACTTGTTGGGTGTTCATATCCAATAACACAAACTACATTTAAATTTCCGTCATATTTTGCGTGACTACCAGTACAGCTGACAACTCCTTCTGCTCCTGCTCCAAGAAGGAACTACTAAAGCCCATTCCAGGGTCACTGATGGTCCCCACATTCTCAGGCTGAGAAATAAATGCAGCAGAGTCACCTTCTTGCCAAGCTATTTGCTGTTATACTTCTTTCATAGTTCGTAAGTTTGAGCGGGGATATTGGTTAATGAAGTTTGGTTTTAAAGCATAAACAATTTATCCACTCCACTGGAACACTTCTTTATCTGTGTTTGATTAAACTGGTGCATAACAAAATAGTGCATAACCTGGTTTCCATTCAGTGTCCTCAAATCTTACAAGTTGCATAGGCAGCACAATGCCCTCCATACTAAAACCGGATTTCTCCCATACTTTCACGCTTCAAAACTCAATTTGGTCTTGCACGTCTCCTCAGAGAACACAGCAGTGACTAAACACTGCTTTCTTCCAAAGCAATGGGGTTTCTGCAGTGAGGGGTCTCCATACACTGCCAGGCAAACCAAGGCTACCAGGCATATCCAGTGTGTCTGCAGCACAGCTGTTACTCAGCCTTCCCTTGGGTGCTGGAAGCAAAAAGATGTCCTTTTCACACAGGGTGGTGGCCCTTCCCAAGCTCTGCATTGCCATAGCCATGCTCTCACCAGCACTGGGCTCACCTATGCAACTACACAGGTTTTGGGACCATCATCCATCAACAGATGGATTTTGTGGTTTTTCACCCCACCAGCCAATCTATTCTCTTTCCTGTCTTTTTCCCCAGCTGCTTCTCATGTTTTACTCTTGCTTACTGAACTGCTTTTTCTGCATGGCAACAGCTAGAAAAATCCATGGAGTTTTTCAGCTCTAAACCTGATATTTTGCAGCTTCAGAATTCCTGTTAAGAACACAGGCTTGGTATTGGCTTGCTCCAAATCCTGGTGTGTGCCACTTTTTGAAGCTGGAATTTGTAGAGAAGGACAAGCTCTTAAAGAGGATTGACAGGTGAAAGAAAGCAATATTGCTGACCTCTACTCTGGGTACAAAGTTCACAATCAAAGCAGTGCTGTAGGGTGATTAAGAGACTCCAAATTGGAGAGCTGTTTTTACCTGCAGCACAGTCTTCTGATTTTTTCTGGTCTTCATCAGTTTGCTCATTTTGAGCAGCTCTCTTTACTGACAGAAATTGCCTGCATATTTTTCAAATAACAGATTCCAAATATGAACAAAGGCATAGTTCTGTCATCTGAAATGGAACTTTTGATGCCTCTCTCCCATTTGCAGTCCAGACTCAAACCAAATATTGCCAGAGGAAAGAAATAACATCAAGAAGAACCTAAGAAGAATTTAATTTTCTTAACATTTATCAATGTTTGAACAGTCACATTTTTCTCCAGCTTTTTTATCAAAATGACCTGAATAATTCCTGGTTTGTTGCTTTTAGTTCAATATAAGTATGAGTCATTCAAAATCCAAAATATTTTCATTAACCATACAGTAAATTCTTCCGTTCCACTTCAAACTAAGGCAGAAGCATGATGTAAAAATTATGCTACACACAGGAACTCTTGCAATCTCATGCTTCAAGCCTACACTCTGCAAAAGGTTTGCCTACAATTCATTATTTCACCTGAAAATCCTCTTCTAAAATTAATTCACCAAATAATTTTGGAAGGCAAATGTGAAAAAGGTAAGGTATGTGAAGAGATTAAGTATTACCATCTCTGATTGCATAGTATTTGAGAGATCTGTTTCTGAAACAAATTGAACTCTACTACTCAGTTAACAATTTCCATTGAAATAAATATCAAAGTGCTGTTGTGTTGTACAATTTAGTTCCTTTTTAATGTCATTATTAGTTCTCTGTTTTCAAATAATGGAAAACAGTGTGCACCTATGTATAACAGACTGAACTGACACAGGATTAAAGGAAGAGACTGAAGAAGCAAGTGTCTGCCCACACTTTCATATCTTGGCTACAACTTTTACAGAAGGCATGAATCTACTTAACAGTGATTGACACACAAATGTTGTTAATAATCCCTTTAAAGAAAGCAGTACAAAACAAGCAAGCCTGCAGAAATCTAAGAGTAGAAGACTTTGGCAAAGCCGTAGTTCTATCATTTTAAAATGGCACAGTCCCAAGAAATAGAGTAGATAGTATGCAGAGAAACCACAAAATACTCAAGACACTATTTAAATACACTCAGTATAACAGCCCAGTCTTGTGCTTATTAATAATTACTTTCAATTATACAAGACAACCAGAAATTTTTATATTGCAGTAGGCAGTAAAAGTTCAAGTCTCCATTTCTTCCCTTCAGCATGAGTCAACTCTAAAGCACATGACTTGGCTCAATAATTAGACTCCTCAGACAGACACTTAAATAAAGCACCACCCAAACCAACACTTCAGGATCAAATCTCTCAGATTGCAGGAGAGAGGAAGCAAAAAAAAGCTAGTTTGAAAGACATTATGAATTGCAAAGAAACATTAGAAACCTGTTTGAACTCATGAATTGGAGTTGTTGGATGGAGGATCTGGGACCAGTACAATCAAACATCGCAGCAGGTGCATGCAGAGACAAGAGGAGGAAGTCTTATAGTTATTTTATCAGTATTTCAGAAAGCCAAAAGGTTCTGAAGTGAAGTTGTTCCTGACCTCACACATTAACAAAAAGAACACATGAAAATGATGTTATGTAAGACAGATAGCTTTTCTTTCCAAAAACATGTTGCATACGAATAGGTTTGGCAAAGCAGCAATGGAGAAATAATGGAGTAACTGTGGGAAAGTCTTCTAAGGTAAATTAATTATGTTCTTTCCTCTGAAGCGTGCCTTCTTTTAAATCTTGGGGCTCAATAAGAAGTGGAGAACATTGAAGGTTGGGAGATTAGAAAGATGCATGAGTAAAAGCTGTCCAACCCTGCACCATCAGAAGATCACTTGCTTTGCCCAGGACTTCCAGCAATTAAAAAGCACATATCTGAGAGCACAAATTAGGACAACAGATTTACCGAGAGCAAGCAAACCAAATACTTTAAAGACAACATTATTACAATCAGCAATACCGTCTGTGTGAGGAAGCCCTGAGGTGAGGACATACAGACATGTCAGTAGTAAACACTGCTGGATTGCTAAAGCTATGGTAGCCACCTTGGGTTCACACAGACGTCACTTATTTCACCACTCATACTCATTTGCACAGCACTTTTTAATACTTAGCTTAAATCTCTAAATAATTTCAGAAACCTACAGAATTGTGAAACTGATGAGTTTCATGAGTTACCTCTCTTACTCACTGGAATGGATCTGACACGTGGAACAACACAGAATAGCTTTAGAGAATATTCTTAATTGCAAAAATATTTAGATACAATAGAGCTAACCTTAAAAACCTTAACCATTCCTTACCTTGAAAGCAGCATCATTTTAGCCTTAGTTATTGTCAATCCTGCATTAATAATGATATCAAATAATTCTCCAATCTTACGCATTCCATCAGGTTTAATCAAAGCCAGCGTTCTGGGGAGGAAAAGAAAAATAGCAGAGATACAGCTAACATGACTTTCCTTAGAGCATTTGGTGTGCATGTTGGGTTCATATTCAGACAAAAAACCAGCACATCAAAGAGAGAAATTTTGTCACAGTCACATACTCACTCTCCCAGTGTCTCATCAATTTCCATGCTGTTCTTGAATGCCTATGCAACACATTATTCTGATAAGAACAAGCTTTGCACATTACAGTTTTCTTGGCTTTCTAACCCAAGTCAACTCTCAATGTTCCACCAGCAGTTATTATTTACCAACTCCTCTCTTCGCTCTCAGAGCACACAATTTGACCACTTCTTCCTTAGCTAATTGGTACCTCAACAGCTCCTCACTCTGGGTTCGAACACAACTGAATTGTCGTTAATCTCTCCCCGTGCTTGCTCAGCTCCCTTTTTTCCTAATGTTAATCATACACATAAAATTGAAGCTGTTAAGATTTCCTGTTTAAAAATATTACTTAAACATATGCCTCTTCCATAAAACTCCAAGTCAAATGATTGTTTTATTAATAATTTTAAAATATTTGAAGTCTTCAGTGAGAAGAAGATCCTCTTGTGCTTGGCACAGTATAAAAACTTCATGGTATAGAATGTGCATGCCAAATAGCTGACACTGTTAATAGACACAATAAAAGGATGGCAGGGGAGGTATTGCATCTCTTATACTGACTGACAGCTATATTCTATATTCTAAGGGACATCAATCCAAAAATCTCTACACTCTCCCCCACATCTTTGTTTCCAAGTACATCCTGTCTTCTAGGTAATTATCTTTTTACACGGTACATCCCCAGGGCCAGGACTATTTTATTAGTGAGCTTTGCATGGCACCAAGAACATCATCAGCACTAAGCGCATTATTAATCAAAAATAACAAGCACAAAAAGGTCTGTAAAATTGCATTTTCTATTTGCATTCATCTTGTGGTGAGTCAGCTTCAAATGTGCTCGGCTTACAAACCAACAGATTTATTCAACCCTGCATCTCAGAAACACCACATCTCTGACAATCCTAAAGAGCAGTTTCCATCTTTTACATGGTTTCCAATAAAGAAGGCTCTCCAAGATGGATTTTTTTATTGCAGTACCTCCTTGAATGAAAGAGAAATAATTGCAAATTTCCTATTTTATATACCAGCATAGCATGGAAAGCACCCTTAGGTTTGCTGCAATATATTCCAGCCAGGGCAAACATGGCGAGATTATAGGAGATGGATGAACTTCCACTACATTTACTCTGAACCTTAAGTGACCCCATATTGACAGATGCTTTGGCAAGAGACAGACTATTTCACAGCAAATGTACAGCAAGGGAAGTGTTAGGACCAGGAAATGTAACTAGGAAGATTTGAACATACGTGACATTTTATCTGCAACCAAGGGAGAGGCGTAGACGACCTTCAGAGCTCAGAAACAAACAGATTTCCTCAAGCATGAAGCTCCTACCAGAGCTCCTCAGGCTCAGACCCATTGGGAAGTACGGTACAAAAAGACTGATGGACTAAGGCTGCAGCCAGGAACTGCATGGAAGCAGTCAACCAAGACTGTGCTTCAGTCCACTGCAGCGTGGCCTGAAGTTGGTTTAGCCCCCTTTAAAGATCAGGAAAGGCTGACCTCTCACCAACACTGAACACAGCTTGCTAGCGTACTGCGTGCAGCCTTACAGCCTGTCCCCCTCTTCCCCAGGGATTCTGCAGCTCCACCTCATTTTGTGAAATTATTTATCATATCACAGGCTGTACCACGTGAATCGGGGCCCATGAGGAGGAGCAGCTGCGTGTCTGACCAATGAGAATCACACAGGGCAGGACCTGCATCCTGGCACAAGAGCTTCTCAACACTGTCATTCCCACAAACGATAAGGATCAAACCCCTGGAATGGGATCTCCAGCACCATTTGCATTTCCTCAAGGAACACTTTTTTGAATTTATGTTATTACACAGGTTGTTTGACACAGACTGGTAACACTAGAAATAAATTGCCCCTTACTTTTCTAATTTCAAGGGTTTTAGTAATAGTGTAATTCCTATAAATTTGCAAAGAAATATTGCATTACGAAGCAATTTACCTAGAAGACATGCACTCAAACTGCAATGAGCAACCCTTGTAATATCTTTTGTTTAACACTGATATTTAAACTTTAACATTTCAGTGTGAGCTTTTCAGAAGTAAGCAGGATACAAAAAGCATACTTCAGGATGCTGAAGACTGTTTTTGAGATTGGATTTTGATTCATGTGCCCTATTTTTAGTTTTAATTAGGAATACATTTCATGAGGTTCAGCATGATGCAGTCGGCAGCATAGACTTGAAAACAGTTTCATGTCTAGGAACTGAGGAGAAAGAAGGAAAATTAAGCTGACTTGCTTACATTTTCAGAGGGACTGTGTGACAGTACTGCAACGAGTACTGAAACAACAGAAAATGAGAACTGATCAAAGGAACAATGCACAAAGCATGCTGTGACTTTGCTTTTGAGACCTACTTCTAATAATAGGAGTGCTGCATGTACAGTAGCTTATGTCTTGTAGGGGAAGAAATCTTGATTATGTCAATGACTAGAAGCATAAGAATAACATATACCACTCAAACCAGAACACAAGTATTTTTGGGTGACACACAAGTTTTCTAACACCATTTTCAATACCAGTTATAGAGACTCTAAGTAAAGCCTACTTAGACAGGACACACTGGTCAGACAAATGTTTACCTCAGGTTACAACCACTCAGCATCACAAGTCTACAGAAACAAAAAGTCCTGTCCCATGCCAGTGATTCCTTATGTGGCACACCGTAAGGAAGCACATGGTCACTTAAACATTTTATCAGTGTTTGTGATGATTTTCTTACAATACACTGGGGGGGGGAACAGAAATGTGGAACATTTAAATACAACAATATTTAAAAACTGACCCAAGACTTAAGCAAAGTAGGTATAGAAACTGAAATAAAACTGTCTTAATAATTCTAGCCTAATTCTAGAAAGAGCCTGTGCAAATCTAGCCTTTTTCTACACATCTGTTTTGTATCTCATGTACCTAGGGTCACATTCACTTGCTTTGCTGACAAAAATAAAGGTCCCTAACTCGAAACATTCAAGATTTTTTTTATATTCACTCAGCAGTCTCCCTCAAAGGCCTCGGCTAAGCCTGTCTGAGCACACATCAAGTGACCAAAGAATGTATTTCCAAAGCTGAACTGATCTGCCAAGAGTCCTGTGCAGCACAATGGCAAAAAAAGACACTTTCTGCTTCATACAGTAACCTTAAAATTATTTATTTAATTCCAACTGCAGATTATTTTGGGAATTATCATGCACTGCAGAAATCTTACTACATCCAATAACTGCTGTAAAACCCGCTAGGAACAGGCCAGAAAGATAAATAACTCACATGCAACTGTTTTCCCCAACAAAACTCTTTTAATATGACCCTGTTTACTCAGTGAAAGCTTCTGTGAACAAACTGGATTCTGAGGATCCCTTGCCTGAGTAAGGCACCTTTCCCTACGTTCCTTGGGGCTATTCTGAATATGTAACACCACTTGAATATCTATTATCTTTCAGACAACATTCCTAAAATGTTTTCCAAACAGCTGACATGTCATAAATGGCATTTCTTCCTTTTGTAGAGCAGTACAAAAATTTGCCTCCTCCCAAGACTAATCACTTCATAGACACAATTACATTGCTGCCATGTAGACTGTCTCCTACAAGAAGAAAATGTCATTTTATCATAAGCTGCCTTTTCCTGGTATAAATGCATGAGCACTGCAAGAGCACCAGGGATTATGTTAGTTTAGGCAGAGCAGGAAATACACAACTTTACATTGATGCAAAGATGTAATCTACCCAAAGCTGCACTGAGGAACAAAAAGAATAGCCACATATACAGAATGCATCTCCTTGTGTTCTCCACCTCCTTTGCTGCTCTTTTACCATGCCCAACCCCAGCTTGGAGAAGTATCAGAACTCCTCTGGAAAGACACTATGGCAGGCATTTTCACAGCAGTTTGTTTGCGCAATTTTAACACACAAAGACATGTGTTAAAACATGCAGCTCTTCCTCCATGTCTGGTTACGTACAACTCTCCAAAAAGAGGTCAAAACAAGCTCATTGACTGGGAGGGAGCAAGAGAGCAAGTGATTAAGGCTCACTGGAATATCATACCTAAGAAAATGTTCTGTGTTCTTTTCAAAAAGGCTGGAGGAAATGATAAAAGTATATTAATTTGCAAATTCAGAAATTATCTGCACTGCCATTAAACCAGATCTAAATTTCTTGTAAATTAACCTTAATGTCCTTGTAATCTTAGTCCTGATATTTGCTCTCAGACGGCTTCCTAAAGTCTTTTCCAAAGCAATTCTTTAAATCAAAAATATCAGTCTTATCTTCATCCATGATAAACAAACCTTGTCTTAACAAACAAGCCTGTAATTTTTACTGACATTCTCACACTGTACTTTCTGTCCTCATGCACACAGAGCTTAAGAGAAGCTGAAAAAAATTCTCAGAAAAAATCTCCATAGTGAGGAAAAACAACAGAGAATGGGAGTGGTCCTCTAGTACTTTCATTTATTACTACTAACAGAGAGTAGATCAGAATGGTGAGGCACTAGGCTTCTGCAGAGATCCCAGAGAGACAACTTTCACGAGGTTCAGGCCTTTCAAGCCCGGCACACATCAGTTACCACATCAATTCTGCCCCAGGAGAATCCACAAATCTCAAGAACCCTGCTGCTGCCTGCCCTGGCTGAGGAACAAAGCTCAATAGGATCCATTTTCCTCCTCCCCCTCCTCTCTCCCAGGACACCTAGAGGTGCCAGCAGCCGGCACCATGGAGAAGCTGGCCTTGCAGTGGTAGCACAAGCAGGTACCGCTTTGCTTCTCTGCGGCCATCTGAAAATCAGATCCCTTCAAACACGCAGCCATCTCCTCTTGTGCCCCCACTAGTACAGAACCCTCCTTTCTAGCAAACACCCACTTCAAAACCGCAAGCACAAGAGTCCAAACTCTTCCCTTCTGACCTCTCTTTGCGGCTCCCAAGCTTGCGAGCCGTGTACAGGTTGCCGTAGTCCACTACGGTGAGGTGCCGGGAGAACACGGTGACTCTGCTGCCCACGTAGAGATCCTCCAGGTGCAAGCTCTCGTACCTGGTGCGCCTCAGAAACGTGCGACGGTTCTTCACGTCGTACTGCAGCAACAACGAGATCAAAATCCGCCTTAGCAAGAGACTTGGTGGTGGGCAAACTCAACTTCATCTTTACCCTACTGTCAGAGATCTCCATAGTACTGTGGGATTCAATCTCATCCCTTCACCAATTGAATTCCAAGCCCTCTGAACTTACAGGTGTACCAAGAGAGCTTTAGAAGACTAAACCACAATTACAAATTTATCCCATTTAAATAGTCTCAGGCCAACAGCTAGCTTTGAATTTTTTTTTGGTTTGTAATTTGCTTGCTCTAATTCAAGCTGTGATAAAAGGTTCAGGTGGATGCCTCTGCCCAGTCTCACTGAGAGCTCCCCCAGCACACCCATGCTGTTTCACAGCCCAGTGGCTCGCACCAGAACGATCAGAATCCACACTGGCAGCTCTCCTCTCAGGGCATCGTTCCAGTGATATTATGCTCTATTTGACTGCATGAGACTCCGCGTTAGGGACGGAGAGATGACTGCGACACTTGGCTGAGATGTTCTCGCTGCCTAGAGCTGCAAGCTCAAAAGCCTGCAGGACAATTCAGCTTTATGTACCATCATTCCAAGCAACAAGCCAGACATTAATGTGTAGTTTCCTGGGTGGGTTGGCAAAGCACACAAGTCAACCTGCTGAACAGTTTCTTCACTGCAAGTACATATTACAGATGCCTTCCATTTCCTGAGGAAGTGGAAGCCTATGAAAGGACGAGTTTTGTCCTCCGCAGGCCAAACTTCCTCTTCCTGTCTCAACCTACAGGTGCTGTCCTCCACTGCAATGGTGTATCCACTAGAATAGCACTAAAAGAAAGAACATCATTCCCACAAATTTTGGAGGGGAAAAAAAATTAAAGAGCAAAATTTCATGTTCTGAAACATGCGAATACAGTTCTGTTAGAAAGCTAGAAGAATTGTAATTGTTTTCAGGATAGTCAAAACTTTGCAGATCAAAGAACTGCGAATTATTTTGATACTTCCTCCTGCTGAAGAATGATTGTAAGGAAGAATCCTTCCCTGCTGAAATGTCCTTAGCTCCTCATACGTGCTCCTACTAAAGTGTTCACTATTCAAGTGCAGTAGGGAATGAAATGACAGCATGGTAAAAAAAAAAAAAAAAAATCAAAGAAACCAACTTGAATTCAGCTACTTGTTTTCTCCTGGACTTTGCAAGGATATCTATTAACTGTCTCAACCATAAGCAAACCCTTCAATATCTTGACCAAAAATCTGAGTATTTCCTTGGTTATTTCACTAAAGGTTGCTAGAAAGGCACCCCAAGGTGCTTCTCTCCTCTCAAGAAGAGGGGATCTACCTGTGTTAAAGGATTCTTCTTTAGAGTGGACTTTTGAATCTGTTTAAAATACTTTTTTATTAAGTGAATGGTAAGCCACAGCAGAAGAAATATATAACAGTTTGGACTGTTCCGCTCCTGCTCATGTACATACAGAAGTTATTAACCAAAACAAAACAGTTCTCTGCCAAGAATCTGTCCTTTTTTAAGATTTCTTCTCTCTTTTTAGGAAATCTTTTGTAGAAAGAAAAGTCATTAAGGCTTTAAGAATTCCCCATGAAAGTTATTACCTATGGAAAACTTGGAGAATGGGGCTTCTTTGTCAAGAGATCCACTTTGACTGAAAGAACTACTTGCTGTCCTTGGACAAAAATCTATCCTGGTTTCTTACAGTAGCAAAGCAAGCTGGAAAATTCTCTCAGTATTCCCACTCTCATTCTACTTCACCAATCAAGACATGAAGGACAGAAAGAAAAGTTAAGCTCAGGACTTCATTTAACACAATCTTTCAAGAGCTCTGCTCCACCTTTAGGTGTGTGGTAAGAGAGAGCTGTTGTCAGGCGGGGGGGAAAGGGGATGAAACATCCTCCTCATACATGGGGAAAAGCTGGCTCATATCCATCACCTCCCTTCTCTCAGATATGTTAGAAGTAAGAGCAGGTTGTCATCTCCTCAGGAAAGTACTAAAAGATGCAGAAGAATTAGGCAGCAATAAAGAAAAAAAAAAACCACCAAATTCTGCAGAAATAAAAAAAAATCATCCAGAAAAGAATTCCTAATGTAATATCTGTCCATAAAACTCACCCCCAAAAGTGACTTTGAAATATTCTTTCTCTAAGGCCGTTCTTTTAACTCCTGTCCTCCCCACATAGCTGTGTACACACCATGCTACTTTAACCTAGAAGCACACCAACAAAATGCAAAAGTCTGCCAAGACATAGATACTGCATTAAGAAGCTCAAGAACACCTTGCAAGCTCTTGGTTTTGAGACGTGTAGGTGAAATGAACAACAATTTTGCCAGCCTACACATGGTTGTGTAGGAAGATTATTACAGTTCCTGACTGATCCACTAAACTGTCTCTGGGAAACAAAAATTAGAAACCTCACATTTTGAAAACTGTGCACATACAGACATCGTACAAAGAACTAACTTTGTAATCAGTGCAAAGTGCATCTTCTTACACAACTGGGTATTATTGCTCCAGTGAGGAGCAGTTTGGGTGAGAAAAGGCAAATTCCACTAAATTTCTTATTTCTGCAATTGATTTTTAGAGCAGGAAAGTTAAAATTTGATAAGGAAATTTCTAGGTGTGAATATCCAAATCTAGACTACTCTTAGACTCTTCACTAAGAATTGGAACAGACCAGTCCACGCCACTTACTCCTTCCAAAAAGGAAGCACAAAGCATTGGCTGGCATGAGGATTATCCTTACAGTACATATTTTATTTTTATATAAAAGCCTGCTACTGCAAAATGCTGGTTTTCACCATTGTCAATAAGCAATGAGATTAGCTGTATAAATCACAAGTCAGAAAGGTCTGTGCAAGCACCACTGATGGAAAAATTTGGAACTCACTGACTGAAATAGCCTACCTCTCATTAAACCAAATTTCCCATTTCCTCTACTTTTATCAAAGTCTTCACATTTTAATCTTCAGGGACTTCTGGTATTCCTGCTGAAGCTTATTCTCCTGTTTGGAATTAGCTTCAGCTTGCTCTTCGCAAGCAGTAGGCCAGTGTTGCTGAGTTTCAATTCTGAAACCCAAGTAGAGACTGAATGAAAACAGATTTGTGAAAATTAATCTCTCCACACAAAAGCAAGCTTTAAGAAAGAAAAAATCATAAATGTGGAAGCTATTCCTTATGCTTCACTGTGAACACATATTTTTTCTTTTCTTTTAGTTTTAGAAGAAACAGAGGACGATACATTTTAAATTAATTTTTTTTACCTGGAAAATTAATAGGCACAGGCAGTGGCTTGCCATTGTATGAACCGTTTAATTGGATATTACATTTATGACAACAGATTTTTTTCTTACATCCTTACCATTTCAATTGATGAATCTTTTGGATAATACAGGAGTTCATAACGCCGAAAGAGGGAAGCACTTGGGTCATACCATTCAGCAATGAAAGCATATCTCTCATCTTGGCTCTGGAAAAAGAAAAGGGGCACAGCTGGCTGTTACAGAAAGCATACATATTCTATATGCCAAAATACACAAATAAAAAACTTCCTTCGTTTGTTATTAGAAAAGTAAAAAAAAAAACAAAAAACCACTTGTAAATGGACTTCCACACTCTGCATATTATCTCCTGCCTACCACAGTTGGTGACAGCTTTTCACTTGTTAGCTATCACCTTTTAAGTAGGATGGAACTTGGATCATGGCAGTTTTCCAGACAATCTCACAACTTATCCTGATTTCATCAGTCATGAAGCATGGACTACTCTTGGATTTGTTGTTAAGTCTTCTCAACTTAGTCAAAGCATTTGATTTACTTCCTTTTGTTAAAAGAAGTGTTCACCTACAATTAAATTCCAGACTCTTAACACATTTTCTACACATCCTACAAGGAAACACTTTCCTCTTCCTTAACAGTCATATCTAAACTTCTCTCAATTATGAGATAAACATATTCAAGTTAAGGACAACATTAGTCTGATTTACTACTTAACTTCCTGAAATTTATATAAAGCATAAATAGCCCGACCTCATTTACAACTCATTTTCTGCCCCTAGGGAGTGCAGATGAGGAAGATGGATTGCAGTAATTCCAGAAATGTAACTACATGCCTAGCTTCTCTCCACGTCTCATCCTCAGAGGATAACAGTCCCCAGCAAAGCAAGCACAAAGGCGAGGCATGGCATGTGGATGTGCAGGTCTCATTCCTCTTCGTGGTACGTGTTTGTTAGTTATTGATGCAATATCAGTAACTTGATAGCTAGAACAGTTAGATGGAGCTCTAAATTTTTAATTCCCACATCCCCTCCAAATCTGACTGCTACGCCTAAGGGCAAGCACGGTCTGATCACAGACTTCCCCACTTTACACATATCTGTACTCTTCTTATACACTTTAAACATTGAGGAACCACTGGGAGTTTAACTTAAAACCATGTGGGCCTTTTCAGTACTTCAGATTTTAGAAAAGGGCAGCATTTCAGTTGTTACAAAGACCACTTAATAAGCAAAAAGACAAAGTTCCTGTAAGTTTCCACAACTGTTCTAAAACACTAGCAGGAAAAGAATCATAATTTTCCAGCATCTTCAGTTCGCCACTGACTTAGGACTAAGTGCTTTTGCAGGTTGAGGTCCTAACAGAAGCAGCAGCAGGAAAGAATAGATAATGAAGAACAAATTCAGAATTTTAATGTGATGAATACTAGTACGTCTCCTGTCAAGAGCATCATGGCAAATGCCCCACCCTCCTGTCAGCTCTTACAGTACACTCTACACTGCAAACCAAGCACGACTGTACTGCAGAAACACTCAAGCCACGGCGGCAGCACAGTGCCCTGCGAAGGATGCAACGTTTCCAATTCTCTCTGTAGAAGTCTGTGCAGCACTGGAAACCTTATTAGCATCAGCTGCTCCAACTTCTGTACTATCTGTACAGCACACACTGCAGCCTTTGACAAGAGCTAAGCTCATCTTTTACGTGCAGCATCCAGCACGAAAACTCCCTAGGGACCCAGCCTGGTTTCTGGCCCTTGCTTGAGCTGGATGTGTTTGCGTCGTTACAGCCACTGCCATCATTCTGGAGATATGCAAACAGAACAAACTCTGTCTTACGGCAAAACTCACTCCTGATTTTTCTACGTAGGCAACAAGCAGCAATAAGGGTTGGCAGACTGATTTCAACTTTCATCTTACACTCACACTACTGGACAACAAGATATTTGATCAATAGATTTGACTGACCATCATCTTGTCAAGTGTGGATTTTATAGAGAAGCAGTTCTCTGCCGAAGAGGTTGTCTAAAAAGAAAAACAGTCCAGGTTCATAGAACCACAGAATAGTCTGGCTTGGAAGGGACCTTAAAGATCACCTAATTCCAACCCCCCTGCCATGGCAGGGGCACCTTTCACTAGACGAGGTTGCTCAAAGCCCCATTCAACCTTGAACACTTCCAGAGATGGGGCATTTCTCAACTACTACCTCCAGAAAATGACTACTGAGCAATGAAATAAAACAGATGCAGCATCTTTAATCAATGCCTCTTCATAACACGAAGACAAATAATTGTATTACTACATGCTACTTTTTCATGTTATAGCATTGCTTTCAACTATATTTTCCAGGTAACAGTTGCCACAGAAGCTACAAATTTTAATTTAAGTAATATTTCCAAAATTTTTAAATGCTTACTTGAAAGCAGCATTAGATTTTTTACTTAGTCACCAGTACCAATCATCAGCACCTTCATGTTTAAAGCGAGAAACTGCACTGTGTGCCTTGTGTGGTGAGGAACTGGTCTGCCTTTTGTTTTTTTCTTTTAACACAATCTTGGTTTTAAGAATCTGAATTTCATTAAGAATCTGAAATTCATTTTATAAGATTTTATTTAGTGTCTCAGCTATTAATATTTGTTATTCAGTAAGCTCTGCTAGCCACGGAATAGCAGAAATCATCACTCTGTATTATCTTCTTTCGGCATTGTAAGCTTAGGCAAGGTAATAAATGCTACTTAGACTCAAGAAAAACTGCAGAGCTAATCTCCAAACACCCAGAAAATGCTATCAGTAAGCAGGTCAGCTTGAATCCATTACTGTTATGCATCCAGAAAATATGAAGACTTAATATTTTTCTAAAATAACCAAAACAAAGTCTCTAAAGCCATAAGGTCTCTAAGGCCTGAGTCATAACTAGAATTTTCTCTGCTGTATGGACCTAGAATTATTACAATAAATATTTATACATGTAGAGAATACTACCAGAAAAAAAAGTTCAAAGCTCATGGGAAACACTCTTAAAAATAACTGGAAACATTATATTCATGAACATGTCAATTGTTTCAGAGGCAGACATTGCAAAGTGAAGGAATTCAACACGGAAAGCAAACTGAAGACCCTGCCAAACAAGTACCTAAAACACAGCAGGACTCCAATCTTAGTATTGCAGATTCATGCAAATAGTCTTAAAACAGATAAAAGACAATATGGAATACAGCCATGATATGATGAACTTATTCTGGGAAGTCTTTGCTAGGCATTGCTGTGAAACTGTCACTTCAAGTCATCAAAAATGCCAACCCATTTTAAAATTCAAGTTTTTAAAAGTGAGTACATATTAAGGTCACAATATATTTTTAAACGAGAACAGAAACTTTTATTTACTTATTTTATGGAGTAGAATTTTGAAGGCAAAAACCAAACACAAAAAACTGTCCACATCCCATCACATATTGTAAGGATTGCAATACATGTTTAGGCCTTCACAGGCCTGAAATTCTAATTTCTGAACATATATTTTCAATCAGTTTACCACCCAGTCAACAGAAGTGATATGGCAAACAACCTTCTCACATACCCCTTCCCTCGTGTGTCCTGACTGCAAAGTGGGAAGGAGTCTCAAGGATGAGCAAGTACTATGGGAGGCAAGCTAAGCTTCACTGTTAGCTTCTGTCTGTCCCCCTAACAATGACACTTAGAGAAAATAACTCTCCAAAGAAGAGTGACTAGAGAACAGTGATGACGTGTCAGGTGGCAACACGTTCAATGCACCACTGCTCCAGACCGAGTGAGTCCTGAAAGGGGAATATTTCACAGCTCTTGACCAGAGAGCACCTCTTTACCCCAGGAAACGGGACAGGCAGGTTAGCCACCACTGAAATCACATTCCTTTGAACAGCTCAAGTAATTACAAATCAAGTGAATCTATAAGTACATTACAACTCAGAAAATTCTTGCTTTAAAGAATTAATTTCCATTCATTTCTGTACCATTCCCTCATTAAAATCACACATAGCCTCTGCTCTCATGACTATGCAATTAAACAAGCAATATCTAATGGGGAAGAAATGTTTTTTTCCCAAATGTTCACATTAGTGGAAAAATTACTACCACTAAAAAGCCCAGCAGTGATTATGTGCTTTACATTTATATACTGATACTTCCAGAATAGCTGTCTTGAGCTCAGGATTTACATCTCCTTTCCACAGTGAACTCTAGAGCTGAGATCAGCAATGTCAAGAGTTCACCTACTGTGAAGATGGAAAGAATAGGATTTTTTTTTCCCTTTTCCTTCTGTAAGCTGCCCAGAAAAACATTTAAATGCATGTGGGTTTTGCTACCTTTTGCTTTTTTGTTTATATTGGCATGCATGAATATGCAGTAGGATGGCTCCGTGCACATGAGAAGCACTGACTGAAATACAGCTGAATTAAAAACCCCAAATTTTGTACTTACTTCTGAAAGTGATGGGGGAAGCAGTCATTCTTAGCCAGCACGGGACTAAGTTCTAGAAGCTAAATCCAAGCATCCATCAAAGAACCGTGCTCCCTGAAAACTCTGTGCAGAGGGAAGCTCTGCGTTTGGAACCAAACTGCCAAGGACATTCAAAACCAAAAAGCAGAATTCTTAACAACCTGGACAGGACACGACATCGTGTCCTATAAATCTTTTAGGCTTCCAAAAGGCTTCTGTCCATAGGAAAACAAAAGGAGATCTTCCAAAGATTTTCATGAGCAGCAACAGTGGTAGAAGAGCAGCTCAAGGACTAACTAACTCCCATGGAAAGGTGGAGGAACAACTTTATCCCTCTAGTCTGACCTATGAAGAACATAAATCTGGATTTGGTTTTCCAAATGCTTCATGATGCCACCCAACAGCCACACTACTGTACTACTCTGGGGTGAAAACCTCTGTCCTCCTCCTCCTCTGGTTTTAACTAGAAATTTCATACTACAGTTTATCTTACAGTGGAGAACACAGGGATTCAGGAGCTGCTGACATTTTTTTCAGCTCAAGAGAACTTCACATGAAACAGTACCAAAATACTTCTTAAAATTAGGAAGCCCTGAGGTATCTAGAAAATGCACCTTTACATGCTATTAGCAATCTGGTCTCTGTGAGGTTATACAGGCTGTCAGAAACTTCAGCATGCATGACATTATGTGACACAGGCTCAGGGGCCATTGCTCACATATTACAGCTTTAGGAGTCATGCAGAGTATTGCTACATTTTAAGTGTGCAGCTTTGTCATCTGCTGCTCCTTTGATTTTTCTCAGCGACTCTGAAATCAGACCAAAGAGAAAAAGAATGAAAGGATTTGAATCATCTCCTAATGATGCAATAAAAACACTGCACAAATCTTGGTAAAAGCTGAATCCCATCCATCCTGATATCTGTGTTCTATATTTTGTAAAACTCTGCTGTCATGGGGAAAACCTCCAGTAAATTACAGACCAAACTGTTTCTACAAAAACCACTGGGAACAGGATGGACCAGCAGATAGGAGCCATTCTCACACTAAATGGGTATTTCTCATAATACAACAAAAAAGCTTTCTGGAAAGGTTGTTCTGAAGCTTCCTAAAATTCTTAAAATAAACAATTTTAAGGGAATATTTTTTCACAACCTGCTCCCCCCTCAAACCAGGTTAGTGGCACTCTCAAAAATACTTTGGAAGAGCAAGAGTATTTTTTTAAAAAAATAGATGGTTTCAAAGCATAAGAATACTAATAATTATAAAAAAATTTCAGGTGAAGATATCATGAGGCTCACTGACTCCATCATCAGGTAGCCTGCTTATGCATTAGCATGTACTTACCTTATGTTTCTAGGAAGAAACAAGATCTAAAACATCACAAATGTATAAGAGCTTGGCAAAAAAAACAAACAAACAAAAACAAACAAAAAACCAAAACAAACAACCCCCCCACAACAAAACAAACAAAAAAAAATACCCTGAAATGGCCAGTGAAGAGATAATCTTTATCTTGCCTCTTTAAAAGTTCTACAAAAAACCCACCAACTACTGCCATATGTGCTGGTGTATTCCTTAGACAGATGTTGGCCTTGTGCTCTTCAGACAGGGTGAAGTGGGTGATCTGACCAGCTGCCTTCACCAAGAAGATTATTTTCAGAATTAGGCCCAGAAACTGTTGTTATAAACATGTAATCAACCTCCAAAGCCCAGAAGCTACAGCTATAAATGTATGATCAACCTCTAAGAGCAGGTATCTAAGTCCTGTTATGAATTACTTGAAACAGTTCCTCAAAACTCATAAATCTCCAATCACTGCTCTTCCAGACTAACCCCCACTTCAGATTTAATGCTATTTCCTAGTCCTGAAGAGGACTTAAGCACGAATGTAAAGCAGCGACCGACAAACTCCTGGTCTGAGGAGCAAGAGCCAAGAATTCCAGCTCGAAGCAGCCGCTCACAGTGTTATACCACCCCCCGCAGGCCAGTGACAGCAGCAATGCCACAGCAGCACCTGCTTTCTTAGGAGCCCCAGAAACACTTTATTGCTTTAAATGGTTGACTTCTTAGCTTTCCTGTTCTCCTATTTTCATATGTGGCAAGCCCTGCTTCATTTTCAGCTGAATGCTTTTAAGTGCAGGCCCTGCATTTACGATGCCAAACTTCTCACACAGCACCGAGTGGTCACAAATTCAGACCACCAGACCAAAACCTGCAACTTCAATTAGCTTAAAAGCCAGTCTTAACCAGGGGGTTAGGAGTGCTACTCTTTCATAGAGGGACATCTTAAATGTAACAATCCTCTGAAGATATAAAGCTGAAAAACAAAATTCAAAAACATTTAAAAACACTGAAATATCTAAAAAATCCCTTTCAAAAAATCAAGTACTTCTGCAAGCATGAGAAATAATGAGGCCTGGTTCTCTCTCTATATTCATGTTTCTCATCCCTGACTGCTGTGACCAGAGCCTCTCTTCAGCTCAGTTGTTTAATAAAGACCCACACCCACCTGGATTCTCTGATGTCTACGTATGGTTCAGCTCACAGTGAAGTCTAACATTCTGCGTGGCAGAAAATGCTCTAATTTTCAGCACTGTAGTGCACCTTAAATCCCAAAATGAATTCTTATCAGTGCATGCTTATTAAGCTGTGTTATTCAAGCCATCTTCTGCCTTCACAGTTTATGTAATACAGGATATTTTCCAGGCAAAACTTAAATCCACAACACTGTGTAGATAGAGCACTCAATTAGCTCTGTCTCTTAAAACTCATTTTCCTCCTCCTCTTCTATTCATGTTTCTGACACATGAGCTGGAATAATTTTTAGAACTCCAATTTTGCAGCCCCCTCACTGCTGTTGCACCTCCCACTACTTTCTCAACAGGCTTTTCTTTAGTGAGAAAGTAAAATCAAAAGATCACTTTTCAAAAGGAAAAACATCTGGCAACTGCAATTTCCATGACAATGTCTTGACTACAGACAATTCTCAACCTAAGCCTTGTATTCAAAAGTTCACTGATGAATTTTGTAAGCATCTCTTTTTATCCCCTCCTCGTAGAAAGCAAAGCCTACCTAGTGAAAATGTCACACAAATTCTAGACTATTTCAAATTAAGCAAATATTGGATAACTTATAAATATTCTTAATCCGATTTGAAACCTATTGAGTCAAACACTCTACTGCATTTGTGTTTACCCTCCTCCAACTGGTGCTACATCCTTTGGAAACCCAGACTTCCAATATTACTGGTCCTTAGGCTCCTCAGGTGCCTTTTGGACTGGATATGCTCATAGGGCTATTGCTGGTTGGACCATCTGTTGCCAAGGTGCATGGGGATACTTCTGTCCCTGTAGCACTAACCAAGGGAATCTTCCTCTTCAGCTGGGATCTCAGCTCAGTAAATCATCCCCTTATGCTCAGGGGTTGTGATAAATGCAGCTCTAGAAGGCTGAAGGCCTCAAATTTTCTTCCCAGATTTAGGAATCTGCAATTCCATGCCACATCAGCAAAATTATCTGGCTGTTCTGTCAATTTACTAAGCAAGAAATCTGCTTTTACTACTAGATTATGTAAATTATGCAAGCTTCCTATGAAGCACGTGGGCATGATTAGTAAAACCTAGCCTTTTTTCCCCCAGTCTCTCATATAAAATAATCAGGAATTGAAATTCTCAACCAATAACCTCAATCCTCTGCAATTACATGTCATACTTAAGTATTTAGTTACAGCATTGATATTATTTTTCTAATTATGGAAAACAATTTCTCAAGAACACATGAAGGATGCCACACTGCTTCCACTGCTCTGTTCAGACAGGTTTAGCTTTAGAAGACCAGCTACAGCTTTGTCTGTAGGAGAACACGTGGCCATTTGATGCACATCTATAAAGCTGCAGATGACAGGATCATGTATTATTGCACTCATAATTACATGATCGCAGGTAACTCCTCTCAGAGCAGTCAGCAGCGCTCAGCACGTGCCTGTCTGCCTCCCCTAACTCCAGCAGAGCCTGACAGTGATTTAAGTAAAAGCAGAGCTGCTCCCTGACTCAGAGCACGATTTGCAACGCAGGTCATCCCACATAATCACATCTGAGCACAAAGTTTAGGTGCTTTGCACTTAATCAGCCACTAGTGGCAGAACTAATGCTGCTGAACGCTGTTTCTCCACCTTCCAGCCACGAGATTAATGCCTCCATGTGACACCAGGAAGAGAAACACTGCGCTACCTCTGCAGAGCCCATCACAAGAGCCAACCAATATTGTACTTACAGCAAAAACATTTCTGAAAGGCTCAAAACTTGGCCTAACATTAAAGTTGATGTCAATATTCGAAGGCAGTTTTCTTTTGTAGAAAACCATTCCTCTGGCAAACTTCCAGCTTTCAATTTCCAGTATTTTGAGAACTAAAGCTTTTCAGAGGAACACTGATTTTTTTTTTTTCAGTATTTTTATTAGGATTCTGAAGCATTTTCAAATTTTCTCCCCACACATTCTTATTCAGGTATCCCATGAAATTTTCAACCTCCTATGGAATCAATCTGGAAATTTTCACACAGAATGGTTAAAATTGGAGAAAGTTACAAGCGGCTGGAAGTAGAGCTTTGAAAGGAAACACCTACAAACCCTAAACTATAGCTGTCAACAGCACTTCAAAGCAGTATAATGCCTACAGCATCTTCAGATTATCTCAGCTCAGAATAATCTTCTGAAAAGCTTTTTTAACTAGAACTAGTTGGTTGCTGTGGAATCACAGCTGAAGCACGGCGGGTCCTTCAGGCAGCCAATACCACGAGCAATCAGCACCCCGGAGTTTGTGCCAATGCTCTGCAGACCACACCTGCTGCATCCACCGGGAAGGGTCAGAGCTTGTCACGTTCTACTAACAATTTTTGGTCCTGTGAAGCTGACAAACAACTCTGCTGACATGTTGCTCATTCACTACTGTGGGCACTTAGAGCAAGTATTTTGTCTGCACTACTGCTTACCCAAATGCTGGCTTTAGTTTTTCTCAGATTGTGTCAAATTCTAAGGTACTTGGACTAAATCCAGCTTTCAGCTAGTAGAGATGCCATGGTCATAATTTATTCTGAAGTCAGGTTTCATGCAAACAGAAGTTCCCATGGTAAAAGCTGTTCAGCAATTTCCCATTAGTAAAGTAAGAAATCAAAAACTTCTGTGAGGTACAGAAAGCAAAGTGGGTGGGTATAATCATATTCCCAAACTCTGCCAATCCTAAAAGACTTCTACGGGTTCACTTTATGAAGATTTATTCTACAATTCACAGATTATTTCTCTCCCAAAACACAGGATTTTTGTCATCAGATTTGCACAACTGAACTATGTTATTCCCCTGAGGTGCAAACATCTCTGCTGGATGAAGACAGTGACTGAGAGATTCCAACCCCCTACCTAGTTTGAATAAGATTGCTTTGTTCCACCTACACAGCTGTCCCCTGCATCAGTGCATTTGTTGTTCAGCACCTTTTCAAAAGGAGGCTATTTTCCCCACTTTTGTAAAATGGGAAGAATCATTACCATCTCTCCTTTTACGGAAAGATATCAAGCTTTAATAGCCAAAATATTTGTACTATTTAGGCATCATAAATCTCCCTTCATTTTGACAGAGACAGAGCAGAGGCAGGTTAGTCAGTTCATCCTGATTTCCTGCTTTGATAGACCCTTCCCTGCAGCACAGGAACCAGGCACCTGTGGAAGGAGTCAGAAAGGGAAAATGCTGCCCAGCCCTCTGCCCCTGCAGCTGCCTCCAGGGAACACTGCCTAGTCCAGACTGTCAGTAGCTGCAAGGACTGGATGCAGACTGCAGATCCTCTACTCCATCCCAGTGATGTGAGAGTCTTCAGACTTAAAAGACCATGGTTCAGTTATCAAAGAGTGCATTGTAAAAGAGACCATGGGACAGGGAGAGGACAGCATTGTTCCTGTGTAACTAGAAAACATACAGCATGATACAGTCCCTACAGTAGGAGAAAAAGAACAAGGAAAGGCTAAAAATAGGAGAAGCACTAAATTTAGTGAGGGACCACACTTAAATGTGCAGTATGTGGAAGAACAGGTACACAGGTTCAAGCATGCCTACCCACCTCTCTCCACTTCTCATGAGCAGCCCTCTCTTATATGTGGCTCTCCTTCCAAGTGTGGTATTCTGCAGAAAAAGTGTAATTTTTTAAAAAAAATATAATTGAGGTAGTTATCATCTTTGGAGGATCCCATGCAAACAAAGGCCGTGCTACAGGCTCTCAGGAACACATCGCGGGAGGGAGCCACTTCTTTGCAAAGACGTGAGCACCCTCTGGTGCCCAAGGAGAGGGTGAGCGCCTTATTTAAACCTCAAGAATTCACCTCTGAAATGATCAGTTAGAAGCCATCGCTGTCTCTTCTAGTACACCTACAGCTTCAAAATCAGTAACTCGTAAGAGGAGGTAGAAATGACAAAATGATAAAGCACAGATCACAACAGCCAGGATGATGAAGTCCTTTCACACAGGAAGCCTGAGACACATGGCCAGGCAGCCTTCCTCAATGCCCACCCTCCCCATGCCAATCCCACAGCCTCCCAAAAATCCCAATGCCACAGTTTTTAAACGAGTATCAGAGCTGGCCACTCCAGGAAAACTCATAAAGGCACCTCACAGAGTTTATCTCATAACTCTAATAGGCAGAGAGTGTGAGAAAAAAACCCCAACTTCTACCTCTTGTATATGCTCATCTTACCTGATATGCTCATTTATGGATGAAAATACTTGCTAAGCTGTCATTCTTAGTATTGAACTGTAACAGCATGTTCCAAAGCATTGCCACACACAATTTACTCCCTTTATTAAACCTTATGCTGTTTTTTCTTTGCATTTTGCTGACTGGGAGAGAACTATGGGGTTCCACCCACACAAGACTACTGCGCGACCTTGGTGTGCTGCTCGGACACCAGGGCCTCTGGCTTCCATCTGTATAAGGACACAGGGAAACACAAAATATTTTGGATGCATTAGGCCAAGCATCATGCTTACTTTCTGGAAATAGAACTTTTGGTGATTACTCCTGGCAGCTACAATTACAGTTAAAAGTTAGTGTTCATGGACAAGCCCTCTTCAGACTTAGAGGAACAGGTGTTCCCTACAACCATTGTTTCTCACCAGCCAGCTCACAATCAACAGAGTATCCCACCTGGATATACTAGATCACCATAGGATTCTAGAAAATGGATCTAAAATGGGCAAATGAACAGCCAAAACCACTTTTTGGAGGGTAACTACTCTCTTGGCTTAAAAGAAACAGACACCATCAAACAGAAAAACTTAAAAGGTTCAGTTTTTAGTGCTTAGGCACTGGCCACCAAGGCAGTCAGGGTCTGGAGAACACGACATGTGAGAGGAGGCCGGGAGAACCGAGCCTACTTAGATCAGAGAAGGCTGAAGCTGACCTCACTGCTGTGTACAACTGCCTACCTGAAATACACCAAAAAGATGGATCTAGACTTTTCCTGAAGGCGTACAGTGAGAGCAAAAAATGCAAAGGATGTGCGTAGAAGCAGAGAACGTTCCAGTCACACACCAGAAAAACAAAAATTACCAAGAGGGTGGTCAAGCACTGGCACAGGATGCCCAGAGGAAGTGTGCAGTCTTCATTGTGGGAGATGTTCAGGACTTGCCAGGACACAGCCTGGAACAGCCTGGTGTGGTTAGACCTGTTTTGAGCAGGCTGGAGGTCCCTTCCAACCTAAATGATGATTCTATGATTCTAAATATAGCTTGGTGCTTCTTTGCCCAAAGGTAATGCTCATCCTTCCAAGCTGCTCCAGATCTGACACAGACCAGCCAGGATCCTGCACTAACAACAAACTAGATGTACTTTCAAAAAATGCTGAGCTCAGATGATTAAGTGTAAGCTTACCCACATCAAATCTGCCTGGAACATCTCTCTAAATAACTACTGTCTCTGTCATCAAATTCTATTCTTTTTTACTTCTAACTGGAAGTTTGTAAGCTTTCTTTATTCCTGGCACTGGTTCACTGAGTAATTCCTGAACATCCTGAGTTTCTGACAATATATATATTTTAAAAAACCCAACATACCATTAGGACAGACACATCAGTTATTAAGATCTGTACACACAACCCAAAGGATCTAAACAGACACCTGAGTGGCAAAGGGAGAATTAGCATCAAACGCATCATTAGACGATGTTAGGTAACTTGGACTATCACAATGTCACCTGTTTGAGCCACCCCATCAGAAGACCCATCAATTAACCTCAAATTACATTTGGAGAGATGGTAATTTCTGCAAGCCAAAGCCAAGACTTGGCTACAGTAGGAGGTAATTTATCCCATGGATTCTAAACCTGTCAATTTTATAGGGTGGTATTTTATAAAGCGCATAATGTCATAAAGAGGTCAGCACCCAACCCAAAATGAGCTCCTGGAACAAAGGAAGTTATGGGGGTTTTCAAACAGTTTCCACTCGCCTGACAGAGCACCAAAGAATCTGTTATTTTAGCAGCTACATCTTCTGCAATGCACACAGCCTACCTGCTGAAGAAGTAAATTTCCACTGTTTGGAATCACCAGTTCAAGACAAAACCATGACATACTCCTGATGCTCACAGGAAGGCTCACCAGGCAATAAGTAGCTAGAGGCTCCCTGATAGGATTTTGCTTATTTTCTCCTCACGCTGCATACAAAATTTTTTTTTCCCCTGTGATGAAATGCTGCAAGTGAGGGTTGGCCATTAAGTGCAGAGAACTTGTCTTTGTGGTTGGTTTTGTCTTGCAGACTTTCAACTGACAGGATCAGGCCACTGTGCAGCTGAGAAAAATTTATGGTAATCACCAGCTGTCACTCTAGTGAAACTGAGTCTTGTTTTAAGTCCAAAGAAGCAAAATTTCTCAAGCATTAGGAAAGTGCCTTTTGTGAAGACATTGCATCTTTTACTGGAAGAGTTTAAAATGCCCTTTTTTTTTTTTACAGCAGCTCTTTTGCAACAGGAAATCAGCAATTTGAAAATTACGAAAAGTCATTTTATGAACGTGCACTTGTTCAGGAAAGTCTGTTAGCAGGAAAGAGTTTTGTCTGTTTATATGATCAGTTCTGAATGACAGATCTTCATCAAACTTACTCCATTTTTACCTGCTCATCCTGTATGGTTGAGATCACTGGGTCCCAAGAGAAACTCCTGTAAACCAATACAACCTCTTAAGCTGTTCTGCCTTTATAAAGTCTTCACTGAAAACTTGAACATGAAAATGTTCATGAAAATCCGGGCCTCACTATGGTCAAGTTCTAGAAATTCCTGATTCATTTCCTAAGACCCATTTCCAAAAAAAAAAAAAAAGAAATAAGTATTTTCCACTGATGAATCAAAACACTTAAAAAAATGTCTCATTTTTCTTCCCTGTCTTGTCTAAACTGATGATTTCCATGTTGATAGTCTCCAAGCTGTGGGTTTTACTAATGAACTGATGATAATAATAATTACAGCAAACACATAACACACAAGTTGTCAAATTTTCTGTTGAAGTGAACTGAACTGCTCATCCCTTGATAGATTTAAGATTTTTGTCAAAATTACAAGACCGCAAGCTCTGGCAAATTTCATATATATATTTCCCCCTAACTCTGCAAAAAGAACTAAGGTAGTTAAATTCTACTAACCATGTACTTCTACATTCACAAGATCAAAACCAGATGGCATCAATTAGACAAGTCACCTGGCTTTTATGTGCCTTGATTTCTTTATGCACAAGAAGGAAATCATTTGTCCTGTTGTTCAAAGAGTCTTTATAATGTAGAATGCAGCTGTCAGATTGCAGGGGGAACAATAATTGTTACAAAAGGTGGAAAAAAAGGAAATCCTCTAACTGCACCTATGTGCAGAGTTTCCACTGCAACCAGGCTCTGTATCTGTGGTGAACAGAGCCCATTGTTCTCTGGAAAAATGCTGCAGTTCCATATCTGGAATACTTCCAAGTGTCAGAGTGCACCAAACTCGGGAATCAAAAGAAATAACGCTGTTAAGGTCACGGACAAATACATCTCTGTATGCGATTACATGAAAGGTACCACTACAGAGTAACAGAACATTCCAGCAGCCAAGAGGGAGAGCACATCTTGGGTGGAGACAAGCAGGGTTCCCCTTGGGAATTTACTGCTCACTGTCCATTGCAGCCAGGTCTCGCACAATTGCAAACCAGACGCCAGAATGCACCAGAACTGATCTGAAATGCTGCCATTTGATGACAAGGAAAGCTGCTCCCCACTGATTAGCAGGCTGAAAAGCCCAAGTGCTGTCAGACAAATAACTGCAGGATATTTCAGAACATTTGTCCCTTTGCCTCAGCTTCTGCCACCACAGCAATAGGCCTTCCCAGTTTTACAATGCACACAACCAGTTCCAGAGCACTTGCACATGAATGGCGTACAAGGTGTGACACAAATACATTCCAAACTGATTCCAATAAAAGTTATTAGCTTTTTCTTTCTGTGGCCATGATATGACTTGTAACAGGTTTTTTTCTGAGTAGGTATATACATTAAAACTTAGTCTATATGATTAAGTGGAAGCAATATAGTACTAAAGGTTGGTCAAGCCTTCTAACCCAAAATCCATTACTTTGAGAATCTAATTAAAATCCTGAGGCTAAAGTCCAGCTTGCAGATCAGTATTAGAATCCACCAGAAGGCATCTTTTATATTCTGATTTGGCTCCTAAGAAAAGATGTTCTGAATAGGTTTAAGATGGGTCAGGTGTATAAAGTCATGGCATCTGACAGTCACATAACTTAGCCCCTTCCCAGGATCCTGTGTCCACACCTAACTGAGCAGCACTACAGCTATTCTCCCATCATCTTCCAGCACCCAAATTATCCTTAATGCATTTTAGGAAACTGTCACCATGAAGGGTACATGAGTGGAAAAATTAGTGGGCTTTTAAGTATAAAAGAAACAAGAAGGACTCTGTAAACTTGAAAGACCAGAGAAGAAAGGTCCCAGGGCACAGGAGAAAGGCAAGAGAGGCAGTATTTGGGAAGGTAATGGAATGAGTTATTAAGTAGCTGTTACTGAACATCTAAGACAACAACATAACAACAGAAAGCAGATAATGTGAATTTGTCAAGAACAAATCTTTTTCTGACACAGTGAGCAAGGGAGAAGCCATAGTTGTGACCAACAGGGAAGTGATAAGGCTTTTAATCTGTCACCTGAGAATCTGACAAGCTGAGTAAGGCATTATGGCCTAAACTAAAGAGCAGTTAGGTCTATCATATGAAGACCTAATTAGGAATACTTCTCTTGTCAACTGGGAGTCAGATGGTGTTCCACAATGATCTGCCATGCACTTGCTTTATTCTGGATTTTTCTTACTACGCTGAAAATCAAACTGAGAAAGCACACTTCCAGAATCTGGGCTGACCACTAAGGAGGGGGAAAGATTGCAAGCATCTAAGAAGCAGAATTCAGAATGATAATCTGAAAATTCTATAGAAACAAATGCAAAGTCTTACAACAAAAATTCAAATACAAGGGGAGAAAATGGCCCGACGACAAAACCACAGGAAATCTGAACAGTTACAATAGGTTGCACTGAGAGTGCAAAAAAATTCAGGAAAAAAAAATATGGTAAATTTGACAATATGAAGATCTAAGACACAAAAAACAAATATTTTGCTCTGTTCAGCAGCAGTGGAACACAGTGCAGCTGGGAAGAAACCCGCAGATTAAACACCACATTTAGAGAAGACTGCAGGCAGAGCAGAAAATGGCTAAATTTTAAAACCGGAGTTACCAGCAGAAAAATATTAAGAGAACAAAATTTGTTTACTGAAGAAAAATGTGAAATGAGGAAAGGGCAAAGTTAAAATCTTCAAGTACTTCTACAAATAAAAGATAAAATGGAATATCTTTAATCCATAAAGAGCAGAACAAATAATCACTGGTATCATTTCCAGCACAGAATATAATAGGAAAAAAACCTCAGTGACCTATAAAAATCATCATGCAATGGAATCATGTCAATAGATCATGTAGTTCCATCGCTGAAGGCTTTCCAAAAGAAATTAAACAAATATGCCACGAAACATTTTGTTAGAGGTTGCTGTAAGATTCTGCACTGCTTAAATTAAGTTGGTGTCACCTCAGAAATAAAGGGAGCTTAGACACATGTTGAACTCAGTGACAATCAACAAAGCAAATGCTTTACCTAAGGTACAACTCACAAAGCAGGACTTCTGCCGACATGAATAAATTCAACATGGGAATTGAAAATTACAGTTTTACTAGGATTAAACATAACGCGTGTAACTCCTGTACCTGAAAACAAACAGCAGCATTTGTATTTAAGTGGCAAATGCTGATCTTGAGTTTCTGTTCCAAAACCAAGGTGCAAAATAAGCTGCTGGAGGGGCTGGGGAAAATGTGAAGTGCTGGAGACGGGTATTTAAGTGTGGGCCCACCTCAACCACAGGTGCATCTGCTTGGCTACCGCACGTGTCTCGCACAGGAGTTTGAGTACAAAATGCAGCTCAAAGCTGCCGTGGA
Organism: Phainopepla nitens; assembly: GCA_013400175.1. NCBI lineage: Eukaryota > Metazoa > Chordata > Aves > Passeriformes > Bombycillidae > Phainopepla > Phainopepla nitens. The sequence continues at coordinate 304,688 of VXBQ01002743.1, forward strand.
TTTTTTAATCAGCTCTACAACACTGCGTCTGGGGCAAAGGGGACTCAGCTGAGTTTCATTACAACCACAGAATAAGCTGTGATGGAAGGGAACCACAAAGACTGTCCAGTCCAACTCCTGTCCCTGCACATGGCAGCCTCAAGGGTCCTGTGCCTCAGTGCATTATCCAAACACTCCTGGAACTCTGTCAGGCTTGGCGCTGTGACCAATTCCCTGCGGAGCCCGTTCCAGGGCCCAGCTGCCCTCTGGGTGAAGAACCTTTCCCTCGAGATTAAAATGCAAACTGGGCTTTTTTCATTATTGCCCCCGCAATGACATCCTGTCGTCCGTCTCGCATTACTACACAGCGGATCCAGTCAAGAACAAAGACTGTGGCACCCGAAACGTATTCTCTCCTCCAAATGCACCACAGCCTTCCTGCTAGGTCTCCCGCCTTCCTGGCCCACCCTATTCCCAGCTCGGGGCGGCAGCAGCAGCTTCCCAACAGCCGGGCACCAACGAGCCCGAACGGCCCCTTGAGCCATCCCGCTCACCACGGGCCGGGCGGAGCCGGGCGCGTCCCTCCCGAGCCCCGAGGCGCTCAGCCCGCGGAGCCGCCGCCGCCCCCCGGCCCCGAGTCCCCGCTCACCATGGCNCCGGGCGGGCGGGGGCTGTGCGAGGCCCCGGGCCCTGCAGGGCTCGGCGTCCTGAGAGGGGCGGTGGGTGATGATGCGACCGGTGAGGGAGATGGAGGAGGAGGGGGACGTGTTGGGAGGCTTGCGCTTCCCCCGCACCTAACTGGCCGGGGCAATAGCGTGAGCTCGGAAGGAGCAGGATCACCGGCACTCGTGTCTGCTGGAGCGGATAAGCCCAAATGCTCCTAATCAGTCTTCCGTAGAGTGTTCTCGCCTTTTCCTGAGCAGCTACGCTTTCATCCTGCTCCTTTTCATCAAGTAAACAGAGATCCTCAATGAAAAGGAACGAACGGCAGCGGTGATTAACACCTAATGCTATTAAATAAGCAAACACACGACTCCAGTTGTAGAAGCAACAGATGGTGGGACATCTCTGTATCTGTAGTTTGAGAAAGATGAAGGAGGAAAAGGTGTTTCTCTTGCCTTCTGTTCATCACAAGAGATAAACCTAACAAATCTTTAGTCTGAAAACCTGAAAGTAACAGTGTGCTCACTGCTGCCATTTTCTTTTTAGGGCAGAGAGCTGCTACAATAGAAATCAAAAAGCTGTAGTTAAACCTTTTCAATTAGTGGTACAGCGAAAGGAAGCAAGAGCCCTGTAGATCTCCCTTGAATAATGGGGAGAACTCAGGGAAAAGAAGCCAGCCAAATGAGATAGGGGTATACTGATCTGAAACTGATGTACTCAGACCCTAAAAAAGAGGGATGAGTGACTTGTATAATTGAGAGTGGATGGCCCTGTGGATGAAGGTGGCAATGGTCAATATCTTTGGTGGATAAGGGAGAAAATGGTCTCACTGTGGTGGTCTGGGCCAAACTGGGGGTCAGCTTTTGTTGTTAGGTTAAACTAACCAGGTGCACCCAGTCAGGGCACTGACTCCTTCTTTGACTGAGAATTGGCCCTATCAAAAATGTTGTTTCTGCAAGCAGGACTAAAGGAATTGTGCAGCTGTGCAGTTGCCATTGTTTCCTCCTCACCTTTTGATCTGCTTGAAGCAGTGTGGGATTGCCTTTTCTTGTGGTTCTGTGATTATTTTGGGTTATGTTGGCATGGCCATGCAGTTGTACTGTGGGAGTGTTACAGGCTTTTAAAGGGTAAGATGGGGGCTCTTGAAAAAAGGAGGGAGACTAGAACAAAAATTTGAGGAATGGAAACTAGGACAAGATGAGGAGCATCGCAAAGGAGTTGAAGTGCAGCTCTTGGTGAAAAAAAAGACACAAGTGCCAGAAGACTCCAGTTTTCTCCTTTTAACTCTCTGGGTTTTGATGTAGTTTTTATCATGTTGTGTTTTTCCCCTTTGTTTTGGTGTGTATTTTTTCACTGTGCTACTGAACTGGAGTTTAGAGGTTGTACTAGAAAACAGGATAATCCAAGATTAACTGGTGCTGTTACCTTGCTAAAGATTTTTTTTTTTGCCCCCCTCCTTATTTCTTCCTCAGACCTAGTTAAGAAGAGCTGCCTGATAAAGAGAAAATGACATCTCTAGAAAAAGGTAGGTTGTTCATATAGCATCTAAGCAGATTGGATTAAAAAATACTTTAACTGGATTTCTAAAGACCAGTTAGTGTATACCAGGCTTTCATTTAAACTTACTCCTTTTATGTAGCTATGACGAAGCAGTTCAGTGACTTCATTATTGCAGTGAAAACTAGAGCTGCCTGGATGAAACAGCAATTGAATGTAGTTTTTCTAATCCAGCTCGATATTGAAAAATAAATTTGTCAGTGTTACTGCGATCTGTCTGTACACTTGTCTGACAGCCTCCTCTGGTATTTAGAACCTGTTGGTACTGGTTCAGCAAACTTGAAAGTAAGGCAATACAATGGTGTTACTACAGCATTTGTGAAATCCATTAATATTTGGATAGAGGACTGAAGCTCACATTACTACCTGCAGTATGAGAAAAAAAAAGCAGTATGTGTAGCCATGCCCTCAGAAACTTTGTGTCTCTCACCCATTGTGAGAAAACTGTACTACAATAATAATTCATTCAGCTGAAAACTTAGTGGACTTAAATAAAATTAATTTCAGTAAATGGCGTGTATATTGGGGACTATAAAGCAGAATGCAGCATTACTGGGAATGCTGGAGTCTCTAGTTCAGAAATGGAGCAGAACTGGGTTGCTGGCTTTTCTTAAACCTTCACTTGGGCAACTAAAACATATTAGTACTTAAAAGTCTTCTAAACTTCTTAAGGTGTCACTAGCTGTCTGGGTAATAGCTGTTTTTCATTTGCTTCTTGCTTTTAAAATGAAACTGCTCTGATTCTGTCAGCTCCCAAAACCTGATTTTGTTTTCAGCCTATGAGTAATGTTGTCAAGATTTTTTTTTTCCAGGAAAGCTCTTTTTTGTGTCTGTGTTTAATCTTGTATGGCAACAGGAAATTAAAATTTATGCAATTCAGATCAATGTTTGTGTCTTGTATTGCTGTTGTTAATGAGCAATGCACATTTGAGTAAGGACTTAGTTGAGTAAGGGCTTACTGTGAGGGTCGTGAGACACTGGAACAGGTTCCCAGGGAAGTTGGGCATGCCCCATCCCTGGAAGTGTTCAAGAACAGGTTGGACAGGGCCCTGAACAACCTGGTCTTGTGGAAGGTGTTGGAACAAGATGATCCTGAAGGTTCCTTCCAGTTCAAACCATTCTGTGATTTTCTGACTTGTGCTTGATAATCACTGCTGCAGGGGACTATTTGACACATGCAGTGTACAATTAAAGTCTCTAACTTTGAATTACAGAAATTAAGGGAAGACTTACAATGACACTATAACCAAGTAAAAGGTGGTAAACTTTTCCTCCACAATTTTCAAATTTCAGTTGATGATGCCTCAGCACCCATTCGAGGACCTGGAGATGGCATGGAAACAGAGCAAACAGCTGGATCGGTGGAAGTAATCACTGGAGCCAACACTACGAGCCATCACATCCACCACAGCCCTCATAAAAAGACAGCCTCTTCCCTGAGTCCTGGAGTTCTGCAGCTGGGGAAAGTACATGCAGATAAAGCAGTGGAGATTGAAGCTATTCGAATATTAGTCCCCAAAGCAGCCATCACCCATGTTGTTCCAACTAAAAATGCTAAGGTAGCTAAATCTGTGGGACATAGAGGAGACACATTCCATCAGTCAGATGGCGCCACAGATCCCAATAAAGAACAGACAGAGCTGAAAAATGCAATTGAAAAGCTAAAGAATTCAGAAAAGCGGTTGTTACAGGATAAAGAAGGTCTCTCTAATCAGCTGCGCATACAGACAGAGGTAAGAAATTAAAGGTGTTTTCTCTCCCACAGTTGTTTTGGTTTGTATGAGCAGTTTGTGAATGTGACCAAAGAGAACCGCTATGACACTTTAGCCTTGAAACAAATAGGTTCCCTTTTGAACTTATCAGCTAAGATGTAGAGTAGAAGTACATCAAAGTATTCCAGTGCTGCTTCTCTGACAACAGATGAAAAAGACTCAGCTGGGAGAAACACACTAGATAGCTGCAGGGAAATTAATCTTTCATGAGGAAAGACTTTGCTCCTTAATCACTTAATGAAAAATGTTACACTGTAGAAAGGTTGATTATAACTTTCATCCACCTGTGGGTGTCTTGTCTAATCCTTTGTTTTCTTACTGATTCAGGAGTTGAATACTACTGAAACTTTGTTTCCTGCAGCTTTCATTCTTCCTCTTTGACTGTGAGAATTTAAACAAGACTGTGTTGGACATGCATTAGGCTCAAATGTCTATGCTTGCCTGGATACGTCCCGTTCTGGAAAGGGAAAGACAATTTACTGTTAGCAATATGCAATAAGTCACGCTGCATTCTGAGGAGTGTTTATTCTCTATTGATAGTTACAAGAGAGTCTGGTCTAATTCTAGGTCAACCGGGAGTTGAAGAAATTACTTGTTGCTTCTGTTGGGGACGACCTGCAGTATCACTTTGAGCGGATGGCTCGTGAGAAGAATCAGCTCATCCTAGAAAATGAAGTCCTGGGCCGGAATATGGCCCAGTTGTCTGAACAGTTGGAGCGCATGTCTATACAATGTGATGTGTGGAGAAGCAAATTCCTAGCAAGCAGGTATTTCCTCTCATGGAGCTGTCCTAACAGCATTCTCCCTCAGTCTTTCATCACATAGACTCATTGCAGTGTGCTGACATATGCAGAGGACAGCCACAATAGCCATACTAACACCTGCTATAAAATCTGAGAATACAGGAAAGGTATAAAGAAAGTAAGTTCCTTGTAAATCTGAATAGTCCTGCTTTTCAGAGGTAATACAGTGAGTTCTAATCCTCCCAAAATCTCAACTACGGTTCTTGTCAAGAATGCAAGAGCTCTTAATTTTGATAAAACCGCATGCAGTTTAGGGTTTAAAAATGTCTTCTAGGGCAGCTGACTTTTCTTAAAGGTAATTAGTTGATTTTCATCCCCAACCCCCCCAGTATGATACAGTCATCAATTTGAGAAGAAGCTGATATGTTTAAGAGCTCTGCTTGTAGTGAGTCAGGGACCTACTTTAGAAGAAAGAGTTTGGGGGACTTCTTTCTCAAACACTGGTTGTGTTACTGCTCAGAACCTTACTGTTACTTCTTTAACCACAAAAGCAGGTCGTAAAGTCCAAATCTCATTTGACAATGCATTTAAACTTGCTCAGTTTAGTTGCCTTACCAGATCTGTAAATAGTGTTCTAGGATTTTTAATTTTCTACTATACTTGGATATAACTGACTGAATTATGATGCTTAATGCATATCACAAAAGACCTTTCTGCTTGAAGGAAATGGCAATAGAATACAGTCTGCTCCCTTTAATTTGCTGGCCTTAAGAAGTTTCAGCATATGGGGTGAATGGTAACTTGTGTAACATATAGAGTGTAATGGTACTTGAAAGTCCTAGCTGAGCAAGAGTTACTATGCAAACTTGGGGTTTTTAACGTTATGATGAGTTCTGAGATCAGGGCTGTGAGTCTCAGCAGTGTGCTTAAAGTATCAGTCTTCAATATTGTAACATTCTGGTTCATTTTTATCTCATATTTCTCACTGGAGGTTGTTTAAATGTCATTCTGGTTTTTGCATTTGGAATATCACAGGCATTTGAAATGCCTGCTGGAGGGGTCAGTGCCAAGCCTCATGGCATAGCAAAATGTGACAACAGCTGTCTCCTTTGTAGCTCTTCAACACTTATATCTGGCATCTAGTGATTGCCCCTGAGAAGGGCAAAGAGGTAAATGAATGCAGTCTAGAGCCATAGCTTCCATTTTTAGAGATGGGTGAACAGATGTGATTACAGCATACTTGTGAGAATGGTAGTAAAAGAAAAATGTATTTAGCTTTTTCTTTCACAGGATCCTTGTCAACCATATATACTTTCCCAAGGTATTTTGAAATGTCTGTTACTAGATTTGTATTAAGTCACCCAAGGTTGTTAAACTCAGTCAAAACATAATCTTGCACTGGTGTTGGCTGTAGTTGAACAGAAGTTATTCTTAATTAGGTTGATATAGGCTCTGCATGGGGGAGGGGACAGAGGAACAGCAGCTTAATACTCAGGTTAAGCAGACAAATGATGGTCTGTAGTAGAAAAAAGTGACTTTCAAACTACTCACTTGCACTGCTGACTAGAGATTTCCTTTGCAGGGTGATGGCTGATGAGCTGACCAATACCAGAGCAATTCTTCAGCGCCAAACCAGGGAAGCACAAAGTGCAATCCAGGACTTGCTGAATGAACGCGATCAGTTCCGTCAAGAGATGCTTGATACACACAAGTATGACCTTTATAATCCAGACTACCTCCTACAAAGTTCATTTTTGTCAGTTTATTTTAGGCTAGAGGAGAATCTAATAACTTTCCTCTCTTCCAGTGATATTCAACAAAAATCAATTAGGCTGATGTATAGTGTGGTCACTTTTAAGTCTTAGAGCTGAAAGAGCAAAAGTAATAGAATACTTTCTTCATTCCTTAGAGGTCTGATGTCTTAAGGGTAATAAACTGGGGAACTGACATCCCTCACATCCTCAGGCTTTCTCTCTTTAATCACTTACTGTCTTGACCTTCAAACCTTCTCTGCTTCCTTCCAAAATAACAGAGAAGACATTTTTCTACCTACATGGACTTTACAGTGCTTCTTCTGCCAGATGTCAAATAAGTGTTCCCAGTATTAATGTGTTGTGTTTGTGAGGCCTTGCCTTGGAGAACAGCCCATTTGTCTCCTTGTTCTTAAACACTTTCTTTGTCCATTTCTTTGGTTTAAGATTTAGCTTATGCAGTAAGCCTTGGGAAGAGATGATTCCTCTGAAGTGTGCTGGGTGCTGATTATACAGTGTAGAATACAAACCCCACTAATAGTGCTTCTTTCCTTTCTGCACAGGCTGCTGGAGGAGCTCATGGTCTCTCTTCAGTGGGGGAGACAACAGACATACTATCCTAGTGCCCAGCCTTACACTACAACAGAGCTAGCAGCTGTGAATTGTAAGCTAGCCAAAGCTGTAAGCTCACATCTTCTAGGAAATGTTGGCACTAACAGTCCAAAAAAGACTTCAACAACTGTGGAATTTTGCAATACCCCTGCTGAGAAAATGGCTGAAATGGTAAGAACTCTTGATACATGTTAATCTTTATATTAAGGTTCTGGGTAAATGGCTATTTCATTTTCAGCTTGGAAAAAAGATGAAAAATGGCTTTTGAGCAGAAATCTTTCCTACCTCTTAGAGAAGGAAAAAGCCCATTAAACTGTATAAAAATATTTTCAGTGTCTATTTTTCCATCCTTAGATGCTACATGTACTGGATCCAGCTGCACATCCAGAAACATCAACAGAAGTTTCTTTTCCTGAGACTTCTCCATCTTCTTTCCTTTCCTCAAAGAAAAGTATTGGAAGGTTTCACCCATATACAAGATATGAAGATGTCACCTTCAATTGTTGCAATCACTGTCAAGGAGAGCTAATAGCCCTTTAAAAGCCCAGCCAAGGCAGCTGCACATGCACTCTTTCTAAAGAACTACATCAGTTGATGTTCAGCAGGCTTCCCTTTTTCCTTTTTCCATAATGGGTGGGTTTGGTATTGGAAATGAAGCAGTTTCTGCTTCTCTACCTCTTCAAGTTAGGGATTGACAGGATTTCCATTGTTTCTGGGATACTTCCACTACTTCTCAATGGGGAAAGCTACTTATTTTCTTATACAAAGGCAAGACAAAAACCATCATGCTGGTCCAATTTATAGAGCATGGAGATGCTCTTGACTAACCTTTATAGTCTTATTAGCAAATCTTAATGAATTTCCCTTTAGAGGGAGACAGAACTGTAACCGTACCAAAGCAAATGAAGTGCTGATCAGTTATGTCTAAATTTAAAAAGAAAGTAATGGTAAATGGTCAGTTACACACTTTTTTTTATTTTTAATTTTAGCCAAAGTGATGAACTGTCCCCAAGTCTATGTTCTACCTTTTAAATTAAGTTATAAAAAGGAGTATGTGCAATGATTCTTCATAGCTGTAAGTTCTGAAAGCAGGAGTATATGCAATGTCAGCCCTCCTATCAAGAAGGAGATGAAGCTTGAATTAACTCTAGCTATAAGTAGTAACTGCTTTCAAGTGGATTCTAGAAAACTCTGTGGAGTGAGATTATTCTTGTGTTTCCATAGAGCTGAAATAATGCCTTTTTCATTGTTTCAGCTTCTAGAGTGAAGCTGCTGCATAGCTGATCCTCAACAAAGGCAGACTGACATACTTCCTTTAGTACATAGCATTGAATCCTGGCCTGGCATTACGATTCATTCCTTGCTCAAGGTCTTCCTGGGTAGTATGGGAAGATGAAGATAAGCACTAAGTTTGCACAGGTACTGTTAAAAAAAGAAGTATTTTTTTACTTGTCTGGTTTTATAATCTTGATGTAGATTTGAAGTTCTTGACATAAGTTTGAAGTGAACTTTTAGGAGACAATCTGCTAAATCCAAAGAAGCCTATTTAAGTTTTAGTTTGACCCCCAAATTTACCATATGAAGTTGTCTAGTTTAGGGAAAAGGTTTCTCAAATGGTTGCAATTTTCCTTTGAATCTCATACCCATGATCAGAATATGTAAGCTGTAAGTTCTTGCTGTTGCTGGCTCTGCTTTGGTTTATATGAAGAAAGCTACAATAAACTTCCTTTGCTCACTTTCAAGTTGAAGTTGGATTTAATGAGGTCACATTTCTGACCCTGTTTTCTCTGTAGCATAAACAGAACTATATTACGTTGAACTGTAAAACCCTTCACTCTGCTGGTGCGAGGCAGTGAACAGAGAAGCACCTCTTTTGTAGTTTTCTACAGTTAGGGAGACTGTGTGTGTGAACCTTTGCAAACATTCCCCCTGGATTTGCTTGCTAGACACAGGAAGCTCTTCTTGCCTTTGGTGTCAGGGGAAGGTACTGGAAGGAGAAAGGCACCTGTTACTTACGTGTCCTATTAGCATGTTAAATTTTCATTTTGTGTCCGTGCTTGCTCTCTATGCTGGCAAAAGCTGCAACAGAGCAGCCTCCAGTCCAACACCAGTGCTCTCCAGGAGCTCCAAAAATAACTGAGTAGAATACTACCAGCAAATATGCTTTGCACCTACTACACGATTCTCTGTTGCAGTACTCTCAGAAAACACTGTGAATGTGGAAAAATCGAAGAGCAATGCCAGGATCATGAAATTCTTGAGGCATACTGTTGGACTCCTTCCACGAACTTTATGATTTCATGAGTGACTTTGGCATGTTCTCTATCAAGAGTTCACAATTTAGCTGGGTGAGGTGATGTAGTTTGGTAGATTTATTATAATAAACATTGACATGTATATAAGGAACCTAGGTTCCATACTACTGGAAAAGGTCATAATACGCACAAGCTTTTAATTCCATGGAATAGAAGACTACTGAATGTGACTCAGAGAAATAAGTTTCAACACCTGTTGCACAATCACCTACACATTAGTCTTCAATGACCATTTTCCAGGAACCTAAAAGAACACAGTCCTCTGGGCTAGAGCTGGTCAACAGATCAATAAGAAGTGGTACAAGAAACATTGTTTTCCAAGAACATAACACTTTGAATGGTCTTAATCACTAGCAGCATCAAACAGCAATATTAATCCACCAAAACCTGAACATTTTGCACAGTAGCCTGCATCCAGGAATCCATGATGGAGCTGAGTATAAAGTGCCTTTTAAAGAAGGGAATGTGTATTTGCCACCCTCAAATATACATCTTGCACTCATTTAGATTTGGTTAAACCAAGAAGATCCCTGAGTTATGCATTAAAGCGGGCTTTTCAACTAAGTTACAAATAAATAGTAAAATCATTGTCACTGAAGGTAATTGTTAAACTTTCTTGAAAACTTTAAAAACACCACAAAAAGTCAGTAGCTCTAAAGGACAGAAACTCAAGCCATAAAAATTAAGAAGATTGTCACCAAGAACTCTGCGGCTACATGAAATTCTCAATTGTAATGATCTTTGAAGCAAAAGAATTTTGGCTTTCAATTAAATATACTGGATGTTCCGCATCTGTCTTGCTCTTCTGGCTTCTAATCTAAGCTGCCTGGCTTTCTCTTTAGCAGCTAGTTCTGCTGCTTCTTTCTCTTCTCTCTTCCTTCTCAGCCAGCTGTGGAGAGAGAAAGAGGACCAGAAGTAGTGGCAGTTGTAATTTCGAGTTTTACATCATCCATTCAAAGGAGATTTGTCCCCCACTTAACTGGAACCCACCCTGTCTTGCAGGGTGAAGTTGGGTGTCATGGCTGAGACAGTCTAAAAGCCTGCCACTCCCAAGCACAGGAAGCATGATTTCCCCACCCCAATTCCCTTGCTTCTGCACCCACCTCTACCTCCCCCATTTTGTTAAACTGGATTAACTTTACACTCCTTTCATGGACTGAATCAACCCAAGCTTGCTCCAGAGCAGGCAACAAGGGTTTGAGGACAAGATCCCCTTTTTAGCAAAAGCAATTCACTCTTTTCAGCTCTGACAAATAATTTCATAGCAGTGAATAAACAACATCAAGGAACTGAGGTATTTTTGCTAGGGTCTAAGTTTAAAAAGGCGTATTCATGCAAAAAAACCCCTCCAAACCAATGAGGACTTCAGCAGCAAAGATGTACCATAAGATAGCTACAGTTTTGAGGTGATAGACTACAAAAGTTTCAAATGTGGTCGCTTAGGAATGACCCTACTCACTCTCTAAATGCTCTGTCGCAGTCCTCTCTCCTTGGAAAAAAGTATACTTCCTCAGTTTTGCGTCTCAAAAATTCTATCCGTCTTTCTTTCACATATTGTTGTTGCTTTTTTTTAAGCCATGACCTGTATGCTTCTTCTGGATCCCTGACCACCTCCTGGTCAATAAAAAAGACATATATACACAAGGGTTATCAGTAAATTACCTTTATAATAATTACATTATAATAGTTTTTTTTTGTATTCTGCTGGCATCTCCCCTCCATGAAACATACTGAAGCATGTTTAAAAAAGTATGAAGCATGAAGCAGCATGTTTAAAAAAGTACTGAGTTTAGCTTTTCAAGCCCATCACTTTAAGGCAGAAGAACTTTAGAACAGCATCTTAATCTCCAGGTTTGGATTAGGTCATGTGCATTAACTGCTTGCTAACAAGTTCTGATGGTAAGGAACACACTCCCAAGAGTCTTCTGGCTGCTTTTCTCTGCAGGGCTCAATCAAGACCTTCTCCTGGTATATGGGAGCATCACTGTATCCCCTGTGATTTCATAGCTAGGTTCAGGTATGCTGCTTCTACATGGCAAGCCCCCCTGCCAAGCAGATCAATCCTAAATTTGCAAGTCTAGCTGTTCACTGAAAACAATGTAACAAGAACATTTCCTATTGCTGGGAATTTTCATAGACTTAGCTAAGAACACAGGTTTACAATTTGGTCTTCTTATTTAACAAGAGCACTATAGATCCCAGTTCCACATTAGGGAGACCTTACTTTCATTCTCATCTGTTCCAGCTGCTTTGCACGACGAATTCGCTTTTCTTCTTGTATCTGTTGTTTCTTCTTGTGTAACCAAGCTCTAAAAACTATGTCATTCTCTCTTCTCCTTATTTCTTCTAGTTCCCTTTTCCTTTCTTCTTCCTTAAGTGGAAGAATTAGTGAATAAACTTAGTTTTTAAGAGAATTATCTTAATCTGCAAAGACTGTTGCAGGCAATAAATAAGCCATTTGAACTGCATGAAGGAAACACTAAAATACATATGAAACAGGAATACTCAAAGACTGCATCACAGCTGATACAACATTTAGGAAGAAATTGCTTGGAGCACTTCTGTGGCTTGTGATATATTCAGACACTTTCAGTTTAATCCTTTTTTTGATTACCTTCATTTCCATGACACCTCTCGACACACACATTCAAACAGCATCAGGCAAAAAACTCTTAAAATTAAGTCGGTCCGATATCTTTGGTTAGCTTGGAATCACTTTAAACGGATACATTTTAAAAACAAATGCAGCTCTCAGGCTTGATGGACCACTAAATCCTAAAGGATATTTAACACAATATGGATTGCTGGCAGTACCTTATAAATAAGGACCTTTCTTTGGACATGAAGTTGCAATGTACTTACTTCAGGAGTATTAATTGCTTCAGGATTTTTTCAAGTGTACAGAATGAACTGATATTTACAAAATTGAGAAAAGTTTCTTTTACTTACTAATTGCATTTTAGCTAATAGTAAGTATCTGCAAGGAGCAGAAAAGATTTTAATTAATACTTCAGAAAGCTGATTAGGATATTTTTTTACCAGGATTTACTCTCTTTGACACAAAAGCTACAATTCTACTCATTTCAATACTTCAAGAAATCTAATCTTCTTGCAAATAGATGATGTTCCTCGCACCTACACACAACTTTCAGATCGTCCAAACTTACTATCCTCCAAACTTACCATTTCTAATTTACTGGAATGAAAGAAACTCCACCAAACTGAAGGAGATGGATTCTAGTAATATCAAGAAATGTTTCATGCCTGTGAAATCCATCACAGAATGGAATCATTCCATTCCAGAATGAAGAAATAAGGTAACATGTCCTTACCTTCCCATAAGTCAGCCAACAAAGGAAGAAATTTAGCACACACTGCTAGGAAAATAACCTTCCTTCCCCTCATTACCCTACCTTTTACTTTAAATACACAAAGCATGGTTTCAAGAGACCTAGTCTTGCACAAAGAAAACATTTCAATTGCTCATCAGATTTCATACCTCTCATTACTAAGCTAAGCCTCAGAAACCTTTTCAAATAAAGCAGGCTAGAGCTCTTTCCACAGATAGAAAGTAACCTTGGAAGCTACTTAGCCAGCTTAGTTAGTACATCATGGCACAGAAAAATGGCAGATGCTTCATGCTCCTTTTATAGAGCAACACACATAGCAAGTTACCTTTTTGTAATTGTAACACCATAATGCAAAAAAAAGAAAAACATCAACATTTTTTAACTCTCTGGTAAAGATTTCTGAAGTCCCCATTACAGCTGTCAGAGGCTGACTCTATTAAATATAAATTTTTTTCTGCGTGGGGAGCTGAGAAAGAATTAAAAGGGTTCTTACAGTCACTCTGCTGTGTAGATGTTATATTATGACTGAACACTCTCCCATATGATAATTGCCTAATCCATACTTCTTGAGTACCCACATGCACCCCAGCCTTACTGTGGCTAATGCAAACTTCCTGCACTGCAGTATAGTATGTGCAGATGTGACACCACATGCTACATTCCATAAACTGGGACTGTAACAGAACCTAGGTAGAGAGAGAGTCAAAAAGCAAAAGCAGCAAGAAAATAGAACAGAAGAAGGCCTATTTATGAAGGATATACTAAGTAAATACTTCATTTCTCCTCTGAGCAAGGCATGATCCTATGCCACCGTGGGAAAGGAGTTCTTAGAGGATTCTATACAAAACCCAGAGAATTATTGTTGTTGTCGTTATTATTGCTACTACAACTATTATTGCTGCCTCTTTTATCAAGGAAAAATGAAGTCAATTCCCTGAGCATATGGTCTTTGTGGAGTAGAGGAATAGGATGATCACCGTGATTTACTTTTCTGTATATATTTACCTCTCTCCTCAGTCTTTCATTCCTTAGTTCTATCTGCCTTCTTAATTCTTTTTGTTTGGGAGTAAGACTGTAAGTGGAGCTTCTCACGGGTATGTTTGCAGGCTCAGTCTTCTGTTTTTCCAGATCACCATTCGAGGCAGCATCTGGAGCTTGCTTGGAGTCAGATGGGGTCATTTCTTTCGTTTGAGAGTCAGCAGGCAAAGAACCAGAGATTGAAGGTCTTGGAGATATAAATTTAGTTTCAATATGTGTAAAAGAAACACGTATTGGGAGAAAAATGGCCTGGCTTTCAATATCACAAAAATCTAAGAGTTCAAACATTCCATCTTTCTCCACGAGGGCTCTACTATCTGTCATTCCCTCATTTGAGCCAGCACGTTCTGAAGGTGATGTGCTTTTCTGTCCCTTGTCATCAGAAATACACAGCTGAGACAGCCCAAATGAAACATCATCCCCTCCTGCAAGGTCAGTTTTAGCAACTTCAGCATCTTCTGGAGGAGGAGCTTGAGCATTCATCTCATCCGTAAATTTTAGTTTCTGTTCTCTGCTTTGATCCAGAGGAACCTGATCTCCCAGTTCTTTGTTGGCTTCTTCAATCTTTCCCAAAACATAACTCTCTCTTTCTTCTTCCTCATGCACTTCCTGCACATTTTCCAGCTTGGATTCCTGGATAGACCTTTCTCTCTCAGTATCAGATTCGTGGTGCTCCTGTTCAACATCTCCTCCGGATTCCAAGTATTTTTCATTAGAGTATATCACTTTCACATTTACATCTGCCTCTGAAAGCTGATCTAGATTTTCTTCCTTTTTCTTATTGTCTTCCTGAAAGCTCTCTGTGGCTTTAGGAGTTTGTGCTTCAACATCCTCTTCCTCTTCTTCAGGATTCTAAAAAAATTAAAATAAACAAGTCTCTTCTCTCAACAAAAGAATAGTTATCAAAGAAAGAGAAAAGAAACAGTGAGAGAGAAGAGCAGTACAAACTACCTGATTCTAAACCAAGCTGTCAAATAGTGCATGTCATAACTAACAGCTTTTTTGGCACTAACAAGTCTTTTCATTTTCTTCATGTTCACATTCACACAAAGTTTAACTAACCAGTAAAGTGATCACTGTGACAACATAAAACCACAACGAGTGATGCACAAATGCTCAAAGGAACCCAGGAGTACTTTTGAAAAAAAAAGTACCAATTTCAATGAACACTGAATTTTCTGCTTTATGGATATTATGACCAAACTAACCAGTTCACTGAAATGTTTTTCACTATAATTCCAAATAACCTTCCTTCTCAAAATTCAGTGAATGCACCTACACATTTCAAGCAATATTGAATGCTGAATTTGTGACTATGATTCCAAATATTATTCAATTTGTCTTCTAAATAACACAACTAGCATTTAATGTAACAAATACCTCTTTTTCACCAAGGTTTTGTTTTTCTTCTCCATCAGTTAGGCATTCTGGTTCTTTTTCCAGATTATCCTCTTTTTCACCAAGGTTTTGTTTTTCTTCTCCATCAGTTAGGCATTCTGGTTCTTTTTCCAGATTATCATCTTTTTCACCAAGGTCTTGTTTTTCTTCTTCATCAGTTAGGCACTCCGGGTCTTTTTCAAAATCATCCTCATATTCTACATTTTCTGCTACATCACCCATGTCTGCTTGATCTTCCTTTTGGTCAGGAATTCCTTCATCTTCCTTTTCACTCATTTTGGTGACGTGTTAGAGTAATACTACAAAAAGGAGAGGGAATAAAATGTTTTCAAAATCTACTGACACACAAATACTGATATTTCTTGTGACACCCACATCAAACTTGTGAGCAGTATTAATACAAGCAAGTTAGACAGTGCCACAGCACCTCAGGAGTAAGGATCACCGATGGATGGCTCATAAACATGAATGGTTTCGACCTTTCCAGCTCTGGCTACTGGGAGAAGGTTTGAGTTAAAGCAAATCAAGGTGATCTAATGTCTCTGACAGAGCTTAAACTAGAACTCATGATCTTTTAATAGTTAGCCTTGTGGTTAGACAAAGAGACCACTATTTTATGTTAGCTAGGAGTGCTATAAAGTTCTTGCTTGTATCTTACCTTGTTTGTATCTTACCTTCTTTAAATGCAGTGTAACTTTATACACTCATTAACCTGTTACTAACTCATGTTAATCAGGCTGGATATAGTCATGGTCATGACAGAACTGAAGATGAACCACTGTAAGGACTGAATCTTTAAAAAAATCTCTGTACTGCATAGCACACAAGTGCCATCAGCTCCTGAAGGATTAAATGCCAGTGCTTGGTGCTGCAGGCTGAGTGCCTGCTGCCCCTGGGCTCAGCTCACTCAGTACAAGGCAACAAAGACACAAAAGTTTAAAGATACGGACACACTCATGAGCCCAGAGAGCTGATTCTGCTCTGTTTTACAGCTTAGCCCCTCATCATTCCTTCAATAATTTATTACTTTTTACAAAAGCAGCACAGAAGAAAGAATCAATTATTCAGAAGTTACTGTTCTTTTTGTACCATCTGCTGTAGGCTGGAGGTGCCACTTCTACCTGGTAGTCTCTAGGTAGAGACTACCTAGTATGTCTCTCATAGGATTAATCTTTTTGTTTTCAATATACTAAAGATCTTGATTGTTGTGATAGGACAAGGAGTAATGGGTACAAATTTGAAGAGGGGAAATTTAGGTTAGATATTAGGATGAAATTCTTTGCTGTTTTGGTGGTAGTAAGGCACTGGAACAGGTTTCCCAGGGAGATTGTGGCTGCCCCATTCCTGGAAGTCTTCAAGACTAGGTTGGATGGTGCTTTGAGCAACCTGGTCTCGAGGGAGGTCACAACTTGATGCTCTTTCAGGTCCATTCCAGCCCTTTAACATTCTGTGATCTGATATGGCATGACAACATGGGGTGGAAGAGAGAGCTCTGACTCTGGATGGCCCTAGAACAGCGAGACAGCTCCTGCTGTGTGACCATCCTGCCCTTCCAGACAAGAATCACAGAATCAGAGAATCAACAAGGGTTGCACCTGGACTTTCAAATCCGTCTATGCATTTTGTAAAAACCCTTTCATCCAGCAGATGTTGCTTAAATTCTTCCAAGCTTTTGTTTTGAGTTCTGATGAGCATCTCTGAGTTCTCAGTCATTTATCCTCAGGAACGCCAGCTCTGCTTCTTAGAACTCAGTATTTCACGCCAAAAAAGAGTGATCTTTTAAACCTCAAAACTTAGTCAAGATTTGTTTTAGAGAGGTAATAAAGCTGGGCATTTTTTTGCTGCAAAATGGTTTGCACAGAGACTTTTAAAAGCTCTTTGTTTTCTTTGATCCATGTGTTGTTCAAGAAAATCTGGCAGTTTTTTCACTTCTTTTTAGCTACCACTTGCCACCAGAATCACTCATTCACAGTAGATTTTGCAGAATTTAAATTTTTAGAGCTCATTCAGACTGTTGCCTTGGCTTCCCACACCATATCTATTTCCATCATGTTTTTCCTGCACCACCTCATATGACATTTTTGCTGGGAAATGCCCCTTACTTCACAAATATTTTTTTTTGGGTGATGATGTACCTGGATCTTTATGGAGATTACTTAGCTCTAGTGCATATTCAGCACAAAAGAACTATTTCTCTGTGATTTCATTATTATGAGAAGCAAGTACAAAAGCTGCACAGATGAATTGTGCCTTTAAAAAAACATATTCACATCAGTCTGTGGCACTCAATACAAACACATTGAACATGCTGTTTAATTAAATTAGGTTAAGTGTAATAACGGGGAGCAGCATAACAAAAAAATTCACCTGTTGTAAGATAAAGTAGCCATGGCTGAAGAGAGAATTTCCAATTCAATGACTTGTTTCATAGAATCATAGAATATTAAGGGGTTGGAATGGACCTTAAGATCATCTAGTCCCAACTCCCCCTGCCATGGGCAGGAACACCTCCCACTAGACCAGGTTGCTCAAAGCCCCATCCAGCCTGGCTCTGAACACTTCCAGGAATGGGGTATCCATAATTTCTTTGAGCAACCTGTCCATTGTCTCACCACCCTCACAGTAAAGAATTTCTTCCTGATATCTAACCTAAGCTTCCCCTCTTTCAGTCTGTACTCACTTCCCCTTGTCCTGTCAGTGCAGTTCCTGACAAGGAGACCCTCTCCAGCTTCCCTTGTGGCCTTTCAGATACTGGAAGGTTGCAATGAGGTTCCCACACAACCTCCTCTCCTCCAGGCTGAACAGCCCCAACCTTCTCAGTCTGTCTCCATGGGGGAGGTGCTCCCCTTCTCTCACCAACCTCACGGCCCTTCTTTTACTGGGGGCACCAGAAAATCCTAAATCAGCTCCTAGTCTATTTTGGACACTACCAAGTAAAGTGATTCAGCACTAAGAGGGGCCGAAAGCATTAAAAAAATCTCAAATCTTCATTTTCACCTGCTTCCGTTTTCCTTGGGGTGTGCGCTGTGACCATTTGCTCTGCACGGCTTAGTGACGCCTCGACGCGGTTACATCCAGGCAACAGCCACAACGAAAGGCGGAACCGAGCGACGGATTGCTGTCGCTTTGCCCTTCCGCACTGAAGCACACACAGGTCCGCAGAGCCACGAACCCGAAGGGAACGTCCTCACCAGCATTCCCCGCTGCCCCGGAACCGGGACGAGGAGGCGCCACCGCCGGGCCTTGCGGTTGCCGGGACAGCGGCGGGGCCGCCCCGCGGCGCCGGTCAGCCCACGGCGGCTCCCGAGGGACAAACCTCGCCGCCCGCAGCGCCCCGTTGCCTTGGAGACGGGCCTCCGCGCCAGGCCCCCCTCGCTGCCCCCTTTTCCGTGTGGCACAACTCCACTGAACTCCTGGAAAGTGTCGGGAAGCAGAGCGCTGAGGGGAGCGGGGCCACACGCACCCCACCAGGAGAGGGGCAGGAGTGCGGCAGGCGGCTGTCCCTGTCCAGCCGAAAGCCCTTTGAGGCTGTTAAATCGTGCTCTCCTCAGGGAGCAGCCTCGGTTTGCGTGTTGTATTATTCATCATGCTCTGGCTGGCAATGAGCAATCGGATCAGCCCAAGAGGCAGCAGTGTCAGGATTTGGGCTTTTGTTAATCACAGCATCGTAGAATTGTTTGGTTTGGAAGGGGATCTTGAAACTCCAACCCCCTTGCCATGGGCAGGGACGCTTTCCACTACACCAGGCTGCTCAGAGCCCCATCCAGCCTGGCCTTGAATATCTCCAGGGATGGGACATCCACAACTGCTCTGGACAACCCGTGCCAGTGTCTCACCACTAATGAAGACAGCAGTGAATGTCCAGAGACACGCTTCTCTGTGTTAACCACATACTGCTCCTAGAACTTGAAAATAGGAAAACAAAAAAATTTAAAAAAAGAAAAAAGTAGAAGATAGGAAAATGCCCTGTATTAATTCCCATCTGGGAAAAAAAAAAAAAAAAAGAAAAGAAAAAAATAAAAGCAAAACACCCCACCCTCATTTACCTGCAGGGCTCCTGGGGTCTGGCAGGTCTGGCAGAGGGAGAAGGATCAGACTCCTCAGTGGAGCTGGAGGGAAGTGGCAGGTTGCGGTCCCCTCTAGGGAGGACCAACCACCCCAAGGGTAGTTGATGCTGTGCCCCTGGGGCCAGCAGGTCCCCAAAGAGCTGTGTGACCACCAGACCCCCCACAGAGCGCACACAGAGCTCACTGCAAGGGTGAGCAGCTGTCAGCAGCCTTTCAGGGTGATAGAGTTCACTCAGCATCCCAAGATGTTTCCCAGCACTGCATTTTGGGGGATGACCCTCCTCAGCCCGCCTACCAGCCAGGGCTGCAGTAGCACGGACCCCTCTGGGGTGAAAGAAGGAGGGAGCAAGGGAGGGAGCTCTCCTCTGGCAGCACTGACATGGTGCCCATCACACTGTCCCTGATATGGCTGCGGCCCCAAGTTCTGAATACATGGCCTGGCAAAGCAAAGGATGACTGTCTGCAAGCTGACACACCTCAGAGGGCAGCACCTCTCCTGTACTAAAGGATTAATGCTATTGAAAGAAAATACAGGCAGAAAACAGACACAAATCCAGAGCTTTAATAACTCTCAGAGTAACCCAAGTAGGGTCACCCTTTCACTCAAAGTCACACGGGACAGAAAAGCTGAACCCCTTCAAGGTAGTGTTCATGAGTTCTCTGAAGACATCTGTCATCATAGGCCACATGCCAAAGGACTGGACTCCATGACCTCAGGGTTTCTGCTCATCCTACACCATACAGTGAAAAAGAAAACCAGGCTTTGACATTGGTCCTAGTGGGCTGGAAGGGTTCCCTTACACTTACCAGAGAGATTATGCTCAGTTACTGCTTGGCAATGGTTCCTGCTGCACCTGGCAAAACTTCAAACAGTGACCTCACCCAGGGCATGCAGTTATCCCACTCCTGGAGGCAATATGCCAAATTTCTGATCTTCCACATTTTATTTTGACAAGTTCATGGCAGACTAAAATATAGAGAACTGGATACAATACTAAGCTTCCCTGCTCTGCTTTTGCTGTAAGACTATCCTTCATCTTAAAAGCCAGTGCTATCCTTTTCTTTCACAAGAGATGCTTTATGTGACTAATTACAAATCAGCATGATTAAGGCAAGGATTAGACCCCATTGTTGGGATATTAAGCTGTGATATTTGATAATAATAACTTATTGATTTAAGGTCAATTGAAATTCATCTATGCATTCATTAACCCATGTCATCAAATGTAGGTTTTCAGATGTTCCCATGTGTGAGGAAGCTACAGACCACGGTTATGAAAAATGCAACAAAAACAACAGTAAAGCAGTGCAGGGCTCCAAGGACGGATCCTGACATGTTGTCTGCTGTTTTCCATGTCACTAATGCAGCAGACACAGTTCAGGGAACAGATTCATGTAGGGCAAATATGTTTCACAGAGAAAGGCTGCTCTGGCTGCTCCAGAGCAACGTTAAACAAGCACCTCAACGCCTTTTTTATGTAGGTAGGAAACAACTGACACTGTCAAAAGCCACTGGGAACAGAGTTCAGAGCATCCATTCTCCTGCCCTTTCCACAGCCGAAGTCCTTCTTTCCTTCCCAGTGCTTGGCTATGATCACACTGATAGAGAAGAAAACACAACCGCTTCCACACAGAGCCCTTCCCTTTCCCTGAGAGCACTGCCAGAGCAGCGGGCTGTGTCACACATGCACACAGCCACAGCAGGGCTTGAGTGTAAGCCTGCCTTGCCCTGGTGGGCTCTCACAGCCACTGCTAGCCCAAGGGGACAGCAGTGGGTGCTGCTCCTGAAACAGCAGCCTCTGGCAGCTCTTACTATTCCTTGCTTTTTGGATAGAACAAGCCCAGCACCCAGTCTCTCACTGTAGCACTGATCCCAGGAACTACACTTCATCCTACAAGCACCATAGCAAGCAGGACAGAGATTCAATTGTAACACTCACCTCAGGCAGCCCTCAGCATCAACTGGAACAAAGAAACAGCCCCAGATTCCCAGGCAGCCAGCCGCGTGTAGTGTTTATCTCCTCTCCGCCAAATCGCACTGCGCTATCTCCAGCGCAGAAATTCCACTCCTTTACAGCAGCTTTGTGTCCCTTTCAGCCCTTCAGATGTACACGATGTGGCAGGATGCAATGGGAGGAGCAAGGATTGCCACAGTTCACATGGACTTGCTTCACTTGCAGGAGAGAGCAGCCTTTCACCAGCACCACATGAGAAACACTTGAACCCACCTCAAGGGTAATGTTATACCTGTATGACCTATTGCTTACATTCCTGACATATACAAACAAAGACTTTAATCCCCTACACTGTCAAGAAACTCATCCCTCCACAGCTGACTCCTGTATTCTCCCAGTGAAGGAAGATGAATGAAATTCAGAACAGACCTGACATGCCAACAGTCCTATCCTTCAGCAGTAGAACTCAGCAATAAAGCTCTCAAGGAAGCATGTAAAAGAAAGCCTCCCCCTCCCCCTTTCCTCCCTAGAACACCCCTTTTCTCTTGTTTTTGGTTGGACTACTACCCACACAAACCACTGTGCCCTCCAGCCTAGCCTGTACTATGAGGTACAAGCCATGTCTTCTAGAAACACAGCACAGGAGAGTCTTCAAAGGCCAGGTGTGCCAGGATGGGGAGCTTACAGCATTTCTCCTTTAAGGACTCAATTTTGTAATTAAGCCAATGTAAGTAAAAAGGTAACCTATTGCATGGCAAACCTACACTTGCTTTCCCTTACTGTCACCCCCAGTTAGACTGGAGCATCCTGACCAGGGCTACCCTGCCTCGGTGAGTGATGATCTCCATCACCAGAGCAGTCTGCACTGGAATTAAAGTGGTGCTTCTGGACTGCTCAACAGTTAGGAATCCCCAATACAAGACACTTGCACAGTTATACAAACCTACACAAGCCAGCCAGCAACTATCAGCTTCTTGAAGCCTTGCTTCTTTTTGCATGTTTTGTTCTAAATTGGTTTTTTCTCTTTGTTATAAAGAAGAATAGAAAAAAACCCCACACTGTCCACAGAAGGTATCTCAGAGTATTTTTATTTAACAAAAATAGCTGTTAAATTAGAAACCAACAATATCCACATGATTACAGATTTTTCATAGGCATCACTGTTAACTCTGCATACAGCTTCAATCAGGCTCTACAGTCACCTCATCACCACAGCTACAGCACAGCTCAGAACCTGAACAACATCCAGGTGTGGTGTCCACACACTGTGGGCCAGAAGCCATACAAAGTGTAGCAAGCCTTTCTATTGTAGTTGCCACAGTTTCATTACTTTGGTACAAAAATCACGGATATTGCTGTAAGTCATTAGTTCATTTGTGACTTGCTTTTAAAATAACTGCGCTGCTCCCCATCAAAGATTTGATCTCTGTATGAAAAGTGTGATTAAAATTGAGCTGCTCCTTTTGGTCACTTGACAGGACTGCTGTGCACTCACTCCCCCTGCCTTGCTCCAACTGCCATCAGACCAAGGAACTCAAAGCACAGACTATCCCTGTCCCAGGACAGCTCATCAGCTAGCATTTCACGGCTCCAGATTTTATTTTTTTAAAGAACAAAAAATTGTAGAGAAAGGAATATATACATGGATGGTTTCAAGTTTCCATTTCAGGATAAGGCATTTAAGTTTACATGTGTAAATGCCAGTGCAGCTGAGGCCCTCTTTAGGGGGCTGTTTCAGGAGGCAGCCTGCAGAAAGAAAAGCTTTGGGGAGCCAGGTCCCCTGAGCAGCTGGCCTGAAAAGGCTCCCTGGACCCCAGGCAAGCACATGCCAAACACATTAATCACCCATCTTGTGTGGTAAAGGCTGAGGCTCACAGAAGGTGACGAGAAATGTTCCAGCCAGGGGGAAAACACCTTCCCAACCCCAATACTGTGAAGTCTCCATGGCACTAAGAGCAGGTGATGAAGCAAAGCTGCTCCTCCAGCTGAAAGAAGAAAGGAGCTCTAACAAACACGCAGAGAAAAGGCACGGAGAGAAAGGCTGCACTGCACCTTCTCCCTTGCCAGCTCTCCTGTACTTAAACTCACCACAACCTGCACAGCAACAGGCACACTCCATAGGCATTTGTTGCTGTGCTGGTCATGCTGCCTGAGTATCCAGGTGCCCAAGCCCAGGACAACTCTGCACAACTCCTTCTCAGTGTTGAAGCAATTTGGAAAAAATAAATTATTTTAAAAAACAGATATGAAGCAAGTCTTAAATTACTTAAAGTGGACAAAACAAAAGAATTGCCCACTCTAAACATTCATTGTTCTGCTCATGTGGAAAGAAGAGGTAGAACTAGTGAACAGAGACCCACCAGAAGCATAAAGGCATTTTCAAATAACAGTGGAAAAACTACTATAAACCATAAATAATCATTTTCCAAAGCCTCAGGCAGTCATTCTGCTAACTACCATAATTGAAGGTCAATTTAATCACCACAGTCACAATTCTCTAAGGGCACAAAGAATAGCTTAAAATCCTGTAAGTTACCTTCCTTCTCACTGCTATACAAACATACACCACCCTCTGAAACAGTCCAGCCCATAGGCTGTGAGCCAATGACTCCTGTTAACCACAGGAACCTGTAGCCCCAAGGGACAAAGGCAATGTTATCAAAGGGTCCCTTGGATCAGCATTTTGCCTATTCCAACTCCCTCTAAGTTTTCCCTCCAGTTACAGTCCCTTGGGCACAGGCCTTTGTGGCACAAGTAGTGCTGTTGATAGCCCATCCACCAGTGCCACACATTGCCCCAGGACAGAGTTCCATTTTGGGGAAGCACCATGATCAGCTAAGGTAAACCTCAGGCAGCAGGGTCGACAGACAGGAGAACAGGAGAAACAGTACAAGCTCCTCAAGGAAGCGTGTGCGTAGGCAGAAACGTAAGTGTACTGGTCCTCCACACAGAGCATCCAGCGCCACAGGCAGCTTCAGCGAGAGCCACACTGCAGAGCACAGTCCTCAGGACACCTCCTATCCCAGGCCTGGGGCTCTCCACAGAGAGGTCAGTTAGTGTGCCCTCATTTCTGCCCTGTAGCAGCACCTCATGACAGAGAGCAGCAGTTGACCAGACAATCACAAAACTGCCTGCAGATGGACAGTGTTAGACTAAAACCTCCCAAGGTTCTCATTCTTTGAGAAAACTTACTGTTCTTTGCTGCACATCCCATACATGCAACAGAAGAACAAAAGGCATTTTAGAAAGAAGATATTTGTTCTTACTTACGTAAGAGCTAATACATTTACCTTCTAAAATGTACTACTAATATAGTATAAATATGGATCATATACCATTAAGGTGGCTGCCTTGGGAAGAAAAGGCAAGAGATTAAAAACAGACCTATATCTTCATATGTAGTCACCAAGAATCTTTGCTTGGTGCACTACTGGCTTTCAGGAGATCTGCTTTGCACCTGCTCTTGTCTTCTGTAAGCTCCCACAATACTGCAGATGCCACTGACCAGGAACACTAGTGAGATGGCCGCAAAGTAAGAGGCATAAATCATGAACTGCAGAGAAGAGGAAAAGAAAATAAAAAGAAGTGGTTAAACCAAGCAGTTACTAGATTTACAGGGATGTTAATAAAACAAATGAGTTCCCTTCCACTTCTGAAGTATCAGGAATCAGCGGTTATTTCTCTGTCAAATCTTTGACCCACAAACAGGTAGCTGAGAAGCTTTACAGCTTGGATTATCTTCCTCCCTTCCCTACCTCCCATCAAAAAAGGTAAGAACATCTATCATACCTGGGTGAAGATGTCCAAGCCAAGCCCACTGGCATCCACAACAATCACAGTGAGCAGAGTCTGAAGTGCTAAGGCAATGAAAGTATTGACCCCAAACACCAGGGCATACCGCTCCACACTGAGATTTGTAGCAATCTGAAACCTGAAAAGAAGAGGACAACCAGAAACATAAGGGAAAAAGCAGGGGAAGGCATGAATGGCAGGAATGTTTCTGGACAGAACAACTGTGCAACCTGACAAGTTACACTGACTGGTTTAGTATTTTCCACAGCTAAATTACCTTGCACTTTAGAAAAGCGCCCTTTTCTAAATACAATCATGATGGATTAACTTAGAAGCTATAAGAGACCCATAGATACATGCAACCCCTTTTTTCAAAAACAAACAAACAACCCAACCCACTTCTTAAGAGAGCTCTGTGGGTTTCAGTGTTACTGAAGCAGCCCTGCTGTCTGATGTAAAGGGTCTTGTCACGTGGAGAAAATACAATGCACTCTGACCCCAGGGAGCTGTTGGCAATCTCAAAGCTTCAGTCTGTTGCTGGGTGGTCCATAACCTTTGGCATCCTTCTAACCAGAACTCCTTTTGCAGCTGCCAGTTTCAGCAACACCCCGCTTCTTGCGCTTGAGCTGTCTTGAGGTGATTTTGTCGTTCAAAACTAGCTATGCTTTCCTCCCCAAAGGGATAAATAACATTGAAGTAGTTTCCCCACAGGTTAGGAGAAGTTGATGCTTCAACCCAGGTGAAGCATTGTCCTTTCCTCATCTGTTAACACTTCACTCCAGCCACGTTTATGAAAAACATCCCCCTAACAATCAGTGCTATCTAATATTTAGAAGTAGTCACTTCAGTGTCACAAGACTTTTAAGCTTGGGCACACTGCCAGCCAAGTATATCTCCATGTGTCAGTTTCCAACCTGAATCACAACACAAACCCTTGCAACAGACTCCTGTTCCACAGGAAATGCACCCCTTTCACACCAGCCAAAACCCTGAGAGTTTACCTTACAGAGATACTCACGTTGCTATTGTGATTAGCATCATGTAGATAATTCTGAAGATGACATAGGATGCATAGCACACCCAGATGTTACGAACAGTGTCCATGACATACACAGCAGCAGCAATAAGAAAGGAGAACAGGGCAAGTGCCACTTCACCCCACATCGCCCAGGATGTTTTTATGTGACCCACAACGACAACTGCAACAGCTCCTGTGAGGGGAAGGAAAGCATAAATCTTAGTAATACAGTTGGAGCAATCTGGAAATGGTGCATTGGGAGTTCTGCAGCCCCTAACAGCCAAACTTGAATGGAGGACACAAATGGGAATACCTCAGCAGCTCTCCTTCCTGACCCCTCCTTCATCTAGAATCCTGTAAATTCCCATTTACTTTTACAGAAACAGGAAAAAAACATACATAGGTCAATGCTGACTGCCTCTAAGGTCTCCTCTCTGGCTCCAGAAGCATGACAGCCGCAGGCCTCAGACCACTGCCACTCAGTCCTCAGTGCTTGACTGTGGCAGTGCTGTCAATAACTGGGCAATTTCTGTTGAGAAATGCAAACCCTGGTTCTCAAAAGCACTCACCTAATTATTCAGTGGTGCTTTAGCAGAGGGTAGGAGGGAGAAAGACACTACTCACTTTAATGCAGAGCTGTTAGAACTCTCTCCCAGGAAGCAGAAAAACCTACATTTACTGTCATCTCCACACTGGGCTCTAAGAGTAAGTAAGACGAGGAGTCCAAATCCACATCTCCTGGGATGCAGCCTAATCACAGGGTATAATCATGCACTATTGATTGTGCAAGAATAATTCTTTACAACCCAAACAGGTTTGTAACTCTGGCTGGATTTTTTGAAAGCGGATGGGGATAAAAGACAATTCACAGGATGGAAAAGCATGTGGTATTTTGTGCAATTCAATGAGCAGACAAGGTGTGTTTCATGCACTATCATAGTTGCAACTACTGAGAAGCCTAAATACATATTACATTAATAGAAAATTTCTATTCCAAGTAGGCCTTGTTCTGCAAACAAGCCAAACAGCAACCAACAGCATAATGGCCATACACAGCAAACCAGACAAACAGCATACTGACAAAGGGAAGTTTACAGGACATCTCTGAAAAACAGGATTGTGTTCAGCAGTAGGCCACGGCACAGAAGTCCTACAGTGCAGTATCTAAGCTCTTTGTAGCCCTTAGCTGGGGTGCTGGCTTAGAAAACATCCAAGCACACCAAGACTCCTTATGTATCACCAGTTTGCACAAGCCTGCAATCCTGTCAGACCTTACATCAATCTTGCAGACTGGTGAAGAAGGGCACTATAAGAGAAAGGATTTATTTTCCCCCACTGAAGTCTTCTTGGTGCCTGCTGTGACACGACCTAACATATTGTTCTTTGGAAGTCTGACTCCCCCAGTAGCAAAACTCTGAGATGCAAAAAGAAGCTAAGTCCTAGAGCATTCTTCCTACTGTCTCAGCAATTCTGAAATTTGGGAACAGACATGAGTATCTCATGGCAATTCACAAAATTGCACTCTCCCTATGTGCCAAGGTTGTATCAACGTGACACCTAATTAAGATATTCAGTCCCTGTCCTTCAGTGAGACACATTCAGCTGATCCAGTGGTTTCACAACCAAACCTGATAAAGAATTCCCACACTCCAAAGAAGTTGCAGGATTCCACCTAACTGTCAGCTGCTCTCCCTAGAAGGAATACTATTCCTCTTTCCCAGGACAGGGAGCTGACAGCTGCATGAGTCACCATGCCAACTTAAACCCTTCTGCAGGGCAGGGATGGCAACAGCACCTTATGCAAAGGTTGCCAAACGTTGTTCCTATCTGAGCACAGAATGACTAAGAGCAATGGAAATGGCAAATCAGATCTGGGATGCAGCAGGAGAGGTATTTCTAGTACAGGGAGAAGAGTGAACAGCATGTCCTTCTTTAAGTCTGAGGCATCACTGAATAAAGTAGAGTGTAATTCTGATAATCCACCTTCAAAATGAATGCAACTCAAACCAGGTTTGGTGCAAAGACAGGCTAATAAGGAAGAGAACAAAGAGCTTAACTTTACCAAAGAACAACTAGAAAAACCTGGCTTGTCTAGCCCTGAGCAAAGATTTTGTGCTAAAATACAACCTTGGCATGACATCAGAGATAAATAAACAGCTCATTAATAAATTCAAACTGCAAATCAGAAGTTTGAGCATTTGCACTAGTGCCTAAGAAGTCAGGTCACTGCATGCTCATTCTTAATAGGTGTTAGGACTTCCAGTACTGTCACACACTTCAAGCTTTTAGTTGTGACTATTAATTAATTAACCATTGCTTCTTTCAAGCAATTAATCTCTATCAACTGGAAGAATTCTGTCTTTTGAGCAGTTCAGGCTAATTTGCCTAAAACATCACCCAAAATGATTCAACTATTCATAAAAATGATACTTGAGGAAAGAAATCAAAATGGGAAACTAAAACCTTTGATCTTACAAGAGTTTGGGTCCATTGTTCACAGGTCTTTTTAAAAAAAGACCTTGTTATCAAAGATGTTTATGATAAGGTTTGAAGAATATTCTTCTCCTCTTTTTTTGGTTTTTAAAATTGTGCTGCTATTAGGCCACATTACGGGTCTTCTTTTCCTTGATACCAATTCTTCTCCTTCTGGGACAAAGGTAGGATGGTGGAGGAAGCCAATCCAGACAAGAAGTAAGAGCTACAGGCTCATGCTAGTGTGGAGAAAGTGTATGAGAGCAAGCTATTTAAGGGCAGGTTTAGCACACCAAGGACTGAATAGACTAACACAAGTTGCCAACAGTTTCAAACCCAACTAACAGTGGGTTGTGGACCAGTTTTTAGAACTATAAACCAGCCACAGCTTCCTACTGAACTTCAAGAAGGGGCTGAGCACGCCCAAGGAAGCACTAATAATTTGTTTGTGTACCTTGGTTTCTTTTGCCCCCAAGTAAATGATGTCCACAGCAGATGATAGAACAGTGACTCCATCAAAGAAAAGGGACACACTGCAGCAACACCTAGAAAACCTCTGTAAGGGTATGTTAGCTATTTTTAAAAGGTATTGTCCTAGTTCTGGTAATGAAACAGTACTAAACAACTTCATAAACAAATGCTTGTGTTGAATGACCTACCTGTCCCTTTCAAGTCAACCAACTTCTTTCATCTGAATAGCTTCTGCTCCTAACAGTGCAGAAATGACTAACCATGGCTCACTGCATGCTGTGTGTGTACACCTTCATAGGATCCTGGAGGAAAACCAAACACACAGGACCCAAAGTCTGACTCTGAGTGGCTAAAACAAACATAACCCCACTGTCATGGTGACAGCCATGAACACACACTCAGCCACATGCCTGGAACCTTCTGCCAAGTATTTCAGAATGAAGACTGGCTTGGGAGGTTCCTCTAAACACCTACGTACTGCATTACAAGAATCAGGGCTGCTTCAGCAACTAACTCACACTGAGCTCCCTACCTGTGCATGTCAGGGAAGACTCAGCCCAACTGCCAGGATTTACCTCTCCTGCGTGCTAGGGGGAATGCATGGCACTTCCAATTCATGCTCTAGT
Organism: Phainopepla nitens; assembly: GCA_013400175.1. Taxonomy (NCBI): domain Eukaryota; kingdom Metazoa; phylum Chordata; class Aves; order Passeriformes; family Bombycillidae; genus Phainopepla; species Phainopepla nitens. The sequence continues at coordinate 334,267 of VXBQ01002743.1, forward strand.
GACCTTGAGGGAAACAAGACATTTCTCACAGCAGAGCAGGAGCTAAGCCAGAAGCTTACCCAGGAGCGTCGAGGCTGCCTCCACAGCACCATTGTAGATGTCCGTGCTGTGAGAAGGCAGCACCATCTCCCACAGGCCCTGAGCGTAGTTGATGACCTGAAAGTAGCCACAGGTGGACAGTGCCCACCACACAGACCAGCAGAGCATGGTCCTGGAGGAGTAGCACTGCAGGAAGTCCCGCCAGAGATCTTTGAGCACCTTCACGATGTCTACTTTCTGCTTCTGCATAGACTGGAGAAGGAAGGGGAGAGAAATGTTAAGTCTTTGTTTATGAATACTTCACACTGCTCCACAAAATTGCCCCTTTCAGGTGGTCCGATCACTGGTGAGTGACAATACCATCCTTGGACACAAACCCCCACAGAATAATGAATAAAAGGCTTTCCCATCCCAGTCTCTGTGCCAAACAGGGCCGTATCTTAACATGCATCCTTACAGGCAGAGGAAGGGTTCAGGCCCAAGCACCCCTCTGTCTCTGGCTCTCCCCAGCAGAGAGCAGGGACTGCCACATGTTATGTGAGCAACTGAAGGGTACCAGATGAGAAACACCAGAGAACAGGACACAATATCCACTTTGAGAAAACAGGATCAGAAGTCAGCCATTTACATCATAAAGGCCAAATCTATCACTGACACTTTTAAGTCCTGATTCAAATTCAACCAAATTTTGTAGCACGGAGAACTATATCTGTCCCCAAATAAGTTGATTTTCTTTAGAACAGGCATTGGGAGTTTAAAAATACTCAAAGAAGAAATCACATTACCACACACACTAGCCCTGTTAAAGCTCACCAAAGGCTTCAAGAAGGTGAGAGACTGTCACTGGGGACCTAAGGGAAACAGAAGCTACATCCACCAGATACTGCTGTTGCAAATGGCAGCTCCTGCACATACAAGTGCCCTGACAAATGGCATGAGATAAAAAATGAAGTTTTCCACTCCAAATCTTTCTAGAAAGAGCATGAAAGGGAACAGATTCCTAAAAATAACTGAAAATAGATCAATTCTAGCAAGGGGATGACAACAACCAAAATTGCTTTTTACATACAGACCATTACAGTCCTGCTCTTTACCACTTTATATCAACAGCCACTGAGGAAAAGAGCATGTCTTTACTTTGTAGACAAAAGTTCCTAGTTACACTTGCTGCATGCACACACTTACAGACACAGCGCAGACTCTGTAGGGCAAGACCCTTCTAGTCTGAGTGGGAGGAGCAATTACTTCATGCCAGACCGGGCAGAGCCCCAAGGCCCACCCAGCACCTCAGGCCCCTGGGAACTTGGATTCCCTGCAGGGAATTGTCACAGCACTGTCACAGGACTGAGCTATAGCACATTGTGCTGTCACATGTCCAGTTTCAGAGTGGTTTCCAGACAGCAGCAGCAACTTTGAGCTCTTGGCATTATGCCCTTTCCCTGAGGGAATCATGCAGAGTGTGCATGGGAAAGACTATTTTCCATGAGCAATAAAACTCACTTCAAAAGGTTTCTACTAAACCCCCAGAAGACCACAGCCTGAAACCTGTCCTGAACTTCCTTTCTGTCACCCCTTCAAGTGTCACTGATTTCTAAGCATCTTTATTAAACACCACACCATCCCACCAGCGCTTTGCCGATGGCGTAACTCTTGCTCTGCATGTGGATGCTATTCCTCCAAAACACAACAGAACAACTTGGGAAGAGGTGAGCTTGTGGCAATGTGACCTTAGCACATAACTCCCACACAGACAATTTCACACGAAGCTCAAGTGTAGGCACGGGAAAACAAGAGAAGGGAAGGGTCACACACAATGCAAAAACTGATTTGGCTCTTCAGCCCCAAGCATGTGTCTGATAATGCAGAAAGGCCCACTCCACCTGCCCTGCCAGTGCCTCTTCAGTACAATTATTCCTACAGCCATTCATGTTTGTGAAATAGGGTCACTGTTACCTCAGTTTGAAGGACATCATCACACTCCAGTGCCTCTCAGCCTTCAGCACCTGGTGTAAGTGACCTCTGGGGAGTTAGGCAGGTGTACTTGCTCCTTTTCTAAACTTTTCTCCACTATCTTGGTACTACATGTACACTCACAGGAGAGGAATAAGGTAAACAAAAGGGATGGATAAGTTATATGTTTATGGCACAGAATTTGTCTTAACAAATACCCTTCAGCACGCAAGCATAACTCGGGTAAAAATATCCTTGCTCACACAAGACCGTTCTGGATGGGGCAGGATAAGTGCCTGGAATGTTAATACCTTTAATTCCCAGCTACAGCTGGAGAAGCAGAAAGCAGCCCTGGACGCTGCCTCCCCCAAACAAGCTAACTGTGGCTTACTTGCTAAGAAATACCCACTGCTGACTAATCCAGCAGCTGTGCTTACCTTCTGGCTTGTCCTCAGAACCAGCACGGCCTCCTTCTGTCGGAGGAGCAAGGCTGGCCTCTCCCCAGGGCCTTGAATCCCCCTGCCAGCAATCTCCACATGTTTGCATTCCTTGGAACAGTGTGGCCAGCTGGGACCTGCCCAACAGGCAACCTACACTGAGCCTCAAAACTGCAGGCTGCTGACCCACGGTGGGGCCCAGCAGTCCCTCCACCAAGCAAGGGTCCCTGCGCTTGTTTCCATACCTTGCCAAGTTATGCAGCCCAGGAAAGCCACGAGTCAGGGCACTTCTTTGGCGTTCTCAGGAGCTGCATTAAGCTAATATGTTGATGTGCTTCCTGCAATTTATCCACATTTTGTCCTTCTATAACTAATCAATGTCTGCTTCCAAGTGCCCTCAAGAACTATAGCAGTTTCCTTCCTAGACCACTTTCCTTCCAGGATCATATGAAAAACCCCAATTATTACACAGCATATTACAGCACAACTCGCACAACAGCTGGAATAACAATGTCAAAATCTGAGTACAAGAAGAATTGCCTCTTTTCTGCAAGTCACTGGGTGCATCCAGAAGCACACACATAGTTTGGACACATGCTCAGTGTTTAGTGTCCCAGAGATGTCCCTTGCTTTGCACCATTGCATGGCAATCTGATGCCCAGAGCATTCAAACTGCAGCCTTGTGAGACATGAAGAGCAACTTCAGAAAAACTAAGGAGCAGCCTACCATGCTCAAACAGCAAAAGGATGCCAGTAATAATTCTCCTTGTGCCATAAACGAGGAAGTGGGATAAGTAAAGGGACACTTCTTTGCTGTTAGATATTACATCTCTACTGCTACATACATATATGCAAGTGCGACAACCACGTCAATATGGCATCTTCTGCTCATGTAAACTCAGGGCACAGCTCACCTGTTTCTCTGCTGAATGACCTTCCCCATTTAAGGGAACTTTTGTCTCATCCTCCCAGCCAGGCGCCCTCTGCACATCGGGGTGATCTTGGACAGCTGCTCCATTTTTACAGTCCATGACCTTCATTTCACAGCTAAGCCGCTGACTCGAGAGGTGGTGAAAGAAAAGGCTTTTTTGTGGCATGGGCAGGAACCACGCGGTGCCAAAGGCAATGGATATGCTGGTTAAGGAGATAACGTTCAAGCTGAAGAGGGACCATCCCGCCACTGACACAAGGACCTGCCCGGACACCGAGCCCACTGTGTAGCCCACCAGGGTGGCGCTTCGGCAGTAGCTGGTGACCTTCTGGTACAGGTTGACATCGACGACGCTGTAGATGTAGGAATAATAGGCGATGTCGGTGGCAGTCCCCATCCCGTAGAAGAACTCGAGGAACTGGACGGCTCGCAGCCCCTGGGCGTACAGCAGCATGAACCAAGTGACGATGAGGCTCAGGCCCTGCAGCAGGACCACAGGCTTGTACCGCAGGTAGTCCGTGGCCAGGAACACGGGGAAGAGCAGCGCCAGGTAGGAGTAAGTCCACACCGGGTAAATCTCGTTGAACACCTGCGGGAGGGAAAAGACGGCGGTGACCGCCAGCACTCGCGTACTGCGAACAAAGCACGGACATACGGACACACAGGCAGACACACACCCCGCGGGAGGGATGGGGGGCAGAGAGGCACCCGGGGACGCGGTACCTGGGTCTCGGATAGGTTCTTGTGCGGCCCCAGCAGGTACCGGGTGAGGAAGGGCTCCGACGGCCGCACGCTGCAGAAGAAACCGTAGGCGCAGAGCAGCGCCGTGGGCAGCGCCCAGCAGCATGCGCCTCCGCCGGCAGCCCGGGCGGAGCGCCGCGCCTGCCGCCCCCGGTGCGAGTCCGCCATGCCGGCCCGGGCCGGGCTGGGCCGGTCCGGGGCAGAGGCGCTCC
>VXBQ01002743.1:338673-408277 GCA_013400175.1 Phainopepla nitens
GGGGCGGGGCGGGAGCGCCGCGGGTCGCTCCCCGCAGAGCTCCTCCTCCTCCTCCTGCCCCGTTCCTCCGGGACGCGGACGAGCCTTGCCTGGAAACCCCGCCGCGCCGAGAGCCCTGCCGCTGTGCTGTGGGCCTTCGGGCTTTCCTGGCCCCGACGCGTCCGGCGGCTGACCTCTGCCGCTTTCTTCCCTTTCGCGAGATAAGAGCTTGAATCACATCTGTGATTTAATAAAGCAGCACCTTGTTGTCCAAACAGAAGAAATATTAGACAAGCAGAGCAAATGAAAATATTACATTCGAAGTCATTATCTAAAGTTTTGCGCAGTACTACTGTTCCTAGAGCTTTGCCAATCCTCTGAACTGTTTGCTGTTTTTCTTCTCAACCTATTATTTTCTATCTACTTGATTTGCCTTTGCCTTTGCTCCACTCCCTTGATCTCCGCGACATTGCTACCACTCCTAGGGCTTCCTACTTTATACCTACGGTTTGTTCTCCAAACTGGCTGATGCCAGAGAGAATTCACACCAGGGGTCAGTCAATTGCATATCCTGCCTCCTAGACCTCTGGATATACAGAGTTGGGTGGGAAAGAGCAGGTTCTTCTCAGTCCTAGAACAGATTCCTTGTCGTGTAGAGTTTTACTATCTATTACTATTATATATTTATTACTATTTTATTACTGTTATTACCATCCCGATACCTTTGTAAACACAGCTACAAAGAGGATTTGGGACCTAAGATTACTCAGCTGTCTGTAAAACACAGCTAAACATTTTGGTCATGATCATCTGGCATCAGTGGTTTGCTACTTTCTGGCTATCTTCCGCGTCTAGCAAAATTTTCTTTCTGTTTTCTCCACATTCTCTTCTGTAGAAAACCTGTAAGGTTCATTAGGAAAAAAAAAATAAATTATATTGCGATTTCACTACCCTGTAGCTTGAAGTAAAACTCCACATACAAAGAATCAGTTCCTGCTAATACTGGCATCCATTTCACCCACGGGCTAGGAACGGCTGAACTTTTCCAATAGCATGGTTCGAGTGAAATGAGCCGAAACAAGGACTGATAAACGCGTTGCCAGGGGTTCCCTGTCGCTCAGCAGCACTTCTGTCCCGCTGGCATGCGGCCCGGGAGCAGGCAATAAAGGGATATGGGCTCTTAGCAAGGTGCGCGCCCTCTGAGCAGTCGGGGCCAGAGCTTCCTGCCGAGCAGGGGCGGGAGCGAAGAACAAAGCCTCGGAGTCCTTGGTGTGCCCTGCCTAGAAGCAACAGCTCCCACCGCTTCCAGGCTGCTCACAGCATCCCATGGGCGGCCTTGCTCTTTTCCAAAACAACAGTCCCTAGAGTTGTGCCACTGGAGCTCAACTGCTGTGTTCAGCGGATTAGAACGAGTTACATCAGGTCAGCCGTTTTCCTTAAAGAAAAAAAATACACAGTTGGACAGGCAACCTAGATTTCTCCTCCAAAAACTGGAACAGAAAAAGAAGCTGCAAAATTTTGATTTAAGTACTCCATGTTTTCTCAAGGTTTCAGTTTTGTTCTCAAAATAACTCACTTTGTTTTATTTTCATGGAATATTTTCAGCCTTTGGGAACAAGATAAAATTTTATTCCCTGATTTTTTACTTCTATCTTTTCTTTCTTGGCCTTCCTCTATATTTTCTCTTTCCATCTCCCCACTCTACTAGAAAAAGTAAGGAAAGGTTAATATGTTTGATAGCAAAAACCTCAACATATCCAGTATTTTTTTCTAAGATGGAAGACATATGCTGTGAAAAGCAGGGTTTCTCACACTTTCCTTAATCTTATCTATTTCCTTCTTCTCTCAACTTCTGGCCTGAAGTGCATTGTGGAGGAATTAATGAAATATTTGTGCATGAAAATTTCTCCTAATGTCTTGCCAAGTTCTTTAGAGAAAATCTTCTGTAAATTAAAAACTTTAAAAACTGTGCTCTTGTGAAGCTGTTGTTCAGAATGCTTCCTCAGTATGTGAGAGCACAAAGATGGTACACATATTTCTGAAACTATCCAGAAGGAGAGAATAAAACAGATTTGTCTTTTGCTGAGCATGGAAAGAACAAAGGCACAGAAATGTGACAAACAGCAGCAACCACTTTCTTTTATTTTATTATTTTGGCCATTGTAACTAATCCGAGGAAGTAGATTCCATTAACTAGTATCTATGTTGGAATGAAACAGAATTAGCAAGAACAAAACAAAAATCCAAATTATTTCTGAAATGCAGGATGATTAGTTTAGATCTAAGCCTATAGATTATAGCTATCTGTTAGAACAGTAGACTGGTTATAAGTTTGAAGGCCTGGGTCTTCCACTTCCAACCCCCATCTGATCCTTTGATAATCTGAGGGCTCTCAACAGGAAACTCATAAATATTATGCAGCCATAGAGAGTCAATTTAAAACCCCTGTGCATGGTGGGGAGGCAGGAAACGCAGCATTGTAATTCACTGGAACACAGCTGATACAGAAGCCAGGCTAAAATCCAAGCTTCCAAGACCAGCAGAAGCATAAGGACAAACAGACACCTCTCCAAAATATAGGAGTCATTAGGAGACAGTTAGTTGCTATCAAAAGCCTCTGACAGAGAACTTCCCTTCTGCCCCACACACCACAGCAAACTGCATTGTGTCCAACGCAGACTGAAGCAGAGAGCTGTTAGAGATGAGGCATTCATGGCTGAAATTGAGAACTTACTTGCCACAGGACATCAGAATAACTCCTGGGCTAAGATGGGTCATGTTGTACAGCACTATACATTTCCATTATGGATGTAACAGTTTAAAATATTTTGCAGTCAGCTACATGAGGAAAAAAACAGAAAAGCCACTTAAGTCTGCTACAAACAGTGGAAAAATTTTCATGGGAAGCGCTAAAAGAAAGTATAATAGTGATGTTACAAAGAAAAACAAGCACTTAGAATAAGTGCTTTACTTTTATTAAATGAAGAAGCAAACAGGCTGGTCTGAATTACTTGGTGCTTGGTGTATGTAGGTCACAGTGGACTTAACACAGTATTGCTCCCATTAGGAATGCTGTTACAGATGTGTCCAGGAACCCTGAGAAGGATCCCATAGCCTGTTTTGGAGAGTGCTGTACAAACACTCAAGAAGATGGAGTCCCTACCTGAAGGAGATTGTAATTAAAGCATGATTCAAGCACTGGGTGTAACAAACAAATGGAGAATGGGGCACAGTAATGATAGGAAAGTGTAGGTGGATAAACTGGTTATGATGCAGAGCTAGCACAAATAAACACAGCAAGAAGAGGAATATTTTACACTGATTAAGAGGAGTCACTGACTCATACGAAACAGCAGGTGGTCCGCATAGGACAGTGCTGCATCTCATTTCTGTGGTGCATCACAGTAACATTGATAAACAGTCTTCCCTAGCACGTATGTGGGCATGGGCAGAGCCTTTATCTTCCTCTCTCAGGTATGTGCCAAAAAAATCTTCTCCTGTCATGAAAGACACCTCATGAATGTGAGTGCTTGTGAAGTTGCAAGCCCTCCTTTTGTCCCTTAGCACCATCCTAAAATTCTGATCAACCCACCAGTGTTCATGGCCATTTCAGGAGGTGCTGGAGGATGCTCAAAAGATTGGTTATTTGTCTGGAGTCCTGTCCACATTCCCATTTGATGCTTTTTCTGCAGAGTTCTCCTGGCACTTCACTTAGACTTACTCTCACCATGCACCCTCACAGATGTTTCTAATATAAGAAGAGCCCCAAGACCCAGATTCACCTTTGCATCTGTGCTGATGCACAGTTCAGGTTTCTAAGTGGATGCAGAAACAGGATCTGCATTGGCTCCAATCCATGGGTAATATGCAGCTTTATGGCTCCACCACACTTTGCTATGCCAGCAGTGTGGAGGGAACCATTCAGTCTGCAGATTCCTGGGAACCTTGGTGAAGGTGGGCTGGCCCAGCTTCAGTGCAGGTATCCCTGCAGTGCAGGTGTTACATTCAGAACAACCAGCAGAAAAACTCGCTGAAACAGGGGTTACATCTCCTCTAAAACACAGATGTGTCTGTACCCACCCACATGAGACTGCTGCACCTTTAGACAGTACAGGGCACTCTGTACCAACCTGAATGGATACTGGACTACTGCATCAGGTTCTGAAGAAATGACTGTGGTGCTGCTGTCAGTATCTAGTTCAGAGCTGCTCAACTGTCTTCTATTTTATTCTCTCAACACATACTTCCAACTCCTTTCCAACCCAAGTGCAGACACAACCAGTTTCAGCGTCTATGTGAAGGAGTACAGCCACCACCTCTGGAAAGAAAATGGAAACACTTGGTTGCACCTAGTAAAGGTGGTTGTGAGTAAAGCACAAGGCTTCAAGCACAGCCACCCATGTGCTATTGTCACCTGCAGATGGTCAGCTTTGGACACCCTGCAGCCTCTTGGAAGCCGGAATGAGCATTAGGGGGCAGCAACTCCACTGTGAAGCTGTTTGAGGCTAAAAGCAGTTAACTCTGGACCTTTGGATGAAAAGGCCAGTGGGAAGGCATCCATCCAGATCTGTGAAGAAATGCTTTGCCGAATTACTCTGAACTTTGGCACCACACTGCTCCCTCAGTCCAAAAGAGCTTATGTTTGCTAATCTTCATGCTGTCCCATGCATCTTCAGTCTCTGAGAAAACGGCAGGAATTTTTGCTCCCCTTGTGTATTTTGCAAATAATCTCAACATACACAGAATTTCATTCCACAGTGTGTAAAAGGCTGTGCAGGACTGACTCTTCTAACAACAGATGTTCAAGAGCCTCGGTGAATTCTATCTAAGATGGCTATGTAATAAAATTAAAATACTTTGTGTATGTGGTCCAGCTAGGATAGAGTTAATTTTCTTCACAGCAGCCTGTATAGTGCTGTGCTTTGGTTTTTTGACTAAACCAGCACTGCTAACACACGCTGATTTAGCTGGTACTGGCAGTGTTTGCTCAGTGCCAAGGCCTTTTCTTTACCCCACCCTGCCCTATTGGTGAGGAGGCTGGGGCTGCACAAGAGGCTGGGAAAGGACACAGCTGAGCCAGGGGATGTGATATCCCAGACCTTGTGACATTGTGCTCAGCAAGAAATGCAGGGGGAAAGGAGAAGGGTGAAATGGGAATGTTCAGAGTTATGGTGTTTGTTTTCCCAAGCAACTGTCAGGTGTGTCGAGGCCCTGCTTGCCCGGAAGCAGCAAATGAATTCCTTATTTTGCTTTATTTGCATGTGCAGCTTTGATTTGCTTATTAAACTGCCTTTACATCAACCCACAGGTTTCCTTTCTTTTGCCCTTCCAATCCTCTCCCCCAGCCTGCCAGGGGGAAGCCATCAAGTGACTGAGTGAGGACTTAGCTGCCAGCTGGGGCCAACCTACTGCCATCCTTTTTGGTGTCCAGTGTGGGGCAAGAGGATTTTGAGATAACACCCCTGATCAGAGTGTGCTAGATGGAATTTATAGCTGTTACTGGCAGGGGTTCATACTTTTTGCCTTACTGTATATTAGAGTCTGGCACGTTAGTGATTGGCTTGGACTTTGGCTGTTTAATTGTAGCACATACCATTTTATTCTGCTGTGCAAGGGAACATTTTGTTATCAGCAGTGGCCCCAGGTCTGGGCTGGCACAGGACCTAGATCTCCCTGCTCTACTGGGCAGCCTGGAACACCACTGGAATGGGGTTAATTCCCATCATAGTTGGGTGTTGAGGCTTAGATTTGATTAGGGCAGTGTTAACAACACAGGGGTCTTTTAGGTGGCACTTAACAGTGTTTGCACAGTGTCAAGGCCTTTCTTTTTAGCTCTCTGCCCTGCCAGCGAGCAGGACATGGACAAGGGGCTGGGGAGGAAAGACAAGCAGGACAGCTGAGCCCAGCTAACCAAAGTACTGTTCATTAGTAAGTAGAAGCAGAATCTTCAACTTGTAAAATTGATGCAGATGTACTGAGTCATGTTCCTGCAATCAGTTTTGCATTTATGTAACTTTAAATAGAATTATATGTGTGTGTGTGCATGTATTTATATATATATATATAAGACCTAATTACTTATTTAGAACATTAAAGATCACTGCCTTCTAAAAAATAAATGATTTCATAGTTATCACATAAAAATCTGGTTCTGCTGAAGTTAGCAAGCATTTACGGATTGTTTTCCAGGGTAAAACCTCATTCCAAAGCTGACATTTCTTTTTTTTTTTTAGTGAATATGGCTTGTGTTGCAATTTCATGGCAGTGTCAAACAAAAATAAATTAAGCACCATTACAAAATACTAAGAAACTGACCTTTAAAGATGAAGCAATTATTCATACTGTTTCATTTGAAATTAATTCTAATTGGCACTGAAAATTTTACTTTCCTGTTGCAAAATTTCACTATTACCAGAGCTACTGGCAAATATACAAAATAAAATGTTTATGCCTTTCATGCTACAATGTTAGCTTTATTTTCCAGTGCAAAATTACAACAGTTTGTGACACAATAAAAAAAAAGAAGAAAATATTTTTTTAGTTTTTACTTTTTTCACTCCTGTTCTATACCTTCTCTTTAAAATGCATGTTCTGTAAGAGAAAGAAGTGAAAAACTACTCAAATAAAACTGGCTAACATCATCCAAGGTTCAAAGAAACTACTTTAAAAATCCAGCCTGCTGAATGGTATCTAGTGTGATAAGTGAAGTGCTGCAAATAAACAATTTACAGGATAGAAGCCCAGAACACTAATGAAAGCTTAGCTAAAATTCTGCTGGAATAATGAGTTCATGGACTGTGTATTTATCTTCAGATGTAGTCATTCTGGGAAAAATCCATGTAAAATCCAAGCACAAGAGCATTTCCACTGGTGAAAACACTGTTAAATAGTAAGAGAAGATGCAGATGTTCCTGTTACCCAGTTTCACCTAATCCTTCTCTGCCACCCTCAGGCTGTACTGCCACTGAACAGCTGCAGTACTCAAAGCTTTCCTCTTCAAGAGTTCCCTGTCCCAAGAGCCTGAAAGTATATATGGGACTGAGCAACAGCAGTTCTGAATTCTCATTCTGTTTTCCCATTGCTTTCCATGACCTGCCAGGTTAAACCACTTCCCTTCTCATTTCTGGGATGGAAAGGCACTGCTGACTCCCTTTCCCCTTGCCAGAGCACTGAAGAGGAATTACATGAAATCCACAGCATTCAGGTGTGCAGGGTACGCAAGAACCAAACCAACAATGCCAACACACACTCTCTGAGAAGGGGTTGCACATACCTCAATGCTGAGACATATCCTGCCTTTGCCACAGCGTAGCTGAACGACCTGTGGAGGAGAGGCCACCCCACAATCATTTCTCACCAAGGCACTGCTGGAATGCAGCACCAGAACTCCAGATCAGCTCTGGTTTTCCCTCTCAGCCTTATTATGGAGAACATCCACCTGCTATAGCTTTCTATTCCTCATCTGAGCTGCAAAAGCATTACAAAATGGAGATAGTCAGGGCTCAGGATTAAGGCCAGAGTCTCCATTCCTAGAGATATAGGACTTAAAATTAAGTAAAAAGTAAGACAGAGCACTGGTTATAATGAAGAAGTGATAATACTAATCAGAAGGGCCTACTATTCCTTCCCAGAGAAAAGAAGTTCTTTTCTAAAGTGTGTATTTATAGGAATGAAACACCTGTCAGAGAAATCTCTCAATCCTGCTGGTAAAACATTATGTTCCTTTGACGAAGCACACATCCAAACTACCAAGCGTGACTGTTTTAAGGGTTTCTTAACAAACATGTTGTTCTTCATGATGACTGCTGGCAGGTTAAGAGCTCCCAGACTCGTCAGTCCTTTTCACAGCCAGACCTCCACCAAAATCACAGCCATAGAGTTCTACCCGAAGGGCAATCCCACGGTACCATGTTTTTGGAACAATGCGGATGAACCTGGACAGGATGGGTGGGTTAAAAAAATTCTTGACGTGCCCATTGCTGTTTGCATTACCCACGAAAACCTGCAAATACACAAACACAATTAGTTAAAAGGTGGCACTTGAAAAAAACCCTGCGTTTTCTCTTTACAACAGTACCAAGCTGTTGCATTAGTCACACTCAGGATAGATGGACTGGCTCATTTCTGGTTTTAAACAAGACCACAACAAGTCTCTTCCTAACACGCTGGGTTAAAAGTAGTTCAGGCCAGCAATAGCTGAGTCTGAATGGATTAAACAGCCTCTATTTCCATCCACACTGGAAAACTTGCCATTCTAATTTCAAATGGACCAAACCCCCAAACTTCCCTTATTTTACTGCTTCTTAATAGCCCTTGTGGATTAGGTTGGTGTAAGGTAATATGGGAAAAAATACAAAGTATTTTGTACAGTGTCTGCTCTGTGGGTACCTGAAGTTCTCCAGCTCTGCTACAGCAATACTGCTCAGTAACATTAATTTCACTTAAAATATCAGGGCAGAAATAAGAAAAAAAAAAAAAAAAGAGGCTCTGGGGAATCCATTGTTCACTCATATTAAATGTTCTTGTGCATTCAAACTAAATGTTCTCCTTTACAAACAGTGTCAGCTCCTTTTATCGCAATGTTGGCTGCATTCTCTGCAGATACCGCATTCGTTCCTTTTATTATGATTAAGTATGATCACTGAAATCAGATGGATACTGTGACATTATCTGCAGTAACCCCAGCTCCACAGCACAGTCCAGTGAGAATATCAATTTGGCTGGACATTCTGCCTTTGAGCCTTGACTGTGTCCAACACCTAAAATCAAACAATTCAATTGCCTGGGCTGACAGTGATACCTTTGGCACTGAGCTTGAACCCTCTGTGTAGGATTTCCACTCGGAGCCTTCGTTGCTGTACAGAATAACATAGGTTTTCACAAAGTTTTCAGCTGACATGGATGTGACTCCCTGTGTAGCAATAGCAGTGATCTTCTTTACTGTGAGGAGATCAATTTGCAGCCACTGTTGGTTGTTGTTCAACTACAATTGATACAAAAGTTTCTGTATTAGCAAGCATGTCTATGTCTATATTTGCTTAAGTGAAAAGTCTTGTTTTCAGGTAGTTAAAACTGTATCAAAGAAGTCAGAAGAGCAAAGCTGAGACAAGTCACAAGCATTCTTAGTGACCTATATAATTAGCTTCATCACTGCAGGTAGTGCTTTTGGAGTCTTAAGATTTATACTATAATTTTCAATACCTAATGAAATATAACAGAGATTTACCTCCAGTATTAAAACATAATACTTAATACTGATACCAAATGCTTATATAAAGGAGCAGCTTCCAGCAAAACTCAAGGTGCTTTATGAAGAAATGCAGCTCCATTTCAAAGACATAGAAGCTCACATGCCTTGCTGAAGGTCACCCATCCCCAGATCCACTAGGCCACACTGCCTATAAGCCAACCCTGAATGGGTTTCTTTAACCCCTTTGAGACAAATACTCAAGTTGCACTCATCTCCTGAAATTAAACAGGCTATTCCCACAGGGAAGTTCTGCAGACTGTGGCCCAGAGGAGACTATTCATTTCTCCAAGTATTTCACTGCAGTTGCCAGAAGCTCAACAAGTTTTCTGCTGAAGAGTGGAGTGGTGCTCTTCCCAAAGCATGGTTGTGCAGTGGCCCTATCACGCTCAGCACTGGACAGAACATGCAGGAAGCACCATGACCATACAGGCAGCACAAATTTATTAACCAGCTGTCCCTGCTGCCTTCCCTCTTTTTCTCGTTACCTTGGCTCGCCAGGCATTCATCTTTCCATTCTGATTGAGACGAGCAAGTGAAGCATCCCATTTGCTAAACCAGGATGTCATAGTAGATGAGGCTGCTAGCTGAGTATTTTTGATCTCTCCACTTTCCATTCCAAGTGGCAAAGAGCAACCTGTTGAGAGGAGCACTGTGTCATCTCCAGTACACCCAAGTAGCCACAGTGAAAGCAACAATGTTGGAATGGAGGAGACTCACACTTTTAGCTTCATTTAAAGTTTTAGGTAAAAAAACTGTCAGAATGGAAGCATCAGCACTTGACCAATTCTTACCATCTACTTCACAGCCCAGAAGCTCCATGCGAAGAGTAGGCCTGTTGTAGACCTCAGTGGGGTAGAGTCTGATGTACCTAGCAATAATAGGAGGATCAATGCTGTTCTCTTTTATCTCATAGGCATTGGAATTACCTTCAAAAATCTGTTAAAAAGAAAGAAAAAAAAAAAACCAAACAAAACTACACATACTTAATTTAATGCAAACACAAGCTTGGATGCTGAAAGCCTGCTCTGTTACAAATGTATTTTTTATGCCCTTAGCCCCACCCACAGTGACCCTATGCTGCAGGGCCACTTGAAATATCTCATGGTTCCATCTTAACATATTTGGAAGAGTCTGAAGGTCTCCATTTAAATAAGCAGCCTTTTTTATGTAACTCTGTAAGAATACATGAACAAAGAGGCAAAAGGAGAGGTAAAAGAGAACAGGCTTTCAGTCTGGGAGCTGTACCACAGAAACCTCAGTGAAAACTGAAGGGAGCTGTAATAGGTAGGGCTGGAGCAGCTGGGTATAAGAGGAGCCTTTTCAGTGTACAACCCCACTCACCAAACAGCCTTCTGCAGGCAGATGAGACAATTCAACATGCAACTGCTGGGACAGATCAAAGGAAGGGATGAGAAGCAGAACCTAATCCCAAATGAGGTAAGGGCTTGATTTTTAGCTCAGCTTCCGGCTTCCTTCAAAAAAGCTGCCATGGGTTTAGGAAATAATAGTAGGGAGAGATGCCTGTGAGAAAGCCAGACTCCACAGAGTCAAGGTCACAAGGCCAATCCAAACCCCAGTCCAGGTAGCTCCTCACCTTACAATTTGTCTACTAGTCTGAATTTCATTAGTTTGGTAAATGCCTTTTGGGGCTTTAAGCTGTACCTATTAAGGCTCTAAAGGCCATAATTTTTTCCACTCTTTCTTAACATTAAACAAGACTCACTGTATCACTCAGTGATGCTGCCTAGGTTGTTGCAACCCCCATGGCACAGACAGACCTTTCCTGTTGGTGAGCTGTCTCCTTTGAAGGTGTTCCACGTCCGTTTGTCTTTGCTGTAAACAAGAAAATACTTCTGGATGTACAAGGACTTAAAAAACTGCTTGGCTCCCTGTGTTTGTATCCCAGTGAGCAAAACTTGTCTTCGAAAGTCCACCTAGGAACACCAAAGAGTGTTTATAAAGTCAATAATGCACAGCAAACTCCATAGAATTCTTTGGCATTTACACAGTAGCTTTGAGCCCTGCATTTTAATATGCACAACACTAACATCCTCTAAAAGAATAATAGATACCAGAGTCCAAATTAATGCTCTCTCTTTTCATTTGTGTATTTGTATGTGCATTTAATACAGAGGCCATTTTACAGGGTTCAGCACTGCACCACAAAGGCACCTCAAAAGTAACTGTGTCTGTGGTAGGTACAACTCCCCCTGCCCCATTTTACAGATAGGTCAAAGGAGCACAGAGAAATTAAAGGCTCACACTTTTGTAAGCCACCTCTAATTTGGATACCTAGGCTGCAGAAAGGCATGTGACATTCTGAAGTGCTAAACACATAAAGCATCTAAGCACTTAGCACATAAAAACAAATCTGGAAGATGTGCTTACCAGCAGTGAAATATCACTCTTATCATTCTTTGGGACATGCCCTCCACACCTCTGCAAGCTTCACTGCAGTAACCTCAGTTTCTCACTACCACAGCCCCCTGTTATTTCCAGTTCCACATCAGATCTCCCAACCTTCTCCCCCTACTTCACTTCCACTAACTTGCTAGTATGTCAAATGTTAGCAAGCCAAACAAAACAGCCATCTGCTGAACTTGAGTCTTTCTTATCTTCCAACCAATTTTAATGAGATTTATAAGAAATCAACTGTTCTCCCCAAATTTGGGTGCAAACTGGCTATATAGTGCAAAAGTCACTGGGATGGAAGAAAAACACAGAAGTGGAATGATGTAGTGCTCGAAGGCATAATAATAAGCTTTGTTTCCCTGTGAAGACAACTGAGCTCTGTCAAGTGGGACAGCAGCATACAAACCAAGCAAAAAACTATCTGAAGCAAGGCTTGAGGATATTACACTTTAAATGATCACTCAACAAACACATTCATACAAATATGTACTGTTAGCTAGACAAAGAAAAAATAAAGCAGCAGAAAGAATCACTCCATTTGCCTACAAAATGGTTACAATCTAAACTGTGAGGGAAACAGTCCAGTCAATAAGCCTCAACAGCAGCAGAGACTGGGTTAATCCACAGAAGAAGAACAGTTAATGGCATCACCAGTCTTGCCACATCTTTTCAGTTTTCCCCAACAGTCTTCTCAGTGACAAGAGCAGCTTGACCTTCTAAAATAAGCTGTAGGAAAATCATAACTCAATATGTTGTACCTTACCTGGATCCAAGGGAGTTCTTCCTCCACTGTAGTACTCCAAGCATTATATGTTCCATAATTATTTAATCGGGCTAACTTAGGTTCCCAATAATCTAAACAGAAAATGTGAATAAAGCAAGAATTTTGAGAGGCATTGAAGAAACATATACTGAGGCTGTAATTAGCCTTGAGTGCTCCATTTCCCAATCCCCCCACCCAAAGGATAAGAAAAAAAAAAGAAAAAAATACAAACAAGAGAATCTAAAATCATCATCTAGGATAATTTAGACACGGTCAGCAACTGAAAGTCATTTGTATCCTGCAAAGCTTTTGAGCTTGGCAAAATGACAAAAATAACAGTCTTTTATGTAATATACTGTTTGCTAATTTGGACCCAGGGTCGAGAGTTTGCTAAACAAGTTTTGGCCCACAGCAGGATCAGACACAAAGCGTGCTCTACATGCATGGAAGAGAGCTCCCTTCTGCATAACAAGGTTTCCAAGTTAAAAACTGGTATAGAATATAAATTACAAAACAGCCTTCAAGCCTTCATAACACTCGATGAGGGAGGAAACAAAGAAAATCAAATCCATAAAAAATTAAGTTTTACAAAATAAGTAGTTTATTTTTTATTTCAAGGGAAAGGATGGGCATTCCTACACGTGTGTGTAACCTGTACACCTTGATTTGACACTGTCCGTGTAAAATTCTATGAAAATTCTCAATGTAATGATTCCACTATTGTACTACAGATAAACTTGACAAATTAAAGACTCTGTAATTGCTCTGGATGCCAGGGTTCCCAAATCTTTTGTAACAGATATATCTTGTCCTTTCACATCTCATACCGCATGCAAATCTCAAAAGCTGTTTGAACGCTTGGTGTTCATTTTCAAGCAGGGAATCCAAGGGACAAAAAGAATCTGGATTTGCTCCTGATCATCCAGCAGGCCACAGACAGAGCACTCCCTGACTCTCAAGCTTGTGATACTGATAGCAGACCTGTGACACTTAAAATACAGTGATGATGGCTACCTAACAGAGCTCCCAGTCTCTGCTTGCAGCACTGGAGAGACTTTTAGCCTGACAGCTGATTCACTGCTGAACTGATCTTGAAAGATGTAGGAGATGTCAAAAGAAGATGGAACTGCAACACTTTGCTGGGGGTGTTCAGGAACATGCATGGACCTTTTCAAGGATAAACTCACCTATGTGATGTGAAGCATCGATCTGCGAATCGAGTATAACTCCACTTGCCAGGCCCATTGGAATCCTGCACTCTGAAGGGAGCACAGTAAGTTTGTTGTTAAAGAAAATGAGGGCTATTCCAATCTATATTCTGGTGAAATCTAAGACAACATCACTCAGAACAATTCCTAATAATTCTATAACACCACTCTCTTCCCAGAAAAGTCTAAACTAATCTCTGCAATTTCTCTCAACAGATTAATCCACTGGTCACGGTAGGAAAACCTCAAATTCAAAGGTAGCATGCTAAAGAAATAAAGGTAGTGTGCTAAGTAATTCAAAGCTAGCATTGCTGGAAGCTAAGAATTTTTTTATTTTTTATAAATTTACCACTCCATCATGTCCTTGAATGTGCATAATTTCCTATGTCAGTTTTTTTTGCAGAACAATCTCCCCAAATTTATTTTGAGTGATGCTGAAAAGGTAGAGAAGACTTCATAGCTTGACTTTCCCAGCCAAAAACCACTGTAGTTCATACCTTTCTCTATAACCAAATAGGATGTCTGCATTCCTGCTTGCTGGTATTCCCCCACTTCAGTGTCTAAAAGCCACCAGCCAGGTCTCTGTGGTTTCATTACAATTGTTCTAAATGAGCCTTGAAAAAAGGAAATGAAATGTATCAGAAAGATTGACATTACAAAGTTGATTGTCAGTGAGGCTGAATTTTAAACCAAAGACCTTCCTATGACCTAATCTAGAAAATTTAAATACACATTGCAGCGAAAACAGTAACTTCCACCATCTAAGTGATTTTTTTTTTTTTTTCTTAGCAAGCTAGTTCTAGCTGGAGGCTGAGACTGGAAACAAACAGCCAGATCAAAACCCAGCCTTTGTTGAAGGTGCAAAGTACAAAACCTTGGCTGCCTGTATGTGACAACAGGTATCTGCACGTTAACTACAGTGCTGAACTGTGTAGTGAATATTTATTACATAATGCAGGGATGTTAACTCTGTGGTGCTGGTTATGATTCTTACTCCTGCTGTGCCAGTGTTGTTCCAGTAATGAAAAGGATGGATGTAAAGAAGCCAAAAGTAGAAACAGGAAAATTAGAAGTATGGGCCCTCCCCTCACTTTCTGCATGGCTCAGGAGTGCCAAAGATTGAGAAGGAAGCAGATGTGGTTTCAGCTGCTTGCTGCACTTTTTAGAAAGCACAGGACATGTTCTCATTGCTTTTCTTATATTCGTAGTTAATGCAAACAATTCTTCAGGTAATTCCATCTAATTTTAAGCAAAAATATGAAGAATTCACAGTGAAAAGCACTACCTTAAAAATAATGAAATAAAATAGTGAATAAACTACCCCAAATGTTCACTAAAACTCCTAATATTCCAAGCCAGTCCCATTATTTTGATCTCCTTGTTGTCTTTTTTTTGTTTCCTTGAACTCTTGCAGCTGGCAATACAGGTTTCATAAGTTCTGTTATGGCACACTGGCATTGCTGACGGTGATGGGGCAAAGGACTTTATCCTGTAGTCTCATGAATACTTATAGCCTATTTCTCCCTGGAGAGAGAATAAGAATTCTCCTAGGGCTCACAGTTCTGTTCTGTGTCACTTACCTGGACGTTAAAACCCCCGAACTCTCACCATATGGAGACCTTTAAATTGGTGTGATGATGACAGACTGCAGAGGTCACCCCTTGGAACTTACTCTGCTCTGATGCTTACCTGGGAGGAGAGTGTATGTACCAAGCTGATGCTCTGGCTCTCCTTGTTCTGTGAAAGTCTGTCCATGAAAATGAACAACATGAATGTCTTTTGGCCCACCCATATTCAGCAAGTGCCATCGGACTGTTTCACCTTCATACATCCTCAAGCCTTGCAAATTGTAAGTAATCCCATTAATGGCTGAAAAAAAAAAGATTGTTAGTCAGGAGAACTGCTCACAAAACTGGTCTCAAAGTGCTAGAAAGTAATTACTGAAATTAGCAAAATGTTTAATGAAGTAATGCACTAAAGAAAAACATAATTTTTTTCCAGTTTAAAGTGCAACACACTTTATGGTATATGTACATCAATTCAGAAAATCCAGGGACCTCACCAGATTTGAGCACAGCTTTCTAGCAACACATGGCATCCAGGAGAACAAAAAGATTTAAATGTAAGATGGGAATATCAGGCCCAAAAGAAAGGACAGCTATCCAAAACTCTTTCTGCAGCTCCCATTTCCACAGGCACACAGTCACAGCTGACATACCTATATATCCACAGAGAGGTATATGAAGGGCTGTTCTACAGCTGCTTCAAATTCCTCAATAGAACTACCTGATTTGCCAAATTATTAAAATGTTTTTAAATTTCTTGCAAGAAGTTGTCAGGGTACTAGCTTTTTACTGCAAAGAATAATTTTTTTGTGTCTTTTTTTCTTTTAATATGGGGAGGAATATGTATGTGAATGCAAGAGAGAAGCTTTCTGTTGGAAGACATGTCCTTTCTTCATTTTAAAAGCAAATTTCCCATCATTGCTAATTTTTACATTTAAACCCATGGCTATTACGGGTACAATGGATAACAAAAAAAAAATTCATATAACTAATGTGTGGGATTTATGCATGTTGAAAAGCACTGTGAGCTATTTCCCCTAGCATCATTCCCTCTACCCCAATAAATTGCATATTTAGCAAAATGAAATAAGTACCATAGAATTTGTGGCATTGCTGCATTTCTTGTGTCTTCTCATTACAAGGCCTTCCAGAATGTTTGTCAAAGTACCAGCTTTTCTCTTCATCAAAGACCATAAAAAGCAAGAAAAAGTCTCGGGTATATGTCCTGCTGCTGTTTGATTTGCTGAAGGCTCCTTTTTCACAGATCAGTATAGGCCCAATCAAACCAGACTGAATGTCTTTCTCCTAGAAGGTAATAAACTCAAATTAGAGGTAAAAGTGGATTCCCCAAAAGATGTTAAAAAAAAAAAAAACCAACCCAAAAAACCCCCATACCACTCTGCAGGAATGTAAATCTAAAAATCTAAAGCACATCTCGGAATTACTGTTCCCTTCTATCTTTACTCTCCCCTGCTCAGTCTACAAGAGCTTCCCAATTCAAATTCTTCCATGCCTTATGTCCTGCTTTAACTGAGTGCAAGAGATTGAATGTCAGGTGGGAACATCGAGCCCAAAAGAAAGGACAGCTATCAAAAAACATGTTCTGCAGCTTGAACTTCTACAGCCATACATCATTCAGAGATATCCAAAACCCAACTGAACATTGGTCCTGGACAAACTACTCCACCCTACCCTGCTTGAGTTGCAGTGGTGGACTGGATGATCTCTAGTGATGCCTTCCAACACAAGTGTTTCTATGATTCTGTGATCAACCCCAGCAGCACCAGCACTTCTATTTTCATTCCCTTACCAGGTTTAAATCAGAGTAGTAGATCCAGGCCCGACAAGCTGCTCCCGACTGCATAGGGCCCGATCGCCGGTTTGCGTACCATACATAAATGTAGCTGTTATTAGGCTGAACTGCATCATCTTCCTTAAACCAAGCAGTAGATTCATCATCATAAATGCTTCCCTCAGAGGACTTTTCATACAGGACTCCATGGGCGTGGAGGGAATACGGTCTGGATGCCAGATTCTTAAAATGAACCTAGAAAACCCAAAGTAGATTCTGTTCAGCAAACTCAGGCCTGAGCCAAAGTCCTCACACACTACGTCCCCATGACCTCAAACCAGGGTCAAGATTTGCATAAAGATTACAAGCTACGTTGTACATGGACAAGCCAGCAGAGAGAGCTTTTGACATCTCCATGAAGACCCTCCACCTTTGATGCAGGTAGTTAATGAAAAATCAGAAAGCACAAGTCTAGCTCCCTGTCTTCCACCGAGCTGACATTTACTGCTGCCCCTCGTACCTGGAGCTGCTTAGTTACTGTCAGCAGGGAAATGGGGAGTTTCCACCTCTTATGCTTTGCTGCAGTCGTTACAATATAGTAACTCTAGACCTCTGTATGTATCATTCTTGCTGAAATCAGTGCTTCCCACTTGTTCCAGAGAAACACCAGGATAGTGGGATTACATATTTACCTCTCCTTAGAGAATAACGCTCCCAAGCTACAAAATCTTTCTTCTCTAACTCATGATTTAAACATAGCTTGGTGTGTTCCTGTTGCACACCACTCCTACTGAAGCAAGCAGAAAGCACTGAGATCTTCTCCCCATCTAAGACCATCTCTCTGTCTTGGAAGACTGGATGAAGAAGGATGAGAGAAGGGAAATTTTACAGCAATGTGCTTTCTAATGCAAATATACCACAGTATCACCAGGGATATGGCTCCTCTTCATCCTTGTTGATAGTTCTAATAAAATCCTGCACATTTACATAGCAAAACTTCTTAGAGGAAATTATATATTTTCCCAAAAAGTATATATTAATCTTGAACACATAAGTACTAATTTTTGAGTTTAGAAAAATAATTTTTCATTAACATTAAACCTATATCTTATTTTACATTAGACCAATGAGCCAGTATTTAATGTTGGGAAACATAAGAAAGAAAAACAGAATTTTATTTGCTGTGGACAGAAGAGAAAAAAAAGATGTGTTTCAAAAAACACATCACAGTGCTTACATGTCCACAGTGCTTAACCAAAAGGGGAAAACTGTTTCCCCTTCATCATCTTTTAAAAATCTGTAGTATTTTTTAGATCCATTCTGTCACTCCAAGATCACTGCAAGAATCTTGTCCTGCACACACAACCAAAACATTGACCTACTAGGATAACATCGTCCACTTCAGCCCGAATAACTGGTCCCAGGATGCCAAGATGTTCTGTATATTCATCTTCATCCTGAAGAGTTGAAAAGGTACTGTCTGTATAGCTCTGGAAAATCACCTTACGTCTGCTGCCATCTTTACAGGTTCTGTCATTCCTCATTGTACTGAAAGGAAAACCCCAGTTAAAATCCCACACAGTGAATCAGAAGTAATAGCTGTGATGAAACCTGAGAACAGCAGAAACATTTCAGAATTCTGTGAATATAAATAATAAATATTCAAATGGCTTCCAACTGGGAAGGTTGTGATTGGATATTAGGAAAAATTTCTTAACCAAAAGGGTTGCCCAGAAAAATGGTTGAGTTTTGGTCCCTGGAAGTGTTTAGAAGATACGAGGATGTGGTTCTGAGGGACATGGTTTAGTGATGAATCTGGCAGTGCTGGGTTAAATAAAGGTTGGACTTGGTGGTCTTAAAGGTGTTTTCCAACCTTCTGTGAATCCATGAAATGAGTGTCAGATAATTCTGAAAATCATGGATTGCAATGTTTAAGAAATTGTAGTTCTGTAGTTGGGTAAGAGATCCCTCATCTATTTGGTCAACTATCACTGAAAAACTCCAAGTCTCTCAACACCCACCTGAGCTCTATTTTCCTTTTCTTTCTTAGCCTTAATAATCTGAACTGGAGCTTGGCTGAGTGTAGTGAGCCTATCACCTACACCCTCACTGTCTCACAGATCTTTACATCTGATATTATCTGTATTTTGCATCACAGAGCTGGTGTGATAAAATAAGCTTTTAGACATTCAAACTGTTGTTCAGATCTTAAACAGAAGCACTGAAATGCTATTATAATTCCCTACAAATCTTGCTTTATTATCAGTTCTGCAAAAACCAGAAATTTAACATAGGTTACATAGGAGAAAAGCTGGGTTTTAGCTCTTCAACACACTGAGACAGGATATGCCATGGGCTCTGTTAAGTTCACTGGAACTATGCAGTTCACACCAGCTGAGGATGAATGTCTCTGGAGACCCACACAGAAGTCTAAACATAAAAAAATTCTTGATTTTGAAAATGCCCAAAGAAACTGTCTTGTTTCTGCTATTTTTGCAAGTGCCATTTTTACGGACTGAGATGAGGCACGAGTAAACCTGGAGAATACTGAAAAAGTTTCATTTTTATTTCCATCAAATGAAATGGAACTTCAGTTTGAGAAATAATCTACGTTTGGAGATTCATTTTGCATAATGAAAATTTTCTTGCTCCTGTTTTGGCTGCTTTTGATAAAAATCCAAAGTTGTGCAAGTTTTGGTTCAGCTTTTTGATGTAAAGTGACAAGGAATTCTATGCCTTGTTGGGTGAGCACTGATCCTAACCTGTATCAATTAAGAGTGTGAATTTTTTGTACACTGTTTCTCTCAGTATATTCTCACATATTCTTTGCTGTGACACAGGAGCCAGTCTTCCCTGTCAAAATGAAAGAAAATCCCTCAACATTAGGGTTTGTGATCCAGTCACCTTCTGATTTCTCTAAACAGCAGGAGCAACAATAATACTTTATGCAGCTTTGGTTTTGCTCTTAATATAAGGCAGTCACCAGTGTGGTAAAACACTTTGCAGCTTTCATAGACTTTTCAATACCGCAGCCTTGTGGAGTTGGAAAGTGCTGTTATCCCATTTTCCAACAGAGAACTGAGACACCAGAACCCTTTCCTGCTAGTGCTAGAAACTGTTTTCATCTGCCTATAAGCACATCCCATTCTAGATTCCATCAGTTAGTCCATTAAATTCCTGGAAAGACTTTGCAAAGGAGGTCTCTGTCTTGTGTACTGTACCAAGAACTGAAGCACAAAGTAACAAGGTCATTAAAGCATAACAAAACAAGCTGCAAGATTCCCTCCTGACCTCTTACAGTGAGTTTTCTAACTGATGTATTAAAGAGTGTTTCTAATGAGTCTACAAAAGGGGGTTAAGGAAAAAAAACCAAGCAAACCAGTTCTTAGCTGTGTTGACCTTGATTATAGTAATCTCACTCTGACATTTCTAAGGGGTGTGAGTCTCCCGTGGAAAACTCTTATGGTTCTGCCACCGGAATGGAAATCAGACAGCACACTACGGATACTTTTAAGTTTATCAGCCTGTGAATCAACATTCTGCAAGGGGATTTCAGGACGGTGTGCCAAATGAAAGCAAGTGATTTAGGCAAACCTTTTATATCCTGCATAGTTCCAGCAGACCTCCTTAGCCGCAATGAAATATCTCCTCTCATTGCCTCTGCTGCGCAGGTAGTGCTCAGCAATGTCGTCAGGGTTCCGCTGCCTGCTGATGTTCACCTTGGGGTCTGTCATGTAGGGGTCATCAAAGCTCACATACTGGTACTCGTATTCCCCGCCCGAGCTTTCGTCGCTGTAGGATTCTCCTATCACGTACTCGTAGTCTCCATCTGCTCGGGGAAGCCCGATGGTGATGGACGGCCTGAACTGCCGCGGGGTGAGGGTGTTGTTCAGAGACTCTCCGTGCCTGGCTCTGCTCAGATCCACCCTCTGGCTGACCCCCCTGGCTGCCTTGGTGGCATCTGCGCAACACGGCACTGCCGTGTGGTTGGTCCCAGCCGGAAACAACGCACGGCCAGACCCTGCCAAGGGATTGCTGGGCTTTTTGGGGTTTCTACTCCTTGGGCTCAGCAAGTAAGTAATTTTTGCATCTTCCTTCTTTCTCCTTCGGATCTTGAGGAAGGTTCCAGAAGAAGTCAAGGTATCATTGTTTCCTCCCTCTCCTTTCTGAGTTGGGTGCATGAGGCTCCCTTTCTGGTTTTCCCCCATTAGATGTGAGAACCCTTGATACTTCTTCAAATCCTCCTTTTTTATGGATGCTGTACCGTTTCTGCCATGATGATTTAACTTACCACCAAGAGATTTATCTAAGCTTGCCTCTGATCCCAGATTCATCTTTGCAGACACCAAATTCCATTCCTCACTAGTCATTTTAGATGAATATTTCCCAGCCCTGGGCAATGATGCTTCTAGTAAGTTCTTCACTACAGCAGGGCTGGAATTAGGGCTTGTATTGTCTAACATATATTCTGAAGAAAAAACATCTGCTGGTTTATTTTTTGATATCTTGGGTTCAGAAAGGCTGGATACATTAGACCTGTCTCCTACTACAAGGTCCAAATCCAGTGTCATGTTAAGTCTGTGCACGGCATTTTCCATTTTCTTTCCCTCCTCCTCCAGATCGTCATCATATTCATTTGGCAGTTGGCCACTTCCCACCATGGCTTCATTGGATGTGTTCTCTGTATGATCCACAGAATGAGGTGCATCAGTCTTGTCAGAAAATGAGACATTTTTATTTCGGACATGATTTAGAAGGGCATTCATCTTTTGGACAGAGTAAAACTTAATGGCCAGCGAGCTTCGCCTTTTCCTTTCCTTGTTAGTGGTATAATTTCCTCTTCCTGTGCTTTGCTCTTGATGTTTTTCTGGAAAAGATTTACTGTCCTTTCCATCAGCTGGAAGCTCTTCTGCAACATTGACTGGGCCTTCCCCATTGCTTATCAGGTGTTCATCTGCAGACATGTTACTGTGAGCTATTTCATAGCTGCTTTGGCTTCTATTCTCAAATACCAAGTCAGCCTCTCCATCACTTGTGGTAGATAAAAATAAATCCTCTTCTGCTGTGATTGATGTATGATTTGACTGGAATGTTTCAGCTTTGACTGGGGGAAGAGGAGTGATATGAGTTTCTAAGAACGTTGAGTTGTTTGTTGTTCCACTACTATTTATAGCTGTCAGACCTGAGCCAGCTGCCACCTCAGAACTCGTGGCATCAGTATCTTCATACTGCTCCCAGGCCAGTGCTGTAAGATTTTGTCTTTCTTCATCACCTGCCGACTTTCTTGAGCTTCGGATGGAGTAAACAGAAGCCAAGTAATCCTGATAATCCAATTCCTCCTTGTCTTCCTCATTTTCTTGCACATCTTCCTCAGCTGAGGTGGGAACAGCCTTTCTTTCAGTCTTGGTGGGAGTTAAATCCACAACATCAAATGTTTCATCTTCCTCATAGTCACATTTAGCATCCCTGAACCTCAGCCTCATGCCGTAACTCATTCCTGGGGTGCCCCAGGATGCCAAAAGCCAAGTACCTGCAATTGAAATAAAAGTGTTATGAGAGTGGACATTGTCTATCATGTGAGTGGCCAAGGCAAATATTTGGGGGTGCTTCTACAGCACCTGCTATAGCAGACTGCTAATCTTTATCTGGGATATTCATGAGCCCTCATTGCAATGAAAAATAATTATTAAATGTAGACAAATAAGAGTACATATAAATACATCTAGGAGATGGAGCTCTTCTGCATTGATTAAGCTGTAACTAGAACCTGAATCCAAAAATAACCCATGAAAGAGATGGATGTGACAAAGAAAGAAACAAAATAAAGGATCCTATCTTTAGATCTGCATCTAAGTGTGAGACCTCTCAAGATAAAGTTTCAATTTTATCCTGTCTTTACTGGTGCGTGCACCACTACATAGATGAAACATTCTGAGCAGAGCAAATACATTCTGAGGCAATGTTGGCAAACATCTGATAAACACAGTATTTTAAAAGCTTTTGAATGAATAATGATCGATCTTTATCAAGTATAATAAGAATAGAGCAATTTGAATTTCCAATCTGACACAAGTTATTAAGCTGCCAATCTGAAGCATCTCAGGTTAATTTAAAGGTTTTAATGATCCCTCCAAAACGTAGTCACAAGGTAAGTTCTCTATTGGAAACTAGGATCTTCAGAGAAGAAAATAAAATCTGTTTCCCTAAACAACATCAAATCAAGTTCTTTGCTTGTTACACCTTGTTTTTGGAACTAGCAGAAATGACAGAATAAGCACCCTGAGAAATAGTTTTTTTATTAAAAAGGTCACATACAATTCTTCCTCTACTGATCAGTCTGAAGTGACCTGCACAGCTTTCCTGATTTCTAACAACAGCAAATTTATCAAAGAAAATATCCCTAGATGGAAAGAATAGATTGCATACCAAAATCAAGCAAAAATACAGCTTTATTACTGGGGAGTTTTCCATAAAGTCTAATAGAGTTTTAATGATTCCCTAGGCTTGAGCAATACAAGCCACTTCAACATTTTTAAGTTATAAGGTCTTGATGCTGGGCAATATATGAAATATATTTTTTAAAAAATAAGATATTTTAAATGAGATAAGGATAGTTAAACCTTGAAGGATTTTAGAACGATCACTCAAAGTGCACAGACTTCAATGATAAAGAATTTGTCCTTTTGGAAGTAATGCCTTAAATGCGGACTACGTGAGTTCTGATGCCCCCTCTTCCAAGACATGGTGTTAATTCTAGTTAGACATCGAGATCCATCCCACCAACCAGGGACCTGGTTCAGGCAGGCAGACTTTACTGCTGCTGAATGACCACAAGCCTAAGGTCAAGTGTAGCCATTCAGGTTGGATATTGGGAGCAGAATTTGACAGTTTCTGCTAATTTTAAACTGCTCAGGATAGACAAGAATGTGGCAAACCTGGAAATCCAATCTACAATGGACTTGATGTCAGTTTCCAAGAAGCATCTTGCCTTAAAAACTATCATTATTAACCCCAGTATTAATTGTGAAGTGAAAAGAAATGAATTACAAGATGACCAACAAAAAGAGCCTCAGTACAGCATACAGTTACGCTAAGTTGGCACAGCCAGCAAGACTCCATGCACATCACTTGCACTGGGGAATGATTCAACATTTTCTAGCACTGTGTTTATCAGAAGAGCTTTCTTTCCTATTTAATAAGTCCTTAGAGAGGAGATTAAATAATGTCTTAGAAGAGCTGTTAAACACTACAATTCCACCACTTACCACCATTGTCCATTTCCACTGTGACTGATTCTCCGCTCATTGGGAAAAGGCTCAAGGTATCCTCATATTTCCCTTGATACAGAAAAGAGTGTCCAGCAAGGCGAACAGAGACAATCTCATCATGAGTGCCAACACTGGAAAAGTGCCACTGAACCACAGTATCTCGGCAAAATCCAAGGATTTCACTGCTGTCAGACACATAGCCATTTATTGCTAACAGGAAAGCAAAGTAAAAGTGGTTTCAGTATTTTTATTTTAAAACTTCCGGTTCTTTGATGTCAGTCCACTTAACTGGACTCATGCCTGCACCTGGAAAGAGACTGGCACAGGACTGAAACCATGGCACTTTCCACCTCTGGAAATATTATCTCTAAGGCAGCAGGGTGCTGCATCAAAATTTAGTTAACCCCTGCCTTTGCTTCAGGGTCCAGAGCCAGCCTAGCTACTAGTGGCAAGGTGTGGGTAGGCCTTTTCTTCTTGGCAGCTAGCAATAAAACAAGGGGAAAGGGCCTAAAGCTGCACCAGGGGAGGTTCAGGTTGGATATTGGGAGAAATTTCTTCACTGGGTGTTTAACCATTGGAACAGGCTCCCACAGGAAGTGGCAGAGTCATCACCTCTGGAAGTGTTCAATAAACAAGCGAACATAGAACTCTGTGATGTTTTAGTGGGCATGCATCAGGTCAGAGGTTGGACTTGATCTTGGAGGTCTTTCCCAACCTTTCTAATTCTGTGATATTTCCTATTTCTGTCCAGTGCCACCTGGTTAGAAGTTCACTGACTCTGGAGGATTCCGCAATCATACGTATTTCTGAGAGCAAGCCATCACTGAGTGCTTAGGTTCATATAAGCTTTCCTATTATTCATCTCAGTATCCCACTCACTGTGCATTATGTTCGAGTTATAGAACTTGGGATCATCCCTTTTAACAGTGGCTGGGTTGCTGCAGTACTCCTTGATGTTATCCTCTAGGTACCAGCTCTTATTTTCATCGAACACAGCAAACACTGCCTGCTGCTCCTCGTCTGCCTTTTTCTGAAAGACAATCAACACAGCAGTTGCATTTTATCAGCAGACATATGTATTAAAAACTATCCTACAATCTCCTTCTTACTATATAAGCAACATAAGCTTCACCAGAGTCCTGGTAAGTGTGATCCAAAGGCTGAGGGGAAGGGAGTAGAAGCTCCAGACTTCAATTCTACAACTGCAACCAAACTGTGGGGGAACAATGAGCAGGCCTCTAGCACTGCTGATACACAGGTGGTTTATGACTAGGCTCTCTGTAACAGGACCAGAGTTTTGGTTTGACTTGACAGATCTTCTGACAATTTTTCTCTCAAGTGATGCTTAAGTCCTTGCCAAGCAAGATTTCAATAACTGGTAAAAGGAAGCCCTCTCCCAGAACTCTCCCATGCTGTTTTGGTTGTTCTAGATTCATTGTTCCTGAGATTGTCAGATGCTGTAGAGTTGTCTCTGTTACAGAAAGGGACCAGGTCAGATCTGAATATCTTCAGAGTATGAAATTATAATAGCAGCAGGAAAATTAATTATCAAGTCTAGAAAATAGACTTTCAAGTCAGGTTGACCTTTTGTTGACATTTCTCAGCTCTTGCTAAGAAACACAGAACATAATTCCTTTACTCTTGTGGACAGTTAGAGGACTGTTTCTTCAGGGGCCTATTGGTTTAACTGCTCTCTACAGAACAATTCTCTAAGGGAAGTAAAATTAAATTCACTGTAGACTAAATAACATTATTTGAGCAAAATCTGCCCAAACAAGTTACCTGCACACCCTTTTGTGTCAGTGCTTCACTTTTACAAATCAGAAGTGGGCCAATCAGTCCAGAGGCTATATCTCTCTCAATATTTACAGCACTGTGATACAGCCTTGTAATACATTGTGCATCCTGTGCAGTGGGTTGGTCTGTTTTAGCAATTTTCCACTCATAAGTGTACGTCTTCCCTGGTTCAACTCCTCTACTCTGGGTGCCATTGCCTAAAGAAAAACAAGAACAGTAATGATACAAACTCAGAGCCAGATCTTAATATCAAGCTTCTAATGACATTGGTGAGTTTGGCCATTAAAAGCTACCCTGAGATAACTGAAGTTCAGCAAGAACTTTTGTCTCTCTAAAAACACAAACAAGAACAGAAAACTGTGACAACAAATAGAGGCTATTTGTCTCTGCTGTGCAGATAATACCTTGGTTTCTCTATAAGGCAACACAACAGGCAAGCAGAGGCAGAGCACAGAACTGAGGTCTCCCAGTCATGCACATTCCCAGCCACAGCACCTCCTTCAAAGCAACAAAACCATCCATAACTGTTAGTGATATGCAAAAATATATTTCACAAATTTTTTACTTGTGGGATCCAGAGGATAATCAGCTCCTTCTGCATTCTTTGCAAGTGTCACTCCATGGAAATAAATGCTGTAGGGTCGACTGGCCTTATTTTTGAATACAATCTACATTGATAGGCAAATGAAAAAAAATTAGGATTAAACAAATCCTTGTCTGAATACATACTGAAGTTACCATTACCATAGAATTTTCCTGGGTTTAGCCCAGAAAGTTCCAGAAAGGCAAAAGGGTGTCTTAAATATTGTTTGATATATAAACCCAAAGAATAAATGCTGTTATCATTCTGCTGGACTTTTCAGACTCCACTGAGTGAAGTTCAGCTGCTTACAGCTGGGCTCTGGAAGGTCTAAAAAGAACACTTGTTCTTCCAGCTACTAGGCACACACTATCTCTGGAAATATGAAGTTACTGACTGAAGTTCTTAAAAACCTTCAATATGGGAGAAAAAAATTTTAAACCAAAGCTTGTCCCAGATTCTAAGACCCAGAGTGGATATGTAAGGAAAAGGCAAAATTTTCTGCCTATTCTTGACAAAATTAGGATAAAAAAAAAAAAAAAGAGAGAGGGAGAGAAAAAAAGGAACATGCTAAGCTCAAATTCAGAGTCACAGAGTCATGGTGGAAATTATAGAAGTTAAAGGTCATGGAGCTTTGTGATGCATCATTGAATGACAACAGAAAGACAAGGGGATGTTGCACCAGCACAAGCTTGTAGTGCAAATGTTTTACAGTTTCATGGTATAACCTCATGAAATACATTTGATTATGAAAACTGAGTACCTTTGTCTAAAAGAGCCAGGAAAAAATATCAGCATAAGAAAACAAGAGGCTCATGAAGTTCACCCTTACATACAAATCCCCTCAGAAGTCCACCCAGGTCTAGGGATTTTTCCCCATTTTGGACCAGTGTCAACATATATGTTACAGAGTGTGACTGAAGCATGTTTATGTTGTAAAATAAAGCACAATCATGGAAAAGATAGAAACAACTCTGAAAAATGCAAGCTAAACATTGTTACTTGTGATCACACATTTTAACAGGACCAATATTTAGAATATTAGCTATATTATTTGAAAGACAACACAATTCAAACTAGTTCCTTTGCACCTCTTCCTTGTGGATGTTGACAGTCTGGTTATAGAGAGAAATCTGCACTTTCTCAGGTAGTCCTTAGAAGTTGTGAGAAAGTGCAGAAAAGGAATTATAAACAATATCTGCACCTGATGTTTGCAAGCACATTGTACATGAGCTACATGATGTTTGTCTTAAGATGTTTTTCAAGAAGTTGTTGCTCTTCTTTCACCAATCAGCTGAGGGGTGTCTTTTACTCGCTAACCTCTTAACCAATATGAATCTACCTAATCATCTATAAAAGGATGAGTCTTTTCTTAATAAAAGTCTTCTTTTTCCTTCTGATCTATGGAGTCTTTATTGCCGCTGAGTCAACTCTACAGTCACACTTCCTCAATGAAAAACAGGCTATAGTATAAATAATCTCTGTATTTATGTTACTTACTTTGACATTATCATTGATTTGAGCTCTGATAATAGGGCCCAAGATTCCAGTTTCCTTGGGACGAGGATTTTCCAGACGTTTAGTGAAGGTGGCATCAGTATATTGTCTAAAAATAGCCTTTTTATACCTTTTACCTATGAGATTGGAGAAGTTGTCCAAGTGTTGTGATTTATAGTGTCTTAAAAATAAAGGGAAAGAAAAATGATTACCAAAACTTGAATAGTAGCATCTGTTAAAATATAAAATCAGTATTCATGCAACTGGTAGAAATCTCACTGCTTGAAAAAAATCCAAACCCTAAACTAACCTAATGCTTTTCACCCCAAATTCTAACCTAAATTAGGTAAGAAGAATCTTGGACCATTACTTGTATTTTGGTATTACACATGACCAATTAATATCAGAGTTTACATTTAATTTAACAGTGTACATACAAATAAGAAACAAACTGAAGCAGCAAGTACACTTTCAAGGTAACATAGAAATCACTGTTCTCCTTTTTCAAAGACCTAGTTGAGCATAGAGAAAAAAAACCCCAATTTGCTCACAGTAGCAGAGAGAAATAGGAACACAATCTTAATCCTAGTCAGGCACCATACAGTAAGTGGTGTTATACTGAGGTTTCAAACATTAAAATTGTTAATGTTGAGAGAAAAACTAGAATAAACACTTGGAATTTACACAGAGCAACACGTTTGTTGTCACTCACACTTCAAAAAACGTTACTGAAAATGGATAAACTCTGCAGTTTTCAACAAAGGCAGAAAAATCAGAGCACTGAGGTGGTTAAGTAAGGCAGTGTGACTGGCAGGAAAGATATAAAAGTTTGTTCTGTGCAGTTCAAGAGCACATAAGGGAAACAAGTCATGCCAAAGAAAAATGAGTCACGCAAACACTGTATTTCTAAGGAGGTATATGAAGTTGTAACCCTTACAGAATAAGGAATTTGTTTTGTTCTGCTTAAATCCTTAAAGATTCTTATGAATATCAGCTTGTAAAGGCTCGTAAAGGCACAAATAGCACTGGGGAGTTGACAGATGGCAAATTTAACCCCACAGTGCACTGACAGCACTGTATACTATGACACCATGTACGTTACAGAATTCCTTCTGTCTTAAGTTGAGCAAAATAGCCCAATATGCTTACTTATTTTGACTTCTACTCCATCTGTATTGATACCATGCATCATTTACAGAAAGCTCTTTCTCCTGTTCCCTAAACTCTTTATTGTACTGAACTTTTAAAAACTTTTAATCTCCAGAAATATTCCCTCCCTCCCTTTCTCTTCCTCTTAAGCATTGTTAATTTCAGCAGAGCTGATGCTGAAAAGTATTTTAGAAAATAGGCTTGTATGCTACTTTGGACAATTCCTAAGTCATCTCGTTATTTTGGGCTCCCTGTGAGAGGCAAAAGAAGGTGTCCACTGCTGGGCTTCTCAGCAAAGAAGGTCTCTGACACTGGTGAGAGTCCAGTGAAGGGCCACTATGGTGATCAAGGAACCAGAGCACTTAGCATAGAAGCAAAACTCCAGTTTCTTCAGTCATGCAAAGACATAGCTAAGGGAGAACCTTATCATTAACCTCAACTATCAAATTGACATTATAGAGAGGGCAGGATCACATGCTTCTCAGAGCATGGTGAAGAGATGAGACAAAATGAACAAAAGGTGCAACATGAGAAAGAACATATAGATACAAGGAAAAGCTTTTTCACTGTGAAGTTGCAAAGGTGCCAAGAGAAGCTGAGAGGTCCCTTTATTTGGAAACAATAAAAATGCAATGGCATAAAGTCCGGTGCAACTGGATCCAACTTTGCTGTTGGAAACCAAGAGGTTCCTTCCAATCACAATTACCCTATGATTTCATGTTAACATTCCCTATTATACTGACAAAGTATTATTTTACCTATCAAGGGTGTCTGGAATACTTGGGGCATAATCCCAGGTAACTTCTTCTGCAGCAATGAAATAGTCCCAGGTTTTGACCATACGACGTTCTTTATAGGAGAGGCGACTCTTCTTCACCTCTTTGTCCCCACAGTCCCTTACGGTGAGGTAACCATGCATTCCAGCTAATTGAGAGGAAACAGGACCACAGGGATTTCCCATCTGAGCAACTCTTATCACTTCAGCTGTTTCTCACCCCCAAAAGGTATCTCCAACGCTCAAAAGAGAGATAATTTTCTCATTCTTTAAAACAGAATTCTGATCATTGCTGGAAGATAGCACTTTCAAATGATTAAAAGAAAATATTTTCATCACACTGAAGTACCCTTAGCCGAAAGTACTCAATTTCTCAGGAAACAGGTGGTTTCTTACTAATTTTATAGTGGTTCTTATCTGTACAGGTCACATGGACTTAGATGCTGGAGTACTGAATTACTGTTGCTCTGTGATGTGGACACTGCAGTAAAGCTGCAGATAAGAACATCTTTCAGTTCATCACACACTGTCAACAGAGTGCCCTGTTCTTGATCAGTTTCTTAGTGAAATGACAAAACCACCTGAAACAGATTAACTGTTCCATTCCAAAACTGTAGAAGCCATTTGGAACATAGAGAAGGACAGCTTTACAGGTGCCTAATAACTAGATGTTTCCTTGCCTTGCAGGTGCTTTTGGACAAGAGAAGATATGAGCCACCTTCCTTCCTCAGTCACTGTCATGTTTACGGTGGTTGAGGCTCCTCCCACCAAGTTAACAGCAGAAACTCGGCGATGTTTTTGCTCCATGGACTGGCCGTTGATATGAATGGAGAAGATTTCTGGCTTGGAACTCATTCCTATCAAGTGCCAGCTAATGTTGTCATATGCACAAGCCTCTAAATCTGAAAGAGACATGAGATTAGGGTTCAGAATACAGGCAAATCATGCAAGTTCCCCATGCACCCTAGGTTTGAAGTGAATCTTCACTGAAAACATTAAAAAAACATTGCTGTGATTGATGTTTGCAACAAGAGGAAGTTTCAGAAGTGTGTAAATGGAATAGATACCAAAATCCTGTATGTCAGTGGAAGACAGGTGTTTAAGTCTTACCTGCAAGTGACAAACTGACTTACAATAAGCTGGCAAAAAAAAAAGGAAAAAAACCTAGTGCCTCCCTTTGGAAAGCTGACCTGTCCTTGCTTGGGGAGCGAGGGGAAAGCAGAGCAGGAAAGGCAAAGAATAAAACAAGAATCTAAGCTAATGATTGAGGTGGTACTTACTGACAGTAACTATCCTCTCCAATATTCCTTAAAAAAATCCCCACTTAAGACAACCTTTTGTATTTGCTCAATGGATGGGAGAGAGATATGAAAGTTTTTTCTTAGGAGAAAACAGAAAAACTCTAGCAACAAAATAGCCCCACTACCATCTTCTTAGTCTTGTCACTTAATTGAGTCTTTTAATATAACTGACTTTCCACTTTCAGGAAGTTTTGCCCCAGTATGTTCTATACTCTGTAGAATCAACAATTCACTTAATCAAATCACTCTCTCACCATCAGCTTCTTAAAAAAATAAGGAGCTTATTTTTTTTTTTAAATTAGTAATCCTTTTCTTCAAGTAGAAGTCTTCTTAGAAGTAACTTCATTGTTCCTATCAGTGATTTGGCATGACTTCCTTTCAGCAGCACAGTTTTTCTTCCAGAATTTAGATGCTCACAGACACATTCTTAAAAAGGCTGTATCCCATTTCTCCATATTCCCATTCTTGTGCATGAAAAGCAACTAAAGGTAATATTCGGTGTTCATAAATGTTAGTTTCATTTCACATAAGCCTGAACAGTACCTGGTAACGTTCCATCAGTATAGCCATTAATTGTATACTTGACTGATGCTGATCTTTGCCAACTCTTGTTTTCATCAAACACACCAAACATCAGTACATATTCCCTGTCAAAATGTTTCTGTGACCCATCCTCATTTAGACTTCCTGTGAAGGAGAAACAAGAAGTCTTAATTTGAAACAGAAATAAGGCAGATTTCACATGCAGTTGCACTAATGTATATTTAATAAGCTTGTTTCACTTCTTAGCATGTACTGGCTGAGCCTGATCAAAACAAGGCATTAAGAATGCTCATAATGTAATTTTATTTGTGAAAGTAGTTTTAGATTGGGTAATCACAAAATCAAAAGTCTGAAGTATTCCATAGAAGATAAACATCATCGGTGAATTGTCTCAGACAATTTCTGGCAATGTGTTGCAGAGATCACCTTAATGGAGAGGAGTGTCAAACACCTTCGGTTCACAATCAGGTGCTGCCCTCTCTTTCAGACTGTGAGGCAAGGAGAAGGGCAATGTCTGTGTCACCAGCAGTGTGAACAGCACCTTTTCAAGCACTGAAGTCATCAGCACCTTTAAAAAGCTTAAAACCGACCACTCAGCAGACAACATATACACACACAAAAGACTCAACAGACACTGCTGTGCTGGATCAGTTACAAGAAACTGTCCTGGCTGATTTTGTGACACAGATGTAATTTCTGTCGAGAAGTAGAACTCGTTCCGGACATGCCACACAGAACTGGTGTGATTTTTACTGATTCTTTCTGTACACCACTCCCATCAAAAACTTCCACTTGCTACTTTCAAAACATAATCTGGGCCCTCTGGATTGCAGGAATTAAACATTTGTGAACTTGTTGATTATTCTACCCAGGAAAAGAGGCAGTGGAAGAAATTATCTTTAGTAGATATTTTTTTTATTTATAAGAAGCTACAAAGTTCTGTTTTTCTTCACAAAAGAAGCCTCAGATCAACAGAGAACTTTATCTACTTGCCACAGAAAGAACATTTCAGGCAGGGCTTTAACTCAAAAGCAACAGCTCAAACGTGGGACCACCTTTTAAATGTGTCAGACCATGGGGAGCTGACCCCAGCCAGCAGCCAAACATCACTTCAATGCCTCCCCATTCCCAACAGGACAGGAGAGAGAACAGGAAGAAGAAAAATGAGAAAACTCATGGGTCAATAGATGGCTCAAAGGTGAAGGAAAGAGGGGAAAACAACAACAACACAGAAGAAATCATTCATCATCTCTGACAAGCTGACTGATGCTCAGTCAGTCTCTCAAAAACAGTCACCTTGGAAGTCAACACCCCTTGTTCTTCCCACCCTGTTGCTTCCTCCTCTGCCTCCAGTTTTTATTGCAGGATGATGTTAATGGTAGAAAATAACTCTTTGGCCAATTTGTTTCATCTGTCCAGATGGGTCCCCTCCCAACCTCTTGTCCACCCCCAGCCCACTGTTTGGGGAGGTCTGAGCAGTAAAAAGAGGAAGTCTTGACACTGTGCAAGCACTGTTCAGCAACAGCTCAAACGTGGGTGGGTGTATTATCAATGCTAATAAGACACAAATCCAAAACATAGCACCATATGAGCTGCTGTGAAGAAACTAAACTCCATGCCAGGTAGACCAAATACACAGGTAGATTGCATATCTACCAGAAACAGTGCCCAGCCAAAAAACTGTGCACAGAAATTTTAAAATATGCATAGTGAGCCGTTTGTCCTTGTTCTAACCAGAAACATAGACCCGAATTTTCTTGAAGTTAGTGGTCACACCAGTCCATCTCAAATTCATATCCTACTCAAGCCCAGAGTGCAGGAATTTGAGAACCCTGAGAAGGAACTAGTTGCAAAGTATTTGCCCAGATTAGCTCAACCAGTATGCCATAAAATATGCATATACACAGAAACCCAGAGAAAGAAAACCCAAGAAAATTAGTAATATAACACGTCTTAGATAATACTAAAAGCACCAATCATCAAAAAAATTCAGGAGGAACATAATTAATACTGATGCCACTCCTTTGAGGTGATAAGAATAGGTGTGTTCTGCATTAAAATGGGTATCTGCGAGTGAGGAGAGTGTCGTTGTGCAACCCAACTGAACCAGTGTTCTGTTTATTTTCAGGGAAGCTCTGAGGTCCAAGTCCATGTAGTCTACACAAAATTTTTGACTCAAACTAAATCAAGCTAAATAACTCACAGCACGTTCACCACAAGAAGGATATATAATTTGGAAAAACCTTGGATTCAAGGGGCCAGTAAGTAGTTTAAGTACTTTACACAATGGCACGTTGTTGCAATCGTCCCTCAAACCAGGGATACGTTTCTAGAAGCTATTTACAAGTGCTACAAACACCAAGTTCAAATAGTGGAGATGGAATTCAATGGTTCAGACTGCTGAAATCTGAATTCTCTGATCCCATGCAAAAACAATTTTAAGACCTATAATCTGTTCAAATTTGGCCATATCTTCAAATTACTAGCAAAAGACATATTGCTCTGCAATTTTAAACCCTTGTTACAGAAGAGACAGTGTTCCAGGTTCTTGATCAGACAGCCTCTAAAAGACAATGGGTAAAACAATTATTTCCTGCCTTATTCTCTGAAATGGCCAAACCATTTTGAATGAAGTTTTAAAAAAGAATTATTCTAAGACAGGAATTTTGAGGCCATATATTTAGCAGTTAAGCAAATGAAAATGCAACCAGTATGGCCAAATGTATTTATTTATTTATGTTTTCTGACCATCCTATAATTATAGGATAGAACTGCATGAAAGTTGGCATTTAAAAACTGTAATATCTAAAAGAATGATGTTAAAAAACATTTGTTTTACACTGTTTTACACTTTACACTGTATGTAAAGATATGGAAAAGAAAATATATCTTCTCTCATTATCATACATTATCATCTTTGTTAAGAAATGAAAATATATTACCTTATAGTAGTCTTACAGCATTTCATTACCTTTCTTACAGATCAGCAATGCTCCAATCAGACCAGAGTTAAAATCCATTGCCATGTTCTCATGAGAATAGTAAGCATAAGTAAGACAAGGAAGGTCAGCTTCTCTTGGACCAACTTCTTCTGATATATCCCACACATATGTATAGAGCTGGCCTGGAAGTACAGCATCATCTCGTTTTTCTGCAGGTGATGTTCGGTCATCATACAGGGAGCCTGCCAAGAAAAGAGTCAGTAGGTTGACATGAAGACAAAGAGCAACTAAAATGCCTGGAATATCTTCCTACAATCAGTTCCAAAAGCTTGGTTTGATCTTGCTTATATGATACTTCATCTTCAAAGAGATAACTCATGATTCCACTCACACACTGTTGAGAGTAGCATGGGGAGAGTAGCTATTCCACCAGCATCCTGTTTCTTACAGATTAAAGATTTCCTAGAAGTGTCATTACTGCCAAAAGGTTGGGCTCTTCATCAGTCTGAGTCATCAAGGTTAGGATGGGATGGAGCTTCAGCCTCTGCTCACTGATGCTCTGCAGAGGAATGCTGCCCACTCTGTCACCTTTCTAAGTGTCTCTCATAAAGCCACTACATAGGCTGGCACTGCCTTGCTGCCTTAGGCCTTTGCACACTGCACACCCACATATTGAGCACTAATGGCTCATGTCTGTGCCTGCCATAGCCAACAGATCTGCAAGAGGACAAAGGGCAGACAGAGAATCGAAATCCAAGGTGCAAAAGGCACATTAATAAATAAGGCAGTCAACCTGAACTGTCCATCACTTCCAATAAGAAGTTCTGTTCAACTCCATGAGATGGAGCTGCAAAACTCTTTTTGTACCTACACAACAAACAAAGCTTTGCATGAATTTGTAAACTGTGGGTCAGAGCTCTGGCTTGACACCCAGGGCAGGGCAATCCAGGAAGCCAATGACCAATCAAACTCATTTCGTGCTGGTACAGACATTTTACTGTACTCATTTGGTCATAGTTTATAATCTCTTTTTTTCTGGTCTCGTGAGGGTGTGGAGCAAAACAGCACAAAGTTGAGCATTAAATGCTGAGTATCAAAACAGCATGATCAGCACTGTTAGGAAACTGTGCTAATGACACTCATGTTCCTTGTGTTACATGGATGAACAAGAAAGGAGCTAACAATGGGTGAGAAGATGTAATCCAGGATCAACAGATATTTGTGTTACACATAGCTTCAAACATCATTCTGGTTCCCTCTCAACATTTCATGCAGTAGTCTACAAGTAAGTGAGCAAAACATGGAGTTTTTACAGTATTTACCTTCTTCATTTTTGCTGTAAACTAGGCCCTGAGGATGTATACTGACTGGCTTGTCAGCCATATTTTTAAGGTGAACCACTAAAGTATCTCCCACTTCAGCACGCAGGGTTGGTCCCAGAAGTCCTGTAGTTATTCAAGACAAAGAAAGAGAAAAATATTAATAAAACAGTATGTTCAGTGAAACAAAGATTTTTCTCCCCCTTTAGAATACAGTAGCTCTCAAAGTACAAGTTTTAAAATTAATGCAGAGAATGTAATAACACTGCAATGAAGATTTACCCATAAAAACGCATATGAGAACTTAAAGCCTGTAGTGCATATTCTGAAATGTTATAAATTATGTATCTGGCAACTAGCATTTAAAAACCACAGGAAAACAGTAGATTTAGAGGGAAAAAGGTATTTACAGATACAGAAACTTTATCAAAAGATTCATCTTGAGGTTCATTGAAAATTTCCAGGCATCTTTCACAGACAATTTAATTAAATAGTTTTAGAAGATAAACATTTTATAGTTTCAGAGTTTAGAGAAAGGCATTCAAACACATTACTTTAAGTGGCACTCTGAATGCCAGAAGTTATGGAACAAAGAGATCTTTCAATTCCCAAATGTTGTCCAAGTAAATAATCAGTTCAACACTGCAAATTTCTTGAGGCATTTCCTGCAAAAGATTTCAAGAGCTTGTATCCCTACTCCCCATGTTGCAAAAATAAGCAATTGAAAAAGCTCCTAGGACAACTTTTGGCTTGCTAGTTTCTTTTTTTGTAAACTGTTTTGTATATATTTAGTTTCAGGCCTTAGGCTCTTTCACAGGGAATTCACTGCAGCTGTGCCGAATCTAAATGCATGTGGTAAATCTCATCAGATGCTGAAAACAAAGGGAACAACTTTGTATGGTGCACAACTCTGATTTGCAGACAGCCCAACCTCTCTATGGCCTTTGGAAACCTTGTTCCTGCACTGTAGAGACCTCATCCCCTGTGCCTATATGGTTTATGTGCAACTAATGGACGTAAAAATACAAGCTTGCTTAGGTGGCCACTGGCTTTAAAATAAGGAACAAATGAAAATACTCAGAACATTTCACTCCTATTTACCTGCAAATGTATTTGCTGGTTTTTCTTTTTTAAAATCCACCTCATATTCTCTGTAAGAAATTTTCTTAAATACAGGATCTGAATGT
This sequence comes from Phainopepla nitens, assembly GCA_013400175.1. NCBI lineage: Eukaryota > Metazoa > Chordata > Aves > Passeriformes > Bombycillidae > Phainopepla > Phainopepla nitens. The sequence continues at coordinate 376,001 of VXBQ01002743.1, forward strand.
TCCAATCTGAAATCAAAAGAGTTACAAAAAATATTGAAAGGACAAAGATTCTCAAAGATGCCATTGCTGTTTAATGGATATCTCAAAAAATGAACATTGGAAATATATTTAATCACTTGCACATTTTGCTGCAGGCAAAGCACACAGCCCAATTCTTTGTAGTGTCTTCCCTTCTCCCTCTTACTCTATCGAATTTATGATGTTCCTGAACCAGATCATTTCATATGGGGCATCCAATATCCATACCTAGAGCAGTTCAGCAATGATTTTACTGGTGCTTTTTACGGGTCCTTTTGATTCTGGGGTAAAGATGCCTTTGTTTTGTGCACGACACAGAGAAAGATGTCGCAACCATACTTAACCTAGAAAGCATCTGTCAAGACACAGTGAAAGAAACTTGAATTTCTGTTCATTCAGCCCTAGTTTGAACTTTAAGACTCACCAGAAGGGTTTTACAACAGCATTAACAGCAAGCTCCTGTCACAGGAATGACTGTGGAGGTAAGCACAAAGCTGTTCTGAGACAACAACTAAGGATCTCACAGCAAGTTAGAATGAGAAACACTGCAAGTGCCCTTGGTCTTGCTGTATAAAAAATTTGGCACCCAGGGGACCACACAATGTTTACTTAGACAATATTTAGGCAAGCAGAAGGAAACCAGCACACAACACTTCTGCAATGGAAATAATGATGAGAAGAGGGCTGAAAGGATAACAGCCCTTCACATTTATTGGTTGATTTACTACAGTATGTATGATGACTGAATCCAACAGTAATTCCGCTTGCTTTCTCTGTAATGCCCTTTCAGGCACATGTGACACTGAGGAGCTGATGGGCTGCTCAAGCCTGGGGAGGCTGGGCAGAGAGAACAGAGAGAACCTACTCCAGTGACATCCAGAGTCTATAAGGGGGAGATCTCTTTTGGAAGAGATCTCTTGCAAATTCCTCTGCAACCCTCTCTCACCACAGCAGAGTCACGCAGAAGCAGTTGGTGTTTCAATTAATTCCCCTCTCCCTAAAGTCATTGATAAAATTTTGTTCAACTCTTTAAGGGGAAGGATGGGATCCCTAAACTTCATTGACAAGAGCTGCCCTAATGTGGCAATGTTCAAGAGAATATGCATGTAAGACTGTAGGGTAGAAAAGGAAATTTACCAGTTCCAATCGTATATTTTATTTATAGTGAATAAAATGCCCAGCACACTAACACTTCAGAAATATCACACTCTGCAAGCAGGTCTAGTTACATAACTTTTAGGAATTGCAGCAGCAACACTGCAAGATGCACAGATAATAAATTTTCACTTTATGCTGAAGTGCCTTATAAATAAATAGCCCTTGTATATTGTAACAAACTTCTGCGAAGATAAGACCAACACTCAGAGATGTTAGGTATCCTTTCCTAGCCTGTATGATTGGAAAATTCAGGAAATAGTTCAGGAAGAATCCATTTTCCTTTCAGCCTCTCTTCAGTTATTTAGAAATAAAAGCACCAAAGTATCAGATTCTTACACTGCATTTAGACATTCAGCTTCTACTGAAATCAGCACAAGTTATATACTCCAATACCTTTGAGATCCAAGCCATTAACTCTTCCTCAGTGAGTATATTTGTGTTGTGAGGTTGTTTCTCTGGTTGTTTGTCTGTTTAGTTTTTTTAAGTTGGTAGTTTTGTTGGGTTTTGTTTGCTCATTTGTTTGTTTTGGGTTTTAGTTAAATTTCTATAAGCTCTACAAAATTCATTACACCCACCTGGGATGTGACTTGCTTTAAATACTTAGGCAAGGTAATTCAATAGATACTGCATACAAAATACTGCTGGGTTATTTCACAGAACCTCAGCTGAGATTTTAGACAGTCTTGTAAGTCTCTATTGCATGAAAACACTCCATCCACAATATGAATTAAACCAAACAGCAGTTGATGCTTACATTGATGTGCTCAGTGCAGAAGATAATGAAGTTTTAACTAGTAAATTCACATGTCCAGGTCAATACTTAAATGGCATCTGACTTCATGTTCCTGCCTTTAAATCCTATTTTCTTCTGTCTTGTCAGTTTGACATTATGCTTGTACCAGCTCTATTAAACTTTCAAGGGGGTTTTAGAAATCACAGAAACTTTGTTATAATTAAATATTGGAAAAAAAAAGTTAGAAGGTCATAATCTGAACTGGAAGTATCTTTTCCATATTATCCTGAAATAAAATACATGTTTAGAAAAAAAAATCTAAACTAAAAAAAAAAGGCAAGTCATCCACCTATATATAAATATATATATTAAAAAGCAGCAGTATTAAAAAAACCCTTTTAATGTAGAAGGATAAGTAATTTTTAATTAATTTAAATGTTTAATTTTTAGTAATTTTTCCCCATAATTTAAACAGAACTCAAAATTACATCCAAGTTCTGTAATCCATAGCATTGCACCTGCAGTGTTTATAATCCTAAGGACAGTAGTAGTAATAAGAATAACGTATTTTATATTCTTGATTGGTAGATGCAGGTAGGCTGGCCACTGTGCAATGCAATCTGAAAAAAAATAAAATCAGTATTTTCACTTAATGAAGCAGAGCAATGCTTGATCTTACCACCTTTACTCATCAGAACTCAGAAAGCACATTTCACAAAACTCCTGAACCACTCAGAAACGGTACAGCTAAGTCCAAAGTTCATCTGACTCTGATTCAAGTGAAAGTGATAGCATCAAAACTGGAACATAATTATTCCTTCAGCAAATTCTAAAGTCCTAAAGTTTTTGAAATCTTACCAAACCATGGCTCAACTTAACATTGTTCAACATCCATGTACAAAATAAATACATTAAAAAACTGCAAGCAACCAACATTAAGCTATGCAAAAATGACAAAAGCAAGTCCTGGAGCTTATTTAACAGAAGTGCTCTGAAAACATAAGAATAATTCTATCCACTAATGCAGCAAATAAAAAGGAACTTTTGATATGTCACTGGCTCTAATTCAGATCATGCTGTTTAAGGTCAACCAAGTTCCTCCGAAATCAACAGATTGGGCTCCAAAGTCCTCCTGGGCTCTGCAATTCCCCAAGAGATGAGAGACACAAACCACTTTTCAGTCACAAGGGAGGACTCATTTCATCCCTCTTATCCTATGCTTTATTACCTGGACTTTTCCTCAGGTTCCAGTCTGTAGGTCCAGCTAGTGATCTGGGCAGCTATATAGTGCTCCCTGACCTTTGCAGCTCCCGCCACATGTTGCTCTGAGTCTGGCCACCATGAACCAAGCACAAGCAAGAGGAAAAGCTGCAAGCAGTGCAGTGTCATGGTAGAGACGCCTCTGTTGATGCTGCTCTGGAAGACAAGCCAGAAACTACTGCTTTTATTGCTGCTGCTGCTGCTGCTTCTAAACTCCCCTCAGAAATGAAATAATTATGATGCAACAGGGTAACAACATTTGCTATGCTCAGGTCATTGCTCTACACCTCCGCCTCCCCTGACTGACAGGGATCCAATAGAGATAAAAACCTGTTTAAACTACCTTCCTTCCCCTCCTCCACATCACCTCCAGCAAGAGAAAAACACCAAGGAGAAGCAGCTTCAGCCCCACTAGGTGGTTGGGTCATTGTGTACTGAAGCAGCAGGATAACAGAGGCAGAAGATTATTTAGATTACTTCAATTACAGGATGTTTGACTTGCGTGGTTAGGAAGAAGGGGGGCATATTTTCTATCTTCCCAGAAAACAGAAACCCAGCACATGGCTGGCACTGATGGAAATTTCCTAGGCAGATGCTACACCTCCTAAGAAACCATTCCCTGGTTAAAAGCAGAACACTGAAGGATTAGGTACGGGGAATAGAATTGGGTGCAGAGCTAAAATCTACTTCAGATCATCATGTATTGCATGCTCATAACAGTAAGACAGCTGCCTTTCCAAACCTTGCCAGCTTCAGTTTGATTCCCACTACACTCCCAAATACCTCAAGTAATAGGTAACCAACGGACTTCTCAGTGGCAGCTACCAGGTCAGACTGGAGACTTTTAATCTAGTCTTGACTAGGGTCTGTTGACATCTATCTCACAAGAAATGATTAGGAAAATACCTTTTGATAAGATAATTACCAATGTCAACTGTATTACCAAAAATGTTTCCCTGCTTTTGCCAGCACTAAGAAGGTGGTCAAAACAACAAGTAAATTGTTGATCATGTTTCCAATACACTTGATTACTAAAAAAGAAAAAAGTACTATCTAATTTTTTTTTGTAGCCAGAAAATGAAAACATTTTCAATAATGTTTTCCTAACATTTTAATGAAAAATTTACCTAAACCCTCAAATCAAAATAACTACACTACAGAACGAGATAAAAAGGACAACATTTCATTTGGGATTACTTCAAAAGATAAACCTGATCAATTCTAGGTTTTATATATTTTTTAACAGCAGAATGCCTAACTGGCAGCTTGATTAACCCTATCCAAACTATATGGTACCATAAGGTCTTAAAAGCAATAGGGAAGATGGCTGAAAAAAAAAAAACCACTAAGAAGATGAAGACCAACAGCTATATGCTCACTACCAAACTTCAGGATCATTTGGTGCATAAACCTGAAAACAATCGTGCTCACTTAGACAGCACACAACTACCAACATCATGGTATATTTCTTTAAACAAATATTCCTGTGATTCTGTTTAATGAACTATGTGTTTGCATTTGGAATTTCCATTATCAGTAGGCTTCTAATAATTTTTCCTTTTAATAAAAAGCTAAATATTGCAGGTTAAAAATTAATACCCAGATTACGTGAGTAACGTCCCATGCTTTGTGTCTGTGAGCTGGGAATCATCAAAGCTGACATCAATCAGGAATTTGGGAGCTGTATTTTTGAAATTTCTTAGTCAATGAATTATGCAGTATCACTCTAAATGTAAGAATTTCTTTCATAAGTGTGGCTGATCATATTGATAGTTTTAAAGAACAGTATCAAATTGCACTAGAGATACTTTCCATTAAGGAACATTGATTACCATTCGTTACCCTTTAATTCTTTAAGAACAAGAAATCCAATACTGGCTGCTCGCTTATTTTCTCCTCTTCTCACATTTTAAGTATCAATGTAAAGCTGACTTGCCTGAAATCATCTGCATCGGCCTTAGATTTTTTTCTTTTTTCTTCTTTTATTTAAGCTATTCCATCACATTGTATCCTCGAGGCTTTATGAAGTTTCAGCATTCTGAAAATCATTATTAATAATCCAAAGATACTGTTCCCTTCCACCTGATCATTAACTTCTAATATCTGCAATTATATCCTGTCTGATGTTGTGAAAGTCTAATACATACATATAATTTTTTTTAATTAAGATTGGTTGCCTGCAAGCTATTACTATCAGTCCATGACAAGTGACTACAAAATATATTCTTTCAGGCTGGAGTCTTCCAAGACAATGCAATTTTATTGGCTATTCATATATTTAGCTGTGATCTTTTTTTCTACTTCACAACCCTGCACATGCTGCAAACTTCGTATTTTATCCCCATTGCTGATCCACATGTAAAAGTGTAAATTACAAGTCAACAGCAACCTCAAAAAATCATGTGGTCAAAAGCCATGCACGGAGGAATGTGGGTCCAGTGCAGGCTGGCAAGACAATCTCTGCAGCACAATGAGCAAGGCTATTCCCAAAACAAAGTAGTACCTTTGGGGTGTACTGATACTGAAATGCCAAATGAAAACCAAGCATGGAAAGAGAAGACTAAGCAATATCTTTTAACACTAAGAGCAGGTCTGCATCTTCCAACTGGGCAAGATTATTGTCTATTCTGATAGCCAATAATTATGGTCCTGATTTCTTGTTATGCTACATGTGAAAAACATACTAAGGGTATACTTGCAGTCCTGCTCTAAAAGCTAACCTGTAAAATTAACTGGCAGTGCCAGTTTTCCACCTAGGCTGGGTGAAATAGCCTAGGCTGATTCTGAGCGATCAAGAACAGATCTTTGAAAAGAGATGTAAAGTGTTGATATGCAATTTGCTGCAAATAACAAATTAGGATCCACAACAAACTTGGTTCTACTTCATAAAGAAAAAATACCCAAAGTGACAGCAGGCAGTCCTACCCTGATGCCTGCCATGAGCTTTCACAAATGGTGATGGAGAGGGAGCTAGTACAGAGAAGAAAAAGTTGTACAACAATTGTGGAATTGGTTGCTAATAATGCCCTAAGAGAGATCTCTCTCTCATTCAAACACACCAATCAATGCACAGCGGCCCAGCAGTGTACTTTGTTTAGTGCAGGGTGAACAGGTTTCATGGTCAAACAAGGAGTTAATTATTGAATCAGCAGAGAACACGTGGTTCTGAAGTAGGTAAAAGACAGAGGGGGCACTTACCAAATCTGCCAGGCACAAACAGAGGGAACAGAGGCCACCAGCCGAATATCTTCACTTCTGCAACTGGGCACTAAAGCCAAGAAAGGTTAACTTGTGAAACAGCTCAGTCTAGAAGCTGAAAGATGTGCTATGCCAAAAAAAACCACATGAGCAGGGAAAAAGAAAAGATGGCAGAGAAACGGAGGCTTTCTTTCAAAGAACAAGTTACACAAGAGAAGATGTATGTGTTTTGATGACAGTCCACACAAGAACACATTGTGTACACTGTTAAGGGAAGGCGGGCTGTGTGACTTCTGTAGTCATAAACAAACTAGAAGGCAGTAAGAATGTAGAAGGGCATTTCAGTTTGCCCTGGCACTTCAGAAGTGCTTCAGAAGACAACTAGTCATGTTGATTTAAACCTAAATACATTCATGTTTTAAACTTGAATTTTTCCTTAGCAGAAAAGCAAATGTCCCTTGTTAGAACTGGGTGTTTCTCCAGTCGATGTTTGCCAAAACCAATTATTTAGCAGGACCCAAAACTATTTGTACAGAGATGCTGAATTCAGTGAAGTTACAGGAAAAAAAAATAAACATGTTTATTTTCTAAATGCTGTAAAACCTAATTTCAGTGCTCTAACAAACTTGTCAAAAGCCACTGGCTTGTGGTCTGAAAAAAAATCATTTTAAGGAACAAACAAGGATATATAAGCTTCCTCTCTTCAAAAACTGTGTTAATGATATCTCACTTAAAATTCTGGACTGATTCAAGTGAAGCCCATTTTTTCCTTCCCATGTGCTTAATTTTTGCCAGAAAAATTTCAGTTTGACTCAACAAAGAATTTTGATCCTACTCATTGTTTGTGTTCTCTGTGTTCCAGTTTGCCTTCTTTACTAAGAGATTTCTGTATTTGTCCAAGCTTACAACTGATATGCACCAAGGGAGCAGCTGGCCTCATGCTAAATCAGTCTAGCAGTATATTCATCTTTGGATTTATTTCTGTAGAGAACAACAGTAAGGATACTAGTGCAAGAGTTTGCAGCTAGGAAGATTTGTATCTTTTGCATAATAAATCCTTGTTGCAACTGAAACTGGACTATCAAAAAAGAGAGAGCCTCTTATCAAGTTGTACACACCTCCTTTCAACAATAAGAATGATAGTCTGAATGAATAATTTTTTTGATCCTTTATACAGATGAATTTTCTACATCCAGATATATTTTTTCCCAAATAATAGATTTACAATAGACTTAATTTGCAGATCTTGCAAATTACTGGCATAAAATGCCATTTTCCATTAGAAAAGCAGATAGGCATGTTTCAGAAAGAAACATGAATTCAGTACGCTAAAAGCTTAAGACCCTAAATTATAACTGTCCCTACAGACTTCACAACACAGACAAATCCAAAGTATTCTAGTTTTCTAGCAATGGCTCAGGCTGTTTGTTAGTAAGCTGGTTAAACAAACTCTACTTTCCCACACCTAAAAATGCTGCCATGGAAGGACAAAGTTGAAATTGCCCTGTTTGTTTAACACTATTTCCATCCTTCATTACTTGTAGCTTAGGCTTTGATTAGGCTTCTAAAATACTAAATACAGAACTGCACTTTCCACAGCTACTGTTTGATTTTTATCTTCCACATTTATTTTTTATTGGAAGCAAGTATTTATTGGTATTTTAAAATTTTTTACTATTATTATACTATTTTTACATTTCATGTAAATTGAAGACTGAAGTTTGACAATAAGCTGTGATGGTCATTATTTTACATCTCCATCTCTGACGTTATTCCCTTTGCATAATAACTCATTCACTGTGCATAATCTTTAGATTCAGTAGAATCAAAATTTCACCCACACCTTCACTGCATGCAGCACCTCTAAATGAGAATGTACCCAAAGCCCAAAATCAAGAAACAGAAAGCAAGCAAAGAGCCACAGGAACTGTAAGGTGTGTAGCAGGGAAGTGAGCAGAGTAGAACTTCTCAGAAGCTCTTCTGATGCAGACACAAAATTCAGATAATTAATAATCATGTAGGATTTGACAGAAGCTTCAACTGAATTTTACTATGTTTGCATATTTATACTAGTTCCTACAGCAGCAATCTTTGGTTCTGTCAGGCATTTTAAACATTAAACCCAGAGGAAGAGAAGGATCAAGGTACAGTACAACTGCTGCAAGTGCATCCAGGTCAAATTTGCTTGCCAGTACAGCCACTTTGATAAGCAGCCAAGCAGAACACCATGTCTTAGTCACCAAGGACTGGCTTTTGTGACACCAGACAGTGCAGGGCTGAAAATGCCTGAAGGCATTTAATATCATGGTGTTGATGGAAGCCATTGGCAAGTTCTCTTCAGTTCTGCTGTGTCTCTTTTTTCTATTAGGGCCAGAGAAAAAGGTCTTTTTTGGTTTATACATTAAAAATAAAAAATCATGCCACTTGTTTTCATCAAAAGCCTGACAAGGAAGAATGTGGTATTTTATAACTTAACTTACTGGAGACTTATGAAACTAATTCACCTTCTAAAAGGAGGAGAACAGATACCTTTTAGGGAGAAGGATGTTCCAAAAGATTCTGATGCATCAAAGGAAAAATAGATACATCATTACCGGTTATTTTAAGACATATTCCCTCTCCAAGCCTCCCTATTTATTGGGTGGAGGACAGCTGCTTCCTTTGTTACCAGAAAGCCCAAAACATCTTTGAGATTAGTCTCATAGGCAAATTCCTACAGCATGACTCAGTGGGTGTGGTTAAGTTTTTAACAGGTTTCAGCCAGCATTACTCTTCACTTACACAGACATTGCTTAAGACACTGTCCAAAAAAGAGAAGTGAAGACAGATATCAAGAGGAAAGTCAATTTTAGCATAGAACACAGAACCTGATTATGTGTTCCCATGTAAGTAAGAGCACGGTACACAGGACAGCCAAAACAGGGACCAGCTGTGCCAGGACTGGGACCAATTTTCCTACCCAACAGCAAATTCAGTCCATTGCACACACCCAACTTCTGATTACCTTGCAGAATGCAAGATGGTTGTCTGCGAGACAGAGATGCTTTCCTGAAAGCCAGTTTAAGCAAATCTAATGACAATAAATATATGCACAAATCTATATACAGAGACGTGGCAGTCCTCTCCTCCAATATTCATTAATAAAAACCTTACATTTTACAGGGCAGAAAGGGGTTGCCAAAGCCTGGATGCCTCTGCAATATCTGAATCCGCAAACAACTTCATGTATGTTCATCCCAAGGAGGAAACCATGCTATTAGCCTGGCAATTAGTGTAGCTGAGGCAGAAAAATAATCAAAATTGAACCCTGTTCTGCCATAGCAATCTTTTCCGGTCAGTTACAGTTACTTGTTTAAACTGTAGTTAGGCTTTCCTAACAAGACAATCACTTATTTTTTTCATCTTTTAGACTCTTCCTCCAGCTAGAGAAAATAGAACCATTCCTAGCTGGGAAAAAACCCTCCACAAAGCTCTGAAGTGAATTTAAATGGGAGGGGAAAAAATAAAAAATGCACATTTTTAAGAATCAGCAACAAAGCCGAAACTATTACGCTTCTACTACAAAAGCAGATTTCAGTTTCTAACATACACAAAAATAATCTCATGGAAGGAAATTAGAGGAATTATGGAGGAAAAAAAATCCCATCCCTTAGTGCAGCATCTGTACTGGAATGAAAGTGATTTATTTATATTACACACAGAGATTTTTATTAAAAAGGCTGGTAATGGAACATTTTATTTTAATGCATCAAGTTGATAAAAGATTAGTTACAGAAATTGTGTATAATGTTGTATAAGTCACATGGATGGGTTATTTAAAAAAAGATTTGATAATCAGAGGAACACATCTCTTATTTTAGTTACATCGTAAAGTGCCTTGTGTAGTCGTATTCTATTGTTGGAATGACCGCCTGTACAAATTTCAAGAAAATAAGAAGGTACCTGAGTTTCTTATTAAGGAAAATGTACAATAGCTAGAAATCCTGCAAAACAAAGCAGAAGTCACATTCAATGGTTTGCTCAGCAGTATTTCTTGCTAATAGGAAAACAACACCTAGCTACTTTAGAGTCAAGAGACTGCAGAATTCCGGTAACGACATCTGATGCTTGACCAAAAATAGACCTTCCAGGTTTAAGTTAAAGCAGGGAACCGGGAGTTATTCTCAATGTATCTTGCAGACACCACAGAAGCATTACCAACTCCATTTACATTCTTAATATTTGTTATTCACAAATGCCAAGGTGAATTGTATCCAGCAAGGCTAATCCCTAGCTACCTTCCTGTAGTTGCAGGAAAAGCAGGCTCCTCTCCTCAATGTTTCAGGGGCTCTGATAAAGAAATCAGCTCCTATTCTGAGCCATCCTTTGAAAGAGTTCCTGCCTGTTCACGAGGAAAAGTACAGAGATTAGCTTTACCAAGCTGAACAGTCTGCCTTTGCATAGAAGAATTCCCCTGTATATATCACCTGCAAATGCATATTGGGCCTGAATTTGCAGTCTGGAGTATATTGAATAATTACAGTCTAAAGTCTCTATCCATGTGGGAAAGAGGCAGACAGGGAACTGAAAAATTAATAGAAATCACTATTTTCAACTGACTATTAAGTCACGTTGGTACTGGATGTAAGTAAGTCCAACTGTTTTGACAAAACAGTCTCACTGACCATTGCTTCACAAATGGAAGACACATGAAAATGAGTACAGAAATGTTAAAAAATGCCACAATTTGTTAAGTGATTAAAAAAAAAAAGAAAAAAAGAAAAAAAAGGTACTTGCAACTAATGAGGACTAGGAGACTTGAACAACCATGACAGACAAGTTATTTTCCAATTCAGTTCCAGATGCTTGTTGCACAAATCGAACAAGTCTGAACTCATACAGTAAATGAGAATTTTACTGATTCAAGACCTTTAGCTGATCAGTAATTCCTACTTATTTGCCTTACAGCAGCAAAGGACATTATTTTGAAAACACACACTTGCTTTTATCATGGAGGTTGCTCCAGTCAAAGTATACTATCGATTACGACAAAGCATAACTCAGACACTCAGCTTCCTGAAAGAGAATTCTAATTGTGAGGCATTTGATATTGATATTCAGAGTGGTTTAAATGATTTTCATTACTTTTTGTCAGCAATGTTGTTTTACCAAGATATTGTTCACATGAAGAATAGAGAATAGTGGCACCTCTACATCTTTCAGAAATTAATTTCAGATTAAAAGCTAATACAAAAGCTGCTCTGCTAAGCAGTGATTACACTCTGGATAGAGTCTGTGAAATTCCAGTCTCATCTTCCTACACTGGCATCTCCTTTCCATGCTCACAGCTACCTCCTTCACACCCTTACAAACAAGGGCTCAATCCTGTCTGTCCCTTCAAACCTACCTGCTTTCTCCATTGCTCCTGCTGGGGAATGAGCAGCATTCACCTCACGTTCTGCCAAAAAGCTTAATGGAGTCTGTTTGCACAAAGGAGCTCATCCCAGAACTCCAGCAACTGCTACCCCAAGCAGCTGTTCACTGCTTTCACACACAATTGTATTTCAGCTTATAAACCTTGAGGTAACAGATCCCATACTGCAGGAAGTCTCCAAGAATGTGTAAGAGTGAAAAAGGATACATGTGAACTCCAAGTTCTCCCCCACCTTCTGCAACAGTCTCAATTATTTTCTTCATGACTTCTGCATGCCTGAAAAACAGATCAGAAACAAAATATTTTAAGGAAGAGGCAACTCCCTCTTTATCAGCAAAACAGGTTTTGTGCAAATTAAATAATTTTGGACCATTAGCTTCAGAAGCAGCAAGAGGAAATTTTCAGTTTACTGAGAAAGTAAAACAGCAACAGCAACTGAAAATTAGAATTAAGTGATGAATGTAACATTATTTAACAGCTCCTTACATTCCCAAGGAAAGCAAAAAAATATTGTATGCTACAATGTAGACTGAGTGTCATGAGAGTGAACACATCCTGCTTGACAGCAGTATAACTTTTAATTGGCAAATGTCAATAAAGTCCCCCGAAGGTAATAGTGACTAGCAGCCAGCCACCAGAAGTTCCCAGATGCCCTCTGAAAATGATGTCTAGAAACTGCTGCAACATTTTTAGCTGCCTCAGACTTGTAAAGTTTGAAGAGGTTTAAAACACTAAAACAATTCATAGTTTCCTAGGAAAGGCAGATTAAATCAACCTTGCATAAATTCAGAACTATTGCTCTAGGACTGGTTTAGGGTATGGAAACTTTCTTTGGTGCTAGCTTGGGTTCCATGGCAAGCCAACAGTTTCTAAGCTAGTTTCTTCTATCTTGTAACTCTGTTATTGTAAAGCACTACAAGGAAGGATAAACATTTTCTCAGGTCATTGAGTTTTTACATGCTCATCAGAGACATCCCAGACCTACTATGAACCACACAATGTTTGTGTACAAAGCTGGTCCTGGGAATGCAACAAAACATTACAGAATAGCCAGGGCTAGAAGAGACTGGTCATCGTCTAGTCTAAAACCCTCCTTGCTCAATGAGCAGTCAACTAGAACAGATCACTCAGACCCTTGTCTGCTATAGTTTGGAATATCCTTAACGATAAAGACTTAAAATCTTTTAATGGCCAGTAACAATGTGGAAGTAATTTTCTTGTGTTCAAGGCAGTTCTTCTACCCCATAAACTAAGGGATGAAGAACATATCAAATCAGAGGGGAGAACTATTTGATGTTAAATTATCTTTTATTTATGTACCCTTAACACAACTCCCAGGTTGTATAATTAATCTTACTTTTATCTTTATTTCAACCTTGTTTTGAATAGATGATTCTGCAGGCAATCTTCATCAATGACATAATACAGGGCTATGGACATCCATCTACATCTACACAGCATTGCAGGTTAGTGAGCAGCAGCCTTTTAAAATACCCATCCCAAAACAACCAAAGTGCCAGCTGAGACCAAGGATGAGTGGGAAGCAGTTTGCATAACTTTCTGACCATGCCTTGATACCAGTACGTCAATCTAAATAGCTGACCAGCAACTGGCATTTAGTAATTACCCCTGAAGTTAATCATGCTGCCAGTGACTGCAAACAAGGAAGGAAGCTGTTGCAAAGTTACCAAGACACACTGTAAACAGGAACATGCAAGTCTGGGGAAGTATTAAAGGTCAGCATTTGTCATTTACTGTTGGTCTTTGCAAGTCAACTAACCCTGAGAGCTGATTCCAATTCTGGATCCCCACGATGCCCTGCGGAACACATGCCATTTCAGGTGCCAAGGCCAGCTGCTTCTCTGTAGGAACCTTGCCTCTGCCAAAACTTAAGTTTTGACCGTATGCATAAATGCATAATTTTTTTTACTGGCACAGAATAGGTGTCATCATGCAGCCATCAGAAGTCTTTAACAGCATTCTGGCTCAACTTCATACATCTTAATGACATTTGTTCTTTTGTGTTTTCTAAGAACTACTCAGGTACCTCAAATTCTATAATGGCCACAGAGTAATGATCATTCTCGCTGTCATACAGTTACTCATGAGAAGCTTTGCAGGTGCTTTATAAAATTTGTAAAGTTTGTTTCCTGTTTTCAGTCTCCTTCTGTAAAAAAACTTGGAGGAATGAATATAAAATATATAAATACACTAAAATGGAAAAAAGCAACTTTTGAAGAAATGTAAGCTGAAATATCCTGCTATCTAGAAGTCTTTCCCTGCAGATATTTAGAGTACATTAGAAGCAAAAAGAGTTTGGAAGCCTTTCACTGGTTATACTGAAATGGAGAAAAGTAAGTCCTTGGAGTCAGTGCAAGTAATTACGATTTAATTGTAAATGTGTTTAGTAGTTAACTTGTTTAATACTCCCTTCGTAACACCCAAATAAAAAGCGGAGAATCATGATTAAAGCAGTTCATAGCAATTAATGAGGAAGTTGACTATGTTCCTTCCAGTACCATAAAAATGCTGACAAGAACTACAACTTACAGAAGAGCTGCAAGATGAACGATTTTCACTAACTACTCAAAACAGAAGCCATCTCAAGCAGCTGACAGCGCCATCCGACCGCTGTTTCTTTCCTTCCTCTGATGCCTGACACGAAGATACTTACGTCGCAAGGAAAATGTTTGGAATCATACAAATATCCTACATTACACAATTTCTGTAACATGATGGGAAGCAACAGCAGCAGACATGACTAAACACTAGTAGTTCCTAGCTGAATTAAAAACAAAGCAACAGTTTGGCTATTAGTTTTTATTCAGAAGCCCAGACCTTCTTAGCTGTTAAGCCTTTTCAATTTCAAAAAATAGAACAGCTCACCTTGGAGAGTAAGAAAACATTCTTAAAACCTCTATTTTAGATATGCTATTAGCCTCTTTCTTCACAGCTTCAACACTATCTTTTAAACTCTTTCAAGTGTTAAGCAGTTGCAGATCCATGACATCACTTCTTGAGAAGGGCTACAGCTTCCTCCACTTTTAAGACTAGCAACAAACCTGTCTCACTTCACTATCAATCATCTCTTTCATGCTTAAAGCTGAAACAAGTCTCATGATGTAAACCATTCCTTCAAGGGGAAGTGTAATTAATTAAGTGTAGATTACATAATGAAAGAACTGGCACTTCACTTGGAGGAAGAAGGGAAAACATGACCACAGGGCTCTCACCTGTGAAGAGACCCAACCCAGATTCACAGATTAGCAGTGCACTGCTAACACCTCTGCAGAGTTATAACTAAAACTGAGCAGATAACATTGTAGCCACAGCCCAGTATAAACACCACAGTTCTATCAAGTCAGTGAGGGCTGTCATGCCTAAATATCTCTGCATCTTTGATTGTTTTGAGAGTGCCTTCCAAATATGCATCAACAGGAGCTTCTTCCCAAACAATTTACAGGCAAGGCTTCCAGCAAACACAAAGTATATTAAAAATCTAAATTCTGGCTTCAGGATTTTTTTTCTTTTTCTCCTATTAACATTTTCCCAGTCAATCTCTTAAGACCTCCTACATTCCTCCCACTTGACATTCCTTCAAAAACACTAGTTGCACAAAAAAGCTGCATCCATTTTTTGTCCAAAATCCTTCAGACAGCGAACAATAAGACAGTCAAAGTCACTAACAGGTTAAGACTGGTATGTTCATACAAGGTACAAGAACACCATACTGGATCAAACCAAAGATCTACCTGGTTCTCCTTCCTATCTTAGAGTGCATGCTCAGGAAAGAGGCTGGAATAAGTACCTCCTAAGTGCTCTGTCCAAAGCACTACTAACTTCCAGCAGTATGCTGGAAATTACCCAGGGACTTCCTTATTCTGAACCCTTCTAGTAACTACACTTCTAATAACCTTGATGAATGTTTATTTCATTAACGTTCTATAGCTTAAATAAGTACTTTGTTTATTTAGGTGGTGTGTGCAGAAATTAATCCTTTCTGGCTTTGAACATGTCAGCAGAGTAGCATTCAATGCCACTACTGGAAGCAAACTTAAATCCTATTACTTCACCTCCTGTGTCATTCATAGTGAAGGCCATCGATATCACAATTTCCTGCTCAGCTTTTTTCAGATATTAAGGGTCACAGATGTTTCAATCATTTCTTATGGGAAAGAGCTTTATAACTTCAGTTATCCTAGACAAATCCCCGTATCTGTTCCAGTTTTAGTGTTCCTTCATCTCCCAGACTACAGAACAGATGACCAGAGCTGTACTGCAGTATTCAACATGTGGTGGTCCCACAGATAAACAGATGTTGCCTTATGTTGTTTTCTGTTCTATTCTTTATTATTTGCTTTACAGTTCTCCAGTTCTTCTTCTATTACTCTTGAGCACCCAGACCGATATTTTCATGTTAGTGCAGACTTAAACCTGATGATTTAAAGACCAAGAATAAACTTTACAACTCCAAAATTTTCTACTAGACCACTAGAGGGGAAGAAGTTATTTCCTGGTTGTACAATGGCTTCTCTGCTCAATACTGTCCATATGTAAGTCTGACTGCTTGGCAAAAGCAAACACTTTTGAAAAGCAGTGGCTAATGAACTATGAACTGCAAGAAACATGAGATACAGATTTACAAAGCATGTGAATATATATCCTCATAAGACCGAAATTAGCCATAAAATACTTGTTGCAAAGTTCCCTCGCTCTCTTCTCTAAAGACTGATGAACAAATAAATGCTAAACCAGAAGCAAGAATGCTCTGAGTCTGTGAAAATGACCACAAACTTGTCAACAACAAGCCGATTATTTGACACTGATTATAATTGACATGGGTATCCAAAGTGTTTAAATCAAAGAAAATTAAACTTAAATGGGCAATCTGAACTCTGAATATTTTCTTTTAAGCATATGCAATCATACTGAAACTATCTTTTCTTAAAAGACAAACCCAAACTTGTATCTCCAGGAACTTCACACTGTCAAGTGTAATTACACTGTTTCAGATACTGGCTCTGTATCACTAAGACACCTAAAAGGATGTTAGGGCCTACATCTAAGACAAAATGCACCTTTCAAAGACCTAGAAAAAATATCTTCAGCAGAACTATAGGCTCCCTACGTCTTGGGTGAGAAACGTGGAAAATGGAACAGAAAATACCCAAAAAAACCCAAGTGTGTTTTTGCAGCTGTGTTCAACAAATATTTTAGTGTGACAATCACAAGATCTCTATTTATCAGTGCAAAATTGAAAGGGTAGCAGGAGGTAGTTAACATAAAATAAGAAACTGCTATTTAATGTTCAAAGAGCTTTTTCTGCGGTCAAAGTATACACTGTATTTCTACCCCCCCCAAAAAGTAGACACAAGGATAAAACTTTATTTCATGGAGTTCTGGTAGTCTGTCATGTTCTGGAGTACACAGGGAAGCTGAGTTAAAAAAGCTAGTTGATTACAGAAGATAGTGCTAGCTGCAGAACACACTTGCTGCAGTGAGCACTGGAATCACCTCAGAGAATTGCTGATCCCTTCCTTTCATACTGCCTCAGAAGCTAACAGACCACTACAGCAGCCAATTGTAGAAATATGTCCAGAAAACCTGAACAAAGTCCTTAACAAGAGCAGTGAAGTGTCTTGTATCTGCAGGCTGTATCAGACCAGAAACAAAGACTTACCTGCATGGATGAACTGAGCACATGGGAGGTGGAGGAAGATGAGGATGGTTTTCAATGGTCACTGTTTTCTTGACGTGATCTTGACTAATATCTTCATACATATGCTCTACTGTTAAGGGCTGCCGCTGCTGTGGAGGAACAAGGAACATGAGGATGAAAGCATTCCTAACAAAAGGATCTTGCTCCTTTTCTAACATCACTAACAGACGATGCCTCAAAAATCACAGGCATCTAAAATATAAAAGTTCTGAAGGTACAATGAAAGAACTGAGTGTGTTAAAATCCATATGGTATAGAAATAGACTGCACAAATTTTCCTTTGAGTGGTGAAGTCGATGTATTTGACAACCAACTGGGTTCCCATCTCTGTATTTGAGCAGTGGGCCCTACCCAACTTTAACTCAAGAAACCTAGTGATTAAAGGGAAGAACTATTTATATACTCCTTTCCTTCTGAAGGCAATGAAAACAAATACCTGCTTACTTGACTGAGTTTACAGGAGTAATTACCAGTTCTACAGTGCTAACAAAAATGCCAGAGACTTCCTTCAAAATGTGCTCAGTTATTGTGTGTAGTTTCCAGGGAAATTGTTCCATCTTGCTGCAAGTACAATAAAATCCCTGCCTACAAGCCTTAATAGCCTATTTGACACAGTGAGTCTAATTTCACAGCAGTAGGAAAAAAACCCCAACATAGATATACCTCATCATATCCAAATAACCAGAGTCTTGGAGTTTGGTAATACTTGTCATAAGTGATGTAGAGGTCATAGGTTCTAGTCTGTAGAATTGCATCTTCCCCTCCAACATCAACTTTAGTTTTGTTAGCTTCTAC
This sequence comes from Phainopepla nitens, assembly GCA_013400175.1. Taxonomy (NCBI): domain Eukaryota; kingdom Metazoa; phylum Chordata; class Aves; order Passeriformes; family Bombycillidae; genus Phainopepla; species Phainopepla nitens. The sequence continues at coordinate 394,295 of VXBQ01002743.1, forward strand.
AATCTGTCGTGTGTCAAGCGTTGCCTGGTTCAAGGCAAAAATGACAAGATTAGTATAGGCCTGCTTGAGTTCCCTCCTTGCCCATCCTAAGTAGTCATGTAAAACTGCAAAACTTTTAATAACGTTCTTAAGTGGGCACAAAAACCCCTCAACATATGGTTTGTTTTCATTTCCAAATTAGGACTATTAGTTTCTCCCGCAACAAATATATTTTGGCTTTATATTTGGTGGGTTATTTTCACTTTTCAAAAAAGGTCCAATTTCTTAAGGAAGTAGGCAGCTATGTTGTTACACTCCCTACCTTCTTTCAAAAATAACAGACAATCCCAATGACATTCAGAAGGCAAAGGTCTCAGTTCACGCAGGTTCATGAAGAGCTTGGTACAGTACCACAAATAATGAGGCCTTCTCTTTTTTCTCATAAAAGTCTAATGGATTAGTGTAATCTACTGAACCTATAGGCCAGTCATCCTCTCTGTGTAAGCCCCAAGAACCACCACTGCATTTATAACTTCTCATGAATAAAGCACTGTGTGTACAAGCAGAGCAAAAAGGATTAGCAAAACCAAGGAAAATTCCTGTGGGCAAAATCTCTGAGGACCCAAGGGTTCAAGTTAATGCAGCAGATTGGTAGGAGACAAACCCATAGGAATCCAAGCTCAGTAACCCTACTACTCATAAGTTTGTTCTTTCAGCCATTTGTTATTATTTTTACTTTGCTTGTGCTTATACTGTAACAGGCAAGATAGAGAACTGTTCACTCACATCATCTGTCTCCAATAGCCCACTTTCTTCGTACTCTGAAAAGAAGACCCATAAAATTCTGTGTTCAGCTTGTAGCCAGTCATTATATTTGTCATTCATAAACAACTACTTAAAAAAATAATCTACACATATCTAATGAAGTTTTATTTAGGTAAACTTCCCAATCCCCAAACCAGGCTATCCCTTTTTAAACACAAATTTGACCAACACTACAGAGAGTAGGTGAGAAGCAATACTTCAGTGATTTTATATAGGCAGATTGAGTTTAAGTGTAGGTACAAAGCTGGAAGGAAGCTGTGCTAAATCCCTAATTTTTACTTTCTTAGATCCGTTCTCCTACACAATTTTCCAATCACTAACATTCACTCAGGTTTTTGGCACACAAGTTAGAGTAAACATGTATCAATAAAACCATACAGAAGACACTAAAGAGCACAGGCCTACTGAAACTCTTCAGCATGAATTCCTTGCAAAGAATTAGTGTTTTAGAGTGTACTGCTTTAGTTAAAGACCTGAAATAAAATATGTCCCACCCAATTTAAGGAAATACCTTCCATGTCTGCAGCTTCTCCTTCATCTTCCTCATCATCATCTTCACAAGATGCTGAACACGCTGGTATTTTTATATTATCCTTTAGAAGTTAAATTGAAAATAATGCTTTAATGACTGTTGCCTACATAGCCTAGCAGCCTCAAAAAATTTAAGGTGTTAAGTCCAGTCAACATATTCAATGATCCAGAAAGATAATTTCTGAAATATTAAGAAGGACTACATGGAACTCAAATATTTGCTTAATAGCTCATCCTAGTTTCAAAGTCCTAGTATGACATTGAAAATCCATTTAAAATGTTTTCCTCTGACTTTGCAATCTGAAATGATTTAATTCCTAAATAAAGAAAAGTGACCATGGCGGTAAACAATCAAAAATCCACCTATCTCAAATGAAAGGTAATGACTATAAACAGCTAAGACTAAACATGTAGGTTAAGATTTTTTTAAGTTCTAACCCACAGCCAACTGTGCAGCAATTATCATAAAATATCTCAAGGAAGGGACCCATAAGGATGATCAAGTCCAACCCCCTTCTCTTTGTGAGACGACATAAAACTCTATCATATAAAGTGTCACCCTGTTTCACCTACTGTGAGCCCTGTCCAGTTCCATAATTGTTTTTAAACACAAAAGAGTTACAAAAGGTATCATATTTTCCTATAATTCTGCAAGGAAACATAGTCTAACAGAAACCAATACAGCACAAGCCCACAGTCGACTTCTGGGCCTTGCATAGCATTAGAATCCAATGGATAACTCCAATTCAGAAAGTAAAGGTCTCAATTTACAGAGATTTCATAAAGATTTTAGGAGAATACTTCAGATAACTACTATAGGTAGAAGCTCCTCTAATTCTGAGAATCAGGTGGCTGATTTTTCATTTAAAAAACCCAAACCACCAAAACAAATAAGAAACTAAGTTACAAAGTGCATTGTCAAACAGAACATCAGCAGCAAAGAGTTGTCCTCCTGGACTGCAAGTAAGCTTTTCTACATACAATAGAAATTAAATCCAATGCAAAACACACAACAGCAGTTGGGAATCATAGTAACATTCTGCAAGTATTGTGTTTTGCAGAACAAGTCATCAACTTCAGTTATTCCTTGAGTATTTCTTCCACCCTCATGTTACTGACTTGACTTTACTATATTCAGCAAAGTCATTTGGAATACCTGCACTTCACAGTTCATCAAATCAACAGCATTTTGAGCTGTTTATAATTATGCAGTAGCATGGAGCAGCCCATTCTCTTTTCCCCTAATTTTTAGAATCCAAGGCTTCTTGGATGGTTTAAACTCTCAGAGCACACAGACATAACACCCTTAAAAACTTATCTTTAAAAGCATTTTGTGTCTCTGTGTCTTTTTCCATATTTCTTAAACATGTTAGCCAATACATGTACATTTCAAGTACTTTCTGAGGACTCAAGTTTCAAGTTTTTCTCCCGCTGAAGTGACTTTTTGGAAATGTGCAGAAATTGAGGACTTCATGACATGTAAACATTTAAACAGGTAAAGTTCTTCTAAACTGAAGGGCCTGTAAATAATAAATTTATTATAATAAACCTGTAAAACTGGACCAGTGTGCTGAAAGTCTGCTTGCTGTAGTTGAAGATCACGAAGAAATACTTTACATTCCCACATTACTTTTCCATATAAAAATTTCTTTACATTGGATTTCCAAACACTAATGTCTTGGAACACCAATGTGCGGCACCAATGTAAAGAGAATTTCATTTTCAGTTTGTAGAAGTCTGGCACAGGAGCACACTGGCTAAAGACATTGCAAAAAGACAAATGCCTCAGGTAAACACAGCAACAAGGAGATGCACATGCTTAGACTAATATCACAGGCTCTGGGGGTCAATGTACATCTGCAAAACAATTAGGGGCAATGTATAATTTAATCTTTCACAGAGAGTGACTGCTACTAAACTACTACTACCTTCAGGTCTGTAATCAAGCAACAGAAAAATTTAGAAACAAGTACCTTACTGTCTAGTGTGATCTCCTTAACCGCTTCTGTTGCACCCACTATACCTGTAAATTGAACAAGAAGTTTGTGTTAAAAAAGCTTGGTTCTTGGTTAGAGAATAGCATAGAAAGAGTTTGCAAGGATTTCAGAAAGCAGTGTCTCATCTTTCCAAGTCACATCTCACAACAACCTTGATATGTGAGAGGCTGTTCATTTGGTATTGGTAACACACTTAGTGCTGGCCATCCCTAAGCAAGCCACACCAGTAACACCGAGCACCACAGCACAGGTGTGCCATGTCTTAAAAAGTCCCTGATGGAACTCTGCAAATTTGGACTTCTCTTTTAAGGTATTTTTGCACAAAAGTGAGTTCAGGACAGGCACTCACATCACAATAATGAAGCTCAACTTCATGAAAAAGGCAGGCATTTATGAATATTTCTGAGCTTCCTGAAAGCAATGACAAAGCAAAATGCAGCAGAGCACTCAGTGCTTTTAGCTGAGGGGAAGTGGGGGTATAAAGCCACCCCAAATCATAGTAGTGTCCACTCTTGAGCTCCTCCCCATTAGCTTTGTAGTTTTACTGCAGTTCTCACACAGTACCTTTTGGGATATGTGCCAAGATTCTGCTTTGACAGAGTACATTTATCTGATTACCTCTTCAGCTGTGGAAACAGATTTTATCTCATGTGACAGCTTTTAGAGACCTGGCGAGGTTTAGTCAGGGTGTTACAGCTGTGCTGTACTGTATGTGCCAAATCCAGTCAACTCTAAAAGGAAAAACCTGACAGAGGAGTCTATCCACAGCAGGGATGGATACTGCACACTTAATTCAAGGACATGACAAAGCTAATCCAAATTATTTCTTCAGTGTGGGGGCATTCAATTATGAACTATGATGTCTTTAGGAATCGCCAGTGATGACAAATTTATGTCTACAGAAAAAAAGGCATCGTTTCCAACCCTTTTTCTCCCCACCCTGGCAAACTATTCAGACAACTTTCTTTTGGAAATGGTGGAGAAAATACCATTGAAGGACAGAATTGTATTAACACATGATAGAACATCAAGAAACAGACTAAAACTAATATAATTGCCAATTAGAAAAAACAAAGGTATTTTATAAGACACTGTGCTAGAAAAGCCAGTGAGATAGGTTCATATAAGCAGTATTTTTTAGACTTCTTTATAAACACAAGCTCATGTAAGGGCTTACTGTAAAAAAGGATCATCTCCCACACTCATCTGTGCACTTAACATCTTCTTTCTTTTTAGTACAGCATCCACAATTTAAACTAACATCCTCTTCACAGGATTTCCTTACTAAGGAGTGAGTCACTATACGGCTCATATTTTAAAATAACTTCCTAGAACTTTAGTAAGAGAATACTGAAATAATTGCCATCATCCCTGAAAAGGAGCCTGTTTCAAGCATACATGGCCACACAGTTAAACATCACGTACCAATCAGGTGGGTAGCTGATAATGCAACTTATTTCCTCCAGACTACATATTGGCACACAGACGTGTATATAAGAAAGATTTCATTTTCTAAGAGTGGAAACTGAAAATGAGATTGCCAAATGCAAAGCCCGAAGCAAGACCTTGAATACCTGCATTGTGAAAAGTGTCTACCCATCCCCCATCACCATCATCTTCTTCTATAATTGCCTCCTGCTCATCTGAGTACTCCATCTGCTTACACCTTTTATAGCACGGCACTACAAAAAACGGCAAAACAAAAAGAATGCAGTCAGTCATTCTTATACAAAACCAGACTGGAGCATGATATTGTCCTACAAGGCCTCCTAAAATGTGGCAATCTTTCATATCTCCTTATTTAAAGAAACTTAAGTCTGTATTTCAAATGTAAAAGCACGAACTTCGAAAAATATGCTGATGCGCTGTACCAGATATTTTACTTCCTGTAAAATACAATGATTGCTGTAGCCTTAGAAGTTAATCTTTCTGTTAAGTATTAGAGCAGTTTCATAAAATCTCTTAAGGATTAGAAAAGAATTAGTTTCTCATTTGCTAACAACTGGAGAGAACCTGTAAGTTTTCTTCACATTGGTAAACAATGAACAACTTTGCCTGGATGTTCATCAGTTTTCCAAACTCACTTGGCTTTAGAATTCTGCTAAAAGTTTGCATCAGCTATTTATGCAATGCATTAGGTATGTTTAATTATAATTTAACATCTAGAAATTTAGGTCAGAACTCATGTGATATTAAGAATAACTTCTGTCATATGTGCTACAGAGCCATTCAAATAGAGATTTAGATAATGTTTTCAGAAAATAGTCAAAGAAAGACTGAATATCCGATTAAGGCAAAGCAGGCATTTTCCAATAGCATAAACCAGGATCATGTAGAAAATGCTCCTTCCTTTTCTGCTAACATGGAGAAAAACAAATCCGCTGCATGAAGTGCAGCATTTGAAAACTGCTCTTTAGCCTTTCAGAAAGGGATGAAAGGGGTGTGAAAGCCAAAGTGAAGTCATGCAAAGACTTCCAAAATGAGGTCTGTAGGATGGCTCACAGTCTCAACTACAGCCCACAACTTTTACTCAGGTGGGAGGCCAATGTGACACCAGCAGCAGGAAACACATTCTTTTGGAATGTGATCAAGAAGGATCAGAGCAACTAGGAACCTCAGTAGTGGCAGGAAAAGAAACAAAGCAGATCAGCTGGCCATCAAACCATGAGGCCCATCTCAGGAAAATGCCCAATGCTACTGTAGTAATTTTCACCTGATAGTGCACTGCAAGACTCCAAAAGCCAGCGAGGAAAATCCAAGCATACAATACAACCCTTTGCAGGCAAAAATCTCCTTAGGCTTTCTTAGGGCTAATGCTTCGTCTAATAGCTTTGACACATTTTGATACAAGATCTTTTGGATTTCCCCATAGCTGTGCAAAAATGTTATTCTTCTTATCCATTAAAAAGGTAGTCATCACATGCATTATATAAACACAACCATGAAGCTGATAAAAATTACTTCAAGACTGTGTTTATATGATTCTAATTGACAAGGACATGGACATTAACTAAATACTTAAATTAGAACTATCAGTGTCACTATGAAAAACATTTTGAGAACTCTTTGATAGCCTGAGTTTCCAAAGGAAAGAGGAAAACAAACATATTTTCGTTTTAGACACTGAACATGAGTGGAAGCAAAGACAGACAAAGAGGTTAATAATGTTTAAAATTCATTTATACTTCATCAAGGCAAGCTTTATGTCTCGTATAAAGCTCTACTATAAAGTGGTCTAACAAAAAGAATTTAGGAGTGCAGGAAAAACTTCTTTAATATTGCAAAGCCAGAGTATCCAAAGTGTGAGGTATTGGCTTCCCCTATCAATACAGACAATTAGTAGAGTTGACAGTGCAGTCAATCATGCTGTCAATTCTAAGAACACCCATATTTAAATTTCAGCCTTACCATTTTTAGTTACCAAAAACTGTTTGTCTGTTGGCAGATAAGCTTTGACTTTTAGTTCTTCTCCTGAAGCCCTGTAAAATGAAGTGCACCATTTGAGAATTTGATGACCTGCAAACAAAAGTACCCTTCTATTTTCATGTTGTGTCAGGAATGTTTTATATAACCCTCTTGACCTATTCTCAGAATTGGTTTCCTATGACTTTACTCTTAACTACACACATTTGGTACCGTGTTAGAAAGTGCATCCACCCCTCATTGTTCTGAGATCAAACCCATTTTATGCTTCAAAAACTACTTTCACCTTGAGATGGCCAAGCGAAGACGGGTTGACAGAATAATCTATTCTATATAAAATTTTCTAGGATCGGCAACAACAAAGTAGCAAATGTCTGAAGAAAGCAACATCAGAAAAACAAGAAATAGACCTCTATAAATACAAAACCTGTCCCTAGTCACTACGCTTAAGTACTCTTAATTTCACATTACTCAAGCATTTGCCTTCACCTTTTATTGGTTTTTGTTTTGAAATAAGAGTAATACTCTGAATAGCCCATTCCAAACTGCTGCCATACTCAACATCATGTTTTCTCTGAAGGAGGTGGCAAAGGGGCAGAGAAACAATGATTCAAACATAGTAATTTCTCCTTCAGCAATTCGAGGCCCAGTACAGAGCCAAGACCCTGATGATACCAACTGCACAGACGATGCTCATTTAGGAGCAGGTAAGTTTCATAATGCAAGACACCCGTAAAACATCAGGAGGCACTTTATTTGCACCCTTACTGTACACGAAATAGAAGGGATTTCCAAGGGCAATCCCTGCACAAAGTGAACTGGGCTAAACTGAATACATTTATTAACAAATGCTTGTCAAAAGACACCATTTACAACTGCTGCCTAGCAATTCCAGTTGCACATGGCCTTTGCTTTTTCAATCACCAAGACAAACCCGGGAGACATGCTGCTACTGCAGCTAAGCACTAAAAGCGCTCACAGTATGTAACAGATTATTTCCCCTAGAACCTTTGAAAAACAAACAAAAAAATCCCCAAGCAAATCATCCTATCAAGTACTGCTATACAGCAATTAGTAAGCCCTGCCTGGCTTAAATATAGACCCATCATAAAAGTCTTACTGGAAAAGTCCACTTCCTGCTCTGAAATGAGACAACTGTAAGGCTAAATCCAACAGAAACACACCAAAGCACAGGCAGGAACACTAGCTTTCTACAATTCTTTCAATTTTACTTACCATTGCCAAGTAGGACAGTGGTGAACTAAGTGATCTCCAGCTGCAACAAACTGTTAAGGCAGGAAAAAGAAATACTGTTAAATATGGCCGAAGGAAACAATCTCCAATCTTTTCTCAGCACTAGTATTTCTGTTCCGCATTCCTTTCATCAATTAACTGTGAAATTAACAAATGTTTCAATCAGCTTGATGCTTGATTTTAACCCCATTTCTCAGCTAACCACGCAAATGCAAAAATTAAATCAACTTCACCCGAAATGCTTAATAAGCACCATAGCAAATTCAGTGTTCCAAAAGCCATGATACTACCTCCCAGCCTAATAAGTATCAAAACAGTATCTGGACCTAGTAAGATTGTTTACTTTGTAAAAAGATATTATTATTGTCTGCCACTATTCATTACAAATACAACAAAGAGCTTAATGTTAAAAAATTTATTTAATTCTCTTTCCTTGTTCAAAATAATTTTGCAGTAAGAAAAACAAGACCATCAATCCACTGAATCAGTGAGAAAACTGCAACAAAGAAATAAACAGCACAGATTTTAAATAATGACCATCACTATAACAGTTGATCACTGATGTTAACTAAAAATACATTACCACTTACTTAGTACACTAAAAAATCTTATAGGTAACTTTGCTCTGAAGAAATAGTTTCTAGAAATATTCACTCTGCTTGTTCTTAGTATCAAAGATGAAGCCATTTATAAAATTGCATTACTATTTCAAAGTGATACTGTCACGTTAAACTTGCCAGCAATGTCATGCTAGACTTGTGTACAAACTCAAAATTCATGCAGCGAAGTCTACACTAAAAAATCTTATAGGTAACTTTGCTCTGAAGAAATAGTTTCTAGAAATATTCACTCTGCTTGTTCTTAGTATCAAAGATGAAGCCATTTATAAAATTGCATTACTATTTCAAAGTGATACTGTCACGTTAAACTTGCCAGCAATGTCATGCTAGACTTGTGTACAAACTCAAAATTCATGCAGCGAAGTCTTGCCCTCTGGGCATGTTTTTGTACACGTAAATTGAGGAAGGCAAGCCTGCATCAAGTGATTTTTGTGGGCTTTGCAGCAGTCTCTTTGGAACATGGGGAGCACAGCTATTGCTACAGGTGCTGTCTTGTCTTGAGGCGCCAGTTCACAACAGCACCCTCCCCAGCTGCCCAGAGGCTGCTGCAGTGTGACATGACAGGCCTGCAGCAGGTCACAGCCATTTCCTCAGCGCCCTCCAAAGGCAGGCGGATCAGCACAGCAGAGAACACCACAGTGCGCACTGCACACGGATTAACAGGCTTCATCTCTGAAAAAGTGCTTCCCTTTCACCTATTTTCAACAGAAGCCTCTAGCAACACTGAATCCTCCAAAAAAAAAAAAAAAAACCAAAAACAAACCAGCAAACTCTCCCAATACACAGGGAAATTTTAAAACTCATTATCTCTTAGAAAGTAAACATAAATGAAACTACAGAGTTATTTACAATACTCTGTTCACGGAATTGGAACACTGTTTGTGACAGCAATGTCAAAACATAGTACTAAAGATGAAAAAATGGTGTGGTTTTTGGGTCTAACAGATACACAGCCCTAAAACACCATTTGAAATTTCATCTACATTTTTTTCATCTTAGGCAGCAAAATGATCTAGCTGGTTTCACTTTCTGTTTCTCAAGCACTAATGCTACCTCATATCTGAATCAGTACTGGCAAGTGGAAGATCAGTTTTAGGACATCTTATTTCTAGTCCTGAAGAGAATGATTTTAACAATTTCCCTGAATTTACATAAATAATTAAAACAGGTGTCATCTTTTGGAAGTATTAACTAGTAAGAACTTGTGACAGGCAAGAATTTTTTGAAAGGAAATCAAGTACACAGATAAGTGAGAAGAGGGGGTAGGCGTTGAGTTGTAATAATGACTCATCTTTAGTCTTAATTTATTCATCCTCAGGCAGACCACTGAAACCCCACAAAAATCTATACACCAATTAGTGTCTCAGACTAAAACACAGCTTAAATTACCCAAGATATCCAAACTCATTCAAAGACAACATCTTAGTGTCATTATTCTTCTTTAGCAACCATTCTTCTATAAAGACTGTCAAAGGGACAATCAGCCGATCCATGCTCCAGCTTCATCTAAATTTACCAAAAATTTCATCTTGCTGCACAACTCGTTCCCTTGACTGCTGCTTTGAAGGATCCATTTGTTCATCCCAGCAGCATCTAACTTGACAGAGGGAACACAGACTATCCACATTCCTAGTGGTGTTTAAATGCTGCAAACTGTTCAATGTAATACAGTGTGGTTCTTGCTATGCTCTATAGAAGGTGCCTTTTCTTACAATACTACTGCAAATTCTTCTCCCATAAATCACAAAGGGATTAAGTATTGGTAGAACATTTGTCCAGACCTTCTCTGTTATTCTAGTTTATACAGAACAAAGATCATGTATTACTGTTTAACATGTATGAATATTTATACACACACATACACTTGGTTTTCAGAACAGAATACCATGTTGCTAAGCCTGTTTTTCTGTGTAGTACTTCTGTGCCAAAGAGGGAGAAGGAGTGTTTGCTTGCCAGACAAAACAGTAGAAAAATACAGGCAACAATATTAGGAAAAATACTTCTGTCCACATTATTTACCTGCATCGGTCATCATTTGTTCAATTTTTTCCATCTCATCTTTACATTTTTTCACTTTTATTTTTCTTTCATTCTACATAACAGTCCTAACATTGTTTTATTATGCCTCTGTAAAGACAAAGTATTTGCAGATCAGTAGCACTTTAATATGAGAAAAAGCATAACGGAGGAATTAAAATAGCACAACACAGTCAGTGTTCTTACTATTCCAGGAAAAAAAACCCTATTTGTTGCTCTTTGCACTGAAGTTCTTAAAAAAAATACATCTGCTTGGCAGCAATCCAAAATACAACCAGCCAAAAGCAGCCTATAGAGAAGAAGAGGGAAAGAAAATAATCATTGGATACTTGGTGTGGACAAATACATGTAATGATCTTCACAGAGCCTTGGAAGGAACCAAAACAGAGATCTAAAGATAAAAGCTGCCCTCTGAGTTGCTCAGAGGAAAGACTTGAAAAATCAATACATTCCTGCTTCAGTCCTGAACTCCCATGACAAATGGAGCCGTTGACCCAGCTTCTTTACAATCTTTTCACAGCATAATAGAGGGAAGAAGCATCCCAGATTCTGACACCTAATGCCATCTCAAGAGAAATTATGTTGATCTATTTTCATGTGTAGAGTAAAAAAGGCTAATTATAATTGTTTCAAGAAGCAAAAACTGGCAAAGACATGATCCATTTAACCTGGTCATTTAGCATCAAAAAAACGCATCATTACTTTAAAAATAAATTTAAGTTTCTAAATACTTACTTCTTCAGGTGTAATTACTCCAGTTTCTTTAAACTTGGACTCCTGCAAGAAAAAAAGTTTAGAAATTTTGAGAACTGCTGACAAATCAAAACACTCCACTTTACCAGCAAGACAAACATCTTCTCTACTTTCATCTTCCAACTAGATCTGTCCAGAGATCCAAGAATCAGCCTGGAGGCAATCTCTGCCACGACAGATAGGCATCTTACAATAGAAAATAAGGAAGTAAGGCTCCCCAAAATTACTTGTTGCAAAATATGAGGTATTATGAAAAATTATCACCTATACAAAATAGTTTTTTTTGCTACTGCCAATTATAGCAATAATGAGGAAAAGATGACTGGCACTCAGTGTTATGTTTGTCAGTAAGAAACAGCAAATCAGCTGGAATCAGTGATTGTGTCAAGGACCCCAGAGTTCTGGCACTGAACAGCACTGCAATTCATCAATATGAGGTTTTGCAGCTAAGAAAAGTCATGAATGAAAGACCAGGTCAACTCCTCTCTGGGATAGAAAAGGGTAAACACAAAGACTTAGTAATACACTGTCCTTTAATGCCCATTTCTATGCCTCCACCATGCACCCCACAGAAACCGCTTCAGTTTTTGCATATGGTTGTGGGGAGTTCTGGGGATGAAAGAATAGATGGCAAGCAGACACCAGACTTATTCTGCTTGGAGAAATGAAGAACTTTGGCATTAAAGGCAACCTTTATGAAACTTAAGGATAACACGTCTTGTATCGTATTCGAATCTAGACTCGGTGTATTATGTTTTGACTTCTGATTGTTTGTTTCTTCAGAAAAGCCTCAAGTACCAAGGTATCCTACTGTTCTCCAGCATTAGACCTATGCAAAACTGCCTTTTGAAAAGAATTCCATTTCAACCATGGCACAGCTGACTTCTTGCCCTAAGGAACCTAATTTTTTTCCTGTCAAGACTTAGAGCATCAACTGAAAACGTCTTGCTTCCAGCCATAACTTCACCATACAAAGTCAAAAGTATTGAAGAAAAGCAGCCCCAGCTAAACCTGGTTATTCTTGCTCCTTCCCCCAATGTGTGCTATCACCTGTGCCACAGAAAAGGGAACACCTGTTTCATATGGTACTGATTACTGCCTTTCTGTCTCAGTTCTAAGGAAGATGCACTTAAGAACAAGATACAGATACCTTGTTCTTAAGTGTACAGCTTAAGCAGCTGTACAAACATTGTATAATCATGATATGCTGAAATCAAAGTAACTTGAATTGCTGTAAAACTCAGAATCCTCAATAACACATTGTGCAACACCACAGTGGAGACAACTTACTGGTTCCCCTCAAAATGAACCATAAGCAGTAGGGAACATGCACAAACTTGTGTCTCTGGAATTGCAGAAAGAAAACATGTAAAATATCCATCCTCTGATCCCTGAGGGTAAATAGTTCATTTTACCATCTAAGTAAATTCTTTGATTGTGAGAGACACAGGTCTAGTTTCTTTCAAAAGTTATCAAGTTGGAGTATTTATTTCCCCCTTATAAAGGGAATATATACACATAACATCAACACCTTCCACTTCTGGTAGGTTCTACTCCTGCCTCCTCCCAATAATCCATCTGGACATATGAATTCAACCACTATTACAGCAGCTGTGCAACAACAACTGTATTATCCTAAATAACTCACTGCAATCCATTCGTTTCACATTGGTGGGCAACACTAGCAAGGGCCACTATCCAGAGGAGAGCATCCAGCACACCACAGAGGGATAAGTTCAATTAACTATTGACTCTCACTGCTATCTGCCCAGAGATGTAAGCTGCAGGGTGCAAAGCACATAAAAGGTCAAACCACAAAGCCACAGGCAGAGTGTTGTCATAAACAAGTGTTTTTTTCTGAAAGCATACACAAGTATCAAAATCAGTAGTGAAAAAACTGCTGCCAAGTCAAGCACTCGCATACAAAGTTGAGGTTTGCATTAAAAACTGTTTGCAAATAAGAGCCAGAGAATGGGATGTAGTCCAAAAACTGCAGAAAACCGTAATTTGTTTCTACCTAAAAATGCAGTAACAGGAACTACAACAGATGTGCTGCCTACCTTTATAGTGACCCAATGGCGCGTTTCTGCTATTCTCAGCTACTCTGGTGCACAGAGGCTTTATTAACATTGTAATTCTGACACAGGAATAAGCTGTGCTGCGTAAAACCTGCTCACACAACGAAGGTGCGGCTAATTTTGTTGTTTGGGTTCGGGTCGATGTCAGCTGAAAAAGTTGCCCTTTACCCAAAATAACCATTGCAACGCAATTCCTGAAACCAGACTCAAGCCTGTCTGCACGTTCGGATTTCAATTCCTGGACACATAGCCCGGTTAAAGTTCCGTGACTTTAACAGAAAACACATTTAAGTCATTCCTTGAGAAGCAGGAGCAGCAACACCTGTTCTTCGACAGGCCCGTCCCCCCCAGGTGGATGCTCCCCCCTCGCAGCGGGACGCGAGCGCCAGCTGGGGCTCCCCCCATCCCCTCCGGGACCAGCGGCACGCCCAGCCCCGCGCCCTCCGAGAGCCGCAGGCACGCGGCTCCTCGGGCCCGGCCGACAAG